>OU896714.1:53261982-53767006 GCA_918026855.4 Phaedon cochleariae | reverse complement strand
TCCTTGGATCTCCTTGGATTCCGAGTTGGATTCCCTTGGAATTCCTTGAATTTCCCTTGAAATTCCGTGGATTTCTTCGAAACTCCTTGGATTTCCTTAGAATTCTTTGGATTTCCTTGGAATTCCTTGGATTACTTTGTAATTTCTTGGATTTTCTTGGAATTCCCTAGAATTCCTTGGAAATTCTTGGAATTCCTTGGAAATTCTTGGAATTCCTTGGAAATTCTTGAAATTCTTTGGAAATTCTCGGAATTCCTTGGAAATTCTTGGAATTCCTTGTGTGAAGTGCGGTATAATTCTGGTGTACCAACAACTGGAATTCCTTGGAATTCCTAGAAATTCTTTGTGAAATTGAAGTTTGGTGTACACAATTTTGACCGCGGATTACCCCTCGGTTTTTTATGAAAGATTGCCTAAAATGTTTTTTCGGCAACCGTCCGGGGAAGTACCTACTTCCCGGACGCTGTTGTCACTGTAACCATGAAAATCTTGGTAGATATGGTTTTGATACATGCAGACAATAATTACCATCGCAGCAAAATATCGGCTGACAGCTATTCGACATGAAATTAGTTGATATTTTGATTTTTGAGTTTGAAGTTTGGTTGCAATTATCGCAATAAACTATCGAAAGCAGCTGCGATAGTGAGTTTGAAAATGTCCATAAGAAATTTTCAATGTAACAGTTAGTAGGTATAGGTATATTTTGTTCAAATTTCAGTATTTGATAAGTAATATAATATGGACATGTGTCTCATTGATTTGTTATTCTACATGGTTGCCGAAAAAATAGTGTACGCAACACGTCCAAAAAACAGTATTTTCCGGACTTGTTACGTAAATAACTATTTCTAAGAGAGATTGTTCGTATTTTCAGCACTGTTTGGCCCGAGCTCTGTACGATAACATCCCTGACACACCCGATGAACTGAATTTCCGTAAAGGAGACACCCTCATCGTTCTAGAGCAGAATACCGCAAATATCGAAGGATGGTGGCTGTGCTCTCTAAGAGGGAAACAGGTAAACCAGTCATTTTTGCACTCTTTTCAATAATTCATATCAAAGGTAGGTATCTCTAACGGATGACCTGATTTCGAGCCAGTTTAATATCGGTTCGCATACTTTTTCATCATAAAGATTGTTAGCAGAGCATATTACGGTTCTCGAGATAAAGGAAAATGATGCAAAACAATAATTTCAATAAAAACAATGGACGAGTCAGACGAGTGGACTGATAATTTATTTTTGGCATTCAATTTACTCCATCACTATTTCGTTAGAATCCTAAATTGATTTTTTCAACACTTCACGCTTTTTTTATGTAAATAATAAGTCTATGCCTTGTTCAATAATCGTTGAATTTCAGAGGTCATTTCAAACGCAACGTCTCACATACATATATGGATATATGGCAGCAATCTATTGACAAATAGACTCCTCGCCAAGCTTCCGTCTGATGGCTTGCCTCCCCAGCTATGTTCTCTGCTAGCTAGTTTTCTCTCAAACAGGTCTCTCCATGTAGCGGTCGACGGAGTTTCATCTGACTCTCTTATCATAAATGCTGGTGTTCCGCAAGGATAAATTCTAGCACCAACACCATTTCTACTCCATATCAACGATTTGTTGGAAGCAACTTCATGCCAGTACACAGCTTCGCGGATGATAGTACCCTCTATACCGCCTTCTCTTCCAGGGCTCCAATACCAGACAGACAAATCAGAAACGAAAGAGGGAGAAATGTTGACAACAATAATATAGACTTGGCAACAATTCTCGAATGGGGATCCAATAACTTGGTAGAATTCAATGCAAACAAAACACAAGCATGTCTTTTCTCTAGAAAAGTCGATTTCACTGTGTCCAACATAAGCTTTTCAGGAGTAACCATATACCTCTGAAGACATCCATTTCGATGCTTGGTATTACTATCAGCAATAACCTTTCTTGGGAAAATCACGTGCGGTTTTCTGTTTCGGGCCAGGACCTATTCACTTCCAGTCAGCTGCTTATGATCTATAAGGCACATATCCGACCTGTCCTGGAATACTGTTCCCATATTTGGAGTGCAGCACCCAAACATACCCTCAAAACTGTTTGGATTCTGACCAAAAAAGGGCAATTCGTCTCGTGGGTGATGCCTCGCTCACAAACGCACTCACTTCTCTGGAACACCGTCGAAAAGTTGGCGATCTGGCTCTATTTAATAGATATTTTCATGGAAGATGCTCTTCTGAAATATCAACAATTGTTCATTGTTCCTCCCTTGGCAGTCCACGCGAGATTAACCCGTCGAGTTGAGGCTTCGCACCTCTTCGTGGTCATTTTGGAGACTTGCAGAACATCTCTTTCCAAAGACTCGTTCATCCAACGAACAGCGAGGCTCTGGAACACATTGCCAAGGGAGGTGTTCCCGAGGCATATAATCTCCAGAAATTTAAGAAGAACACCAGTTCCTACCTTATTTCCCTTGGTTCGCACGATGTTCTCTGAACATTACAGGATATCCCTTTTCGAGAGAACCAGAAATTACAAAAAAAAAAAACTGGCGGTAAATTTCTAGCCGTTTGAAAATAACCATTATTGATGATTAAATCACCTGAAAATCCACCGCAAAATTCCTGAAAAATAAGAAATTGAAAGTATTTGAGTGATGATTTAATTCAACAATTAAAAAAATTTAGTCCATTAGATATATTGGTGTAAATTTTATGGGAGTCAGAAATGAAGGAAGATCAATAAGGGAATGAAATGAAGGAAATGATTGGGAAATGAAGAAAAGTGGATAGCAAAATTGAAGAAATTAAATAAGCTTCTTTATGAATTTAGAGGAGATGAATGTGGAGTAAATAGGGCACATAAAGTAATTTAAATAATTAAATTAGGAATTCTAGACACTTTGAGAAGCAACAATAGTTATTTAACCGTTTTTAATATGTTTGAAACATTAGCTGTCTTTCAATTCTGATTGGTCTATCAGCGTTGATGTTTCCAACTAAATATGTATCAACCATGGATAGGGAAGCAATAGCAAAGTCTGGATTGTCTGGATGTAACCATGCAAGACGGACTCGTGGTGTTGCTCGGCAACATAATTTCGGGAACAATGAGAGAGATGTATTGAAATTTAACTGGTGGGCTCACTCTTCAATTGTTTCGTCAGACTAACTCTCGATATGGAACAATTGCAAGAGAGTTTTGGACGTGGGGTTCAGGTATTTGCGATAGAGGCGCCATAATCGGAAAATCGTTCAAAACCTTGGTTCTGTGAGGGATGAATCTATTTCCATCATTGTTCTGTGGTCGAATAAATACTGTGCTCAACATTTCCATTCAAATTTCAATTTGAAATAGAAGCAAGAAATCTTTTTTGTAGCCGATTTTAATAAGCTTCACTTCTTTCATGACATGAACCTATTTAAAGCAATGAATCTGATGAATTTCCTCTTCGAAGAACCAGAACAAAGAATGTATCAACTATTGAAATCGAGATTGAAATAGACCAATATCGAAAATCATAATAGGCAGATATGGTAACATGGTACTCACCTTAGAATTTATTCACACCAGTTCACGCTAATATTTCAAATCACTAAAATAATACTGTTGTAGAACAGAGATTTTCTTTTTTCTATGGTGGATTAGGTATTATACACAAAATTTAGAAACTACGGAACACGTCCCTAACGAACACTTGACCCCAATCTCAGAAATAACCATTTTTTCAGCTCAAGAATATTTTTGACATATTGACGTTTCGATCCTTTGATCAGGAATCAGTTCACTGCTCTGATCCAAATCATATACGTATCCAAATATTTATCGGTCGGTAATATGTTTTCTGTAAATATGGATTGTAACCAGGATGAGCTTAGCGAGATTTACCCACGTCAAGTATGTTTATCAAAGGTTTATCAGAGTAGGCGCCATCGAGAAACTTGCAAACGACCTTCAATAGGGAGCAAGCGCACCAGTTGAATTTCTATACATCTCTACAATGAGAATATAATAAGTCAAATTTGACGTGAGGATTTTCCGCAAAATGGAAACAGAAAAATTGGACAGTGAAGAACCTAAAAAAAACCCTGATTTGGACATCTCGCAACTGAAATTCTCGCTGACCCTACAAGAGACGGACGAAGAGAAAAAGGCACTAGAAAAGGCGCTGTTCGACAACGACATGGCCCCCTATTACGAAATCGTTTGCGACGACCTCGGATGGAAGGTCGACGCGGACATTTTGAAAGAAATGAAAGAGAAAAACACAAAGGCGCTAGAAGAATTCGACAAAGAGATCGAGTACGCGGCGAGCAATTCGAGTTCGATTGAAGTGAAAGAGGCCTATCTGAATAAAGCTAATTATCTCAGGTAATTGAACATTTCGACACTTGTCATGTGATCAGTCATTTTTTAGTAATCAGATACCAGGACTTCTTCTCTCTGGATTTCCTTTCGATTGGTAGGTACTATATACTTTTTTCTACAAGCGTGCGCGTGATTCACCCTATACCCGCACGCAATTTAGTTTGGGAAGGGTCATTTTTCCGTAGTAGTGCGGGAAAAGTTTTCTCACACTAGTGCGGGAAAAACATGTATACAGGGTGTTTCAGTTTTTTGTAGCAGGACTTTAACAGCTTGAAGAAGACATTTTTTTAAGATGAAAATCTCATACAAACATATATGCGTGGGAGCTTCGTTTCCGATTTACAGGGTGTCAAAATTTCAGATTTTTTTTTATGTTTTTTCAATTTTCTCCTACAATTTTCGGAATAATTGATAGAAAATTTGGTACACCTAATACACTTCGAAAACTCAATATTTGAGACTTTCAGTTAATGTTCAAGAAATGTCAAATGAGTGTGTTTGAGAAATAACGGTTTTATTACAAGTAATTTATTTTTGGCATTTATCTCGAGATCCATACAGTTTTCGAAAAATTTACATAGGAGCAAAAAGTTTCTAAATTGCAGAGACAATCTGAATCTATGTCCCATTGAAAGCAGAGGCGGCACGCAAAAAAGTTCTACAGGGTTAGATTGGGTACGACCCCTGAAAGTCTATCACCCTGTAGGTATTCAAAAACGCTCAATAACTTCAAATATTGAGTTTTTGAAGTGTATTATGTGTTCCAAATTTCAATCAATCATTCCGAAAATTGTAGAAGAAAATTCAAAATACATAAAAAAAATGTAACTTCGACACCCTGTGAATCGGAAACGAAGCTCCCACGCATATATGTTTGTTTGAGATTTTCATCTTGAAAAAATGTCTTCTTCAAGCTGTTGAAGTCCTGCTACAAAAAACTGAAACACCCTGTATAATATTCTCGCAAAATATGAAGGGTGGGTGACACGATATGGAAATTTTAGTTTTTTTTTTGTTGCAGTATTTAGTAAGTTTGTACAAAATCATTCATCAATAAATTGCACTATTTATTGTGAAAATGAAGAAATATTGAAAAATAATCGCTCTATAGCCTTTAGTTATTGATCTGATGTGGAAAACAATATTGTTGTCATGTCAATCAAAACACAAATTAGTAAGTGTAATTCTCAGAGTGGCAGACAGAGAGTTACTGTTTGTTTGTTTGTATTAAATAGGCTCCGAAACTACTAGATCGATTTGGCTGAAAATTGGTGAGGAGGTAGCTTAGAACCAGGAGAAGGTTATAGAATACTTTTTATCCCGGTACCATTAAGAAATTCGAGATGGCGGATCTAATATATCGGACGAGTTTTGTAATTATGGTCCGATTCAATTTAAAATTGGTATCTGGGGTTTTTCGGGGTCAGAGATTATGATTCTTTCGTCAGAATTTGAAAATTCGGGCGGAATTTGGAAATTCAAGATGGCGGAACCAATATGGCGGACGAGTTTTGTACTTGATTATGATCCGATACTTTTCAAAATTGATACCTAGGGGTTTTCGTGATCGGAGATTATGATTCTTTCGTCAAAATTAGGAAATTCAAGATGGCGGACCCAATATGGCGGACCCAATATGGCGTACGAGTATTGTAATTATGATCCGACTCTCTTCAAAATTGTTATCTGTAATAATATACCGATTCTATTCAAAATTTGTAAGTGTGCGTTTCCGGTATCAAAAATTATGATTCCTTCGTCAAAATTAGAGAATTCAAGATGGTACCTCACTGTACCAAATCTTCAAGATATTGTATATGTTGAAAATGGGTATGGTTTCAAGTTACAAAATAGGTAGATTGAGAACTGAATTATTCAAAACTCTGAATTATCCCTTATTTAATTTTTTTTTCAAAACCCATATAAAAATAATACGTAGGTACTGTTCTCCATTGCTTTTCATTCCTCATTGGGCCTCTGGAACTATTCAATAATTATAGAACCAAACCACTCCAAGTTCCTTCCAGGATATTGGGGTTTGTGGGTTCATATTGATTAGATGGAAAGTATTTATTTCCCTGCAGTTCCTCCACGTATATTCAAATAATAACGAATCACTGTTTGAATATTTTAGCACTCCAGTGACTGTGAGCAATCCTACTCCCCTTAGAAACATTATTATAGTAGAAGACTCGGTAGAAGATCTCTGATCTATATGATATACATAACGATTTGTCAATTCATTCCGAATTCAACTGACAGTACTGAATCTGCTGATTTTTCATTCCGAAATCAAAAATTTCACTGAAAGTGACAGATGCTTGTGAGCAGACATACTATTCATTCCAAATATTTCGACTCATCATTCTGCTGAAATTGCTGAGTATCAGAAGGTAGTGTGGCTTCAGTGAACTGTCATTATTTTAGAGGGGGAAGGAATGTAACATTCATTTTCGTTCTCAATAATATTATTCTCAATAACAGAAAATACCTGTTATTGAAATAATAAGCTCTGAGAATAATATTGAGTATGAAGTAGTAGAGGTAACAAAAGAAGGAGCAGCATTGGCTAAAATAAATAAGTAAATAAACCTGAAATGTCTCCTAGATTCATCATCATTACGTTTTCTATGAATCTTTCAAAAAATGTCTCCAAGTATTCTTTATCACTCGAGCCTGAATCGTCATCGTCAATAATCGTAGAAACTAAGGAGGCTACAAGAATCGATTGCTCTTTCATGTTGAATATTAAATATTGAATATCTAGTCCAGATGAACGAGAAACTACAGACTGACAAATTTCACCAGCTGATCAACTACTGATGAAAACTATGAAAACGTGTCCCGAATTATAGCACTGTATTTTTGATTTTATATTTCGGAACACAGATTTTCAGCAGATTCAGTTGATCTACTGACAGTACTGACCAGTTGAATTCGGAATATAGCCTCAGTCATACTCACGAGTCATACAATCTATTCTGAAAATATAAACTTCTTGTTGATTTTCGAATATTTCAACGACATATCTTACAGAATGCATTTTTTCATCAAGTCGTTCGAATTGTCGTTACATATTAGGATAACGATAGTTGTTATCTAACGACTCATAAGATAACGACTTTTCACTGAATAGGCCTGTTAACGATCGTTCGACAAGTTTGAAAACTGTCAAAAATTCGAATTGCTGTTGCAATATCTATGAAAAATTGTTCGAAGCTTTGGTGATGTGTGGACTGTATATAATTGTGATTGTTTGATAAGAAACTGATGAAACGATGAATATAAGAGAAATTGCAATCGATTGCAATTTCCTCTCAACTTTATTTATGAATTCTTCTTTTTCAACAACACGTCGTCATGTTAACAACTCAAATGTTATTATTTTATATAGGGTAATACACATAGTACAGTTACCCAACTAATTATATAGGGTGAAAATACTAAACATTCCGCCATATATTACATCAAGATGTAATTCAGACGAACAATTTACTGGCATCAGAAGAAATTCATAACACTGAAATTGTTTCAACAATTTCAGCTCATTCTGTCGATAACGAGGATCGATACATTTCATTAGCAACGGCAATTGTTCAAATACCCGATGGCCAGGGAACAATGCATCAAGCAAGAGCTAGACAGTGGTTCACAAAGTAACTTCATGAGCAAAGAGTTTCATTCCAAATTGAATTTACCTAAAACTAAAATTGAGTTAGGGGTTATTGGTATCAATCAAGCGCAGTCAAATGTTTCAAAATCGAAAAAAGATTATCGAAAAATCCTGATCTCAAGAAACATTAAATTGAATTCATGAACGAATATTAAAATTTGGGGCACATGACCAAAATTGATCATCATGAACAAACCGTTCCTTGTTTTTATTTACCTCATCATGGAGTAATAAAAACTGACAGCTTAACTATAAAATTGAGGATAGTTTTCGATGCATCAATGAAAACTACTTCTAATATTTCTTTGAACGATACTCTCAAAGTAGGTCCAACAATTCAAGATGACATTTTTTCAATTATTTCACGTTTCAGATAATTCAGGCAATCAATAAAAATATCAATTGTTTTTATTGGTGTGATTCTACAATAATATTGTCATGGATCGATACAGAACTAAGTTCACTAAAAACCTTTGTGGCTTATAGAGTTACAGAAATTCAGAGATACACTGAGTGTTATCAATGGAAACATGTCAATAGTCAGGATAATCCGACTCGAAGGACCACTATGTTCGAAGCTTTGGTGATGAGTGAAATGTATATAATTGTGATATTGCTTGGTAAGAAACTGATGAAACCATGAATATAAGAGAAATTGCAATAGATTGCAATTTCCCCTCAACTTTAATTATGAATTCTTTTTTTTCAACAACGTCGTCATGTTAACAACTCAAATGTTATTTTATATAGGGTTATACAGTTACCCAACTAATTATATAGGGTGAAAGTACTGAACAAAAATGATTGATCACACACGACAAGTGCAAAGTGTTCCCTCCTCAGCAAAATCGGCGCCAAAAACGACTCGCTCAGAACCCTAGCCGAGGCCTTCGAACTAACAGTCGCCTTGGGATACAAGCTCGACAACGTTTTCCATCGTATCCGCATAGACTTCTTCTTCAATGATCTGATTTCCGTCGGAGACCATCTCAGACTCGCCGAATTCCTCATTGAAGAGGGGGCCAATTGGCACAGCCGAAATTGCTACAAGACCTACAAGGCTCTTTTTGCTTTGGCCACCAGGGATTTCACCACGGCTGCTGACCTTATGGTCGGTTGCATATCGACGTTCGTCTGCATGGAAGTCATTTCTTATGAGAAGTTCATCAGGTATTGGTATACTCGCTACTCAAGCTTAGAAGTAGAAATAGAGAGTTGAAGAAGGGAGTGAAAGATATACAGGGTGAGTCATGAGGAACTGTACATACTCCTACCACGAATAGAGGCTCCTGAGGAAAATACCTAATGTCTATCAGAACGTTTCTTCTTCACTTCTTTCCCAATATATAAGGTGAATTATATCTTTTGGTCATAACTTTTCACAGCTTCTTCGATTCGTCTAACTTTTTCATGGAATACTACTCTCTAATCGACTGACTTATTCAGAATCGGGAGGATACAGCACCGTTTTTGAAAAATTTTGATAGTTTATTTTATAGCAGAAAGTTCATCCTGTATATCGTTTTTGGAAACTGTGACAGGGAATTTTCAAAGGTCACAAACAAACATCAGAAATAAAATATTCCAAAGGACCCCGCACGGAAACACGGGAAATTGGCTCTCGGTCGAATTGGCTGAAATTTTACTATGTTGTTGTGGGATGGCTCATTAGGAAAATCTGTGAGTTTAAAAAGTTTTGTATGTTTAGTTTCTGAGATATAAGCCGACAAAGTTCGTAAAAACGTCGTATCAGGGTAGGATTGACGAAGAAAAAAACAGTTTTTTTAGTATAAATAAGACAAAATAAGCTAGAAAATGTATTGATCGGAACTCAAATACATGTCTAGTTATGATCACATGAATTATAGTGAATCAGGGTGTATACGAGGCACGGTCAAAAAATTCATTTTTCGGAAAAAAAATTCGAGCACTATTCCAAAACTAACAAGTTATATTTTGGTGAGACATCATAGTTTCAGTCTATTGTAGCCTTCGAAAACGTATTTTCATTCTTGATAACTATCTCTGTTCGAAATATGAATCCTTTGAATTTTGAGTTATACCCCTTTTGGAAAACAATGGACAGCTTGGTTTTGATCACAAAAAAAGGGATTGATTGATACTGTTGATTTATTGAAAGCTGAGTTGACTCACTAGCGAATTCAGTTGTTCAATATTACTTTTCATTTAGATACAGGGTATGTTAGATTTTGTTGAAGATTATTTGAAATGTTTCAATTGAATATCTCGAAAACAGTTCCGTTAATTTGGATCTCATTTTACTCATACTATTTTGAATATGTTGACTATCATATGCAAAAAGTTTTTCAATTTTTCATGTTTTGTTTCTGAGGTATGCATTTTTGAGTTTACAGTATTACAGGTATTATAGGGTTATTACCTCGGTAATAACCCTATAATATCTGCATGTAATATAATGAATACTGTGAAAATGATATCTCAGAAACGAAACATAAAAAATTGAAAAACTTTTCGCATATGATAGTCAACATATTCAAAATAGTGTCAGTAAAATGAGATCCAAATTAACGGAACATTTTTCGAGGTATTCAATTGAAACATGTTAAATAATCTCCAACAAAATCTAACACACCCTGTATCTAAATGAAAGGCAATATTGAAAGGCAACTGAATTCGCTAGTGAGTCACATCAGCTTTCATTCAATAAACAGTATCAATCAATCTCTTTCTTTGTGATCAAAAACAAGCTGTCAATTGTTTTCAAAAAGGGCTGTAACACAAAATTCTAAAAATTCATATCTTGAACTGAGATAGTTATCAAGAATCAAAATACGTTTTCAAAGCATACAATAGACTAAAACTATGATGTCCCACCAAAATATAACTTATTGGTTTTGGAATAGTGCTCGAAATTTTTTTCCGAAAAATGATTTTTTTTACCTTGCCTCGTATGCACCCTAATTTACTATAATTCATGTGATCATAACTAGACATGTATTTGAGTTCCGATCAATACATTTTCTAGCTCATTTTGTCTTATTTATACTAAAAAAATAGTTTTTTTCTTCGTCAATCCTACCCTGATACGACGTTTTTACGAACTTTGTCGGCTTATATCTCAGAAACTAAACATACAAAACTTTTTAAACTCACAGATTTTCCTAATGAGCCATCTCACAACTACATAGTAAAATTTCAGCCAATACCTACGACCGAGAGCCAATTTCCCGTGTTTTCGTGCGGGGTCCTTTCCTCACACTTTCACTGCAGTTTGAAAGGACTATGAATTTTATGAAAAAACGAAAATTTGGTAAAAATTGTATTCATTTGGAAATAAATACTTCGCAACCCATGAATTCTACGAATAAAAGTTAGACTTCTATGCTTCAGCTCGATGGAAATCAACATATTATTTTATCTTCGCCTGGATTTAGTAGTTTTTTTGTGAATGATAATAGTCACCCTGTAGATCTTTTTCGAATCATTGGATTGGGTATCTGTGAAAATGTTGATGGTCATCGCTTTACATAATCTTATGATTTCAATTCACAGTATTATCTATTCGATTTGTTTTATTCAGTTAATTTGGTCACTTATTTTCCGTACTAGAATTATTATCCGCCTTTGTCAGTATAGCTTTTGGAAAATAATTGTGAATAAACCTTTATTTTCTGTTCGACTATCTTGAATTATTTGAATCGATGACCATTAACATCTAAACAGATACCTCATCCACTGATTCGAAAAAGATTTACTCTACAGGGTGATTATTACCCTCCCCCTCCACAAAAAATGAGATGACGAAATTCAGGCCTGAAAATGAAAGAACATGTTGATTTCCATTGGGCTGAAGCATTGAAACTGTAAGTCTTACTTTTATTTGTGAAATTTATGCGTTGCGAAGTAATTATTTTCGAATGAATGAATTTGTTGTCAAACATTCGTTTTTGCTCAAAATTTATCGTTTTTCTGATTGTCATTAGACACAGGAGTATGTACAGTTCCTCATAACTCACTCTGTATATAGCAGAAGAGCTAAGAAGTGGAAGTTAGATAGGAATTGTAGAAATATAGAGTAGAAGTTAAACTAGAAAATACAATATTGAAGTAGAGAGTAGGAGATGCGAATGTGGCAGAATAGCTCAAAAGTTGAAGCTATATTAGGATTGTAGAAGTTGAGAGTGGTAAAAGTTCATCTAGAGAAAAGAAAGTTAAAGTAGAGAGTAAAACGTGTATGTAGCAGAAGAGCTCAGAAGTAGAAGTTTGGAGAAGAATGGAGAGTTGAAGTAGGGAGTAAAAGGTGTAAGAGCTCAGAAGAAGTAGTTATATTGTGGTTGTAGAAATTGAGTTACACTAGAGGAAACATAGTTAAAGTAGAGAGTAAAAGATGTATGTAGCAGAAGAGCTTAGACTTCTCCTTCGACGATCTGAACTCGGTCCGAGACCATTTCAGACTCACAGTTACTCATTGAAGAAGGGAATTTGATGACGGCTGCTGACCTTCTAGTCGACTGCATATTGAGGTTCGTTTCGAAGTCATTTCACATGACAAATTCATCAGGTATTGGTATACTTGATGCGAAAGCTGTGAAGTAGGTGTTATTTGGAGAGTGTATAGAAGTAGAGAGTGAAAGTTGAACTAGAGAAGAGAGAGTTCAACTAAGAAGTAGGAAGTGTATGTAGCAGAAGAGCTCAGAGGTAGAAGTTATAATGGAATTGTGGAAATAGAGAGTAAACATTACACTAGAAAATAGAGAGTTGAAGAATAGTAAGAAAATAGAGAGTTGAAGTATAGAGTAAAAGGTGTATGTAGCAGAAGCGCGTAGAATTAGGAATGAAGAGCAGAGCGTAGAAAGTGCAGAGATGATATAGTCGTAGTTAGAGAGTAGAAATTAATATTGATAGAGAAGGAAAGTGAGGCAGGTAGTAGAGATACAAAAACGGTTTGCTTTGAAAAAAACATGTTTTTCTACGGCTGTAACACAAGATTGCTCTTGTCTTACTGTGTTCGATACATCGATGAGGTACTTTGTATGTCATCAATTTCATTTCCGTATCTGATATCACAATGACTCCATTGTGTTATTATTCCAAAAAAATCTCATCGCTCATGGCATGTTAAATGTGAAGCAATGACAGCTCTGTCTAATACATAGATGAGCATTACTTGACAGGAAAATGCTGCCGTTATCTATTATAGCCGTAGAAAAATCATAGTGTTCGAATGATTGCAGCAGTCGCCGATGGCTCATGCTGTCAACTTCATTCTCGTAGGAAATCACTATCATTCCGTGCTCGTTAAACAATATACTATTTCCAGGTATACAGTCATATCTGCAATGTTTGCAATGAACAGAGGAGACCTGAAAAAGAAGCTGATAGACAATCCCGACGTCAAGCAAGCCTTGCACTGCGACAAGACTTTCAACGAATACTTGTCGTCCTTTTACGATTGCGAATACAAAGTGTTCTTCAGACGCCTGGCCGATATCGAAACATTCCTCAAACAAGACCAATTTCTCCATCCGCACTACAAATATTACGTACGCGAAATGAAAACGAAAGCGTACGACCAATTGCTGACCAGCTACAAGTCCGTCAAATTGTCCTATATGGCTCAACAGTTCGGCGTTTCGCTGGATTTTATCGAGAACGAAGCGAGTAAATTGATCGCTGCAGGCAGACTGAACTATAAGATTGATAAAGTTAGCGAAACGATACTTAATCGACACCAAGACGCCAAGAACGAAATGCTCAAAGCAGTTTTAAAACACGGCGACCTTCTGCTGAACCGTATTCATAAACTTAGCAGGGTTATTAACATCTGATTGTACGTCAGGCGTATACAATAATAATGATTGTACTTGTGTATTATAGCTGATTTCAAATTTTAATAAATCTGCCGACCATTTAAGTGTTTACTCATTGATAATGATGATAAAAATGATCTGGAGTCTAAGACAATGAAACAATTGTACGTGTATCGAGACGTTAAAAATTGTTCTATCTGTCTGTTGGCTCCAAGCAGAACATAATTATGTCAACTTTTTTCTTTATCTTCTGACTGTGCCATGATGTAATGGATTTGTTAGTTTGAACTATAGTTTAAATGGCTTATTGTTTCACCAAGGCAATGGAAAACTATTCTAATTATTGTTCATGTATTTTTAGGATCACCCATTAGTATCTCAGCAGGATAATCCATCATGATTTCGTTCAGAAACTTTTTTGTTCACCTTTTCGATCGTACAAAATGAAAAATCCAAATTTATTGGGATTAATTGATGAATTCTTGGGGTTTCTCAATGACTCCAAGGGATTAATACATTGATTCCTAGGACTAGGCGATTTGATTATTTCCAACATACCTACTCCTCAAGATCATACAATGATTCATCATAAATTTCCTTGAACTTCCTAAATGATTTCGGAATTATTCTTAGATATCCTTCAAATTCCTGGTACATGATGATTTATTACGATTTCCTGGAATTACTCATACTACATTTTATGTACAGTGTGACCCACTTCTAATGGAAACAGATATACCAAAAATGCTTTCTATGACTAAGTGGGGTCATCTTCAGTGATATACACTGCTCGCCAATAGCGATGGAACCACCCCAAGTTCCGGAAAATGATATTAGGAGTCAAAATAGGTTGAAAATCACTTCGGATTCGGAACCAGGACGCTCAATTCCCAAACTATTCATAGTTTTCCTGGAAATTTTTCAGTTCTGAAAAATTGAATTTTGTCGCACTTTTTACGGAAGCACCCCCGTATCTTACGTAATTGTCTTCATCTTTGGACTTTCCCTTCCTCCTGCAAATTTCAGAACCCCACCTCAAAAATTACGTGAGATTACGGTGTTGCTTCCATGAGAAGTGAGACAAAATTTAATTTTTCTGAACTGAAAATTTTCTAGGAAAACTATGGATAGTTAGGGAATTGGGCGTCCTGATTCCGAATCCGAAGTGATTTTCAACCTATTCTCCTAATATCATTTTCCGGAAATTGGGGTGGTTCTATGGCTGTTGGCGAGCAGTGTATAATACTGAGGATGACTCCACTTCGTCATAAAGTGCATTTTTGGTATACCTCTCGTTCCAGCAAATTTCAGAATCCTTACCCAACGATCACGTAAGATTCAGGGGTGTTTCCATTAAAAATGGGTCACACTGTATAATATTGTTCACCCTTTATAAAGACAATTGGTGATGTTGTCGTGAACTATAGAATTTTGTTATATAATTAAGAAAAGTCAATACAAACTTTCAATGTCAATCTGAAATATCAAAAATAGAATTCATTCATCAAACCCTTATACTAGCTGTATTAAGTGAGAACCAGCCCCATATATTATTGTAGGCAAATTCCTTCATGAAATCCGGCTCGCAGGACCATGCAAATTGGAAATATTCCTAATGAGCAATAAAAATTCAATCGTCTCAAAGTGTCCCCTTATGATTTGTGGCTTATTGCTTATAATACATTTGTGGAAATAATAATTATATTAATTCACACTAGAAGACATTCGAATCGGTGAACGTGACAATTCCGCGCCTGACTTGTGGGCGTTGTCTTGTCAGTTCTCAGCATTCAGCACAATGTTGCCAAGTCTCCCACATTCACATGATATTTTGTTATGGAGAATAAGAAATATTTGGACATGCTGATTGCTCTAGGGTCTAGAAAGTCAAGAATGAACTATAATATCATCTCAAATATCATGAGATCCTCCTATTATGTTTTATTCAACGACAGGACTCGAACATCTTTTTGATAACTTGATTATAATTGGTGACTTGACAACCTTGCTTCATGAGTGGAAATGGAAGATTATCTGACCAATAACGAAACAGCATTAAAACTGACGTCAGCATTTATTCGACGTATCGCCAAATGGCGGTCATGACGTTACATGTGGAATGAGCTCTGAAATTCAAAGATTTTGAACAACGCATAGACTTATTATTTACGTGAAAAAAGCGTTAGAAATATTGCACAAACTAATTTAAGTTGCTAACGACAAAGTGGAGTAATTGAATGCCAATAATTCATTAATTCATTGGAGATGATTCACTTGAACTCTGAACTTCTTCAAATATTCTTGGGGTCATTCGCTGATTTCTTATTCTACCCATTGTTTTTCTTGGATTACTTCAGTTGAACCTGGTATTTATTACTCAACGACCTCATACATGAAACCCTTGGACTATCCAATAACTATGTACGATTTATAGGAATTACTTAGTATCCCTTAATTTCCTGTGATTATCAGATCAATTTGTGAGACGAGATACTGATTTCTTCTTGGACTTTGATTCTGGTATTACTCAGTGATATCATATCAACTCCCGACAATCTTAATCAATTCTATATGAAATTCTAGAACTATCCAAGAATACCTTGAAATTTTCTGGGATTACTTGATGACTTCCTGATGAGATAATATCCACAATTTTCTGATAAGTAGTCACTACCTATTGACTATAACAACTTACTCTGGTATTTTGGGTATAATTTTTGTATCTGATCTCGTATCTGATTCATTCAACCACAGTCTCTAAAACTTTCACTTCATAATATCCCTTGATCTCTTCAATCGTCCAATGATTTCCTGTTCCCTTGTAATGCATCCCTGGCAAAAAACCTTAGGGATCCAGTACGCTCGATTTTCTACTCGTCCAACCCTGACGGTAAAGACAACAAAGGCTAATAATGATTAGCTAATGGCCACCGTTACAAACGAGCGTTTCGCGTAATTTTTTTTCATGTTCTGGTTCCCACGAAATGGGATATCCTGTAAAGTTCAGAGAACATCGTGAGAACCAAGGGAAATGAGGTAGGAATTGGTGTTCTTCTTAAATTTCTGGGAGGTTATATGCCTCGGGGAACACCTCCCTTGCTAATGTGTTCCAGAGCTTCGCTGTTCGTTGGATGAACGAGTCTTTGCAAAGAGATGTTCTGCAAGTCTCCAGAGTGACCACGAAGGAGTGCGAAGCTTCAACTCGACGGGTTAATCTCGCGGGGACTGCCAAGGAAGGAACAATTGTTGATATTTCAGAAGAGCATCGTCCATGAAAATATCTATGAAATAGAGCCAGATTGCCAACTTCTCTACGGTGTTCCAGAGAAGTGAGTGAGTTTGTGAGCGAGGCATCACCCACGAGACGAATTGCCCTTTTTGGACAGAATCAAACAGTTACAGGGTATGTTTGGGTGCTGCACTCCAAATATGGGAACAGTATTCCAGGACAGGTTGGATCTGTGCCTTATAGATCATAAGTAGCTGACTGGAAGTGAAATAGCTCCTAGCCCGAAACATTAATTACCGTATTTACGCCGGCGAGAGTAGAAGTTAGTTTTTCTGGTATCAAAGGAGGGGCAAAGGAAGTCTGGTATTATTTCCTAGGGAAATAGTGTGACATATTTTCTACCTAGGGAGTTCATACCAACTTTACATTTTCCGCATAGCTCTGCTTTCCCATGGGAAAAAAGTAATTTATGAAAAGTGACATTTCATAACCTGCCAACAGAGATGAAATGCCAAACGTTTTTCCCGTCGCAGAAAAAATAGTATATACACCCCAGGACAGAATGCTATTTTTCCCTCGCACCTTGGAAAATATCTTGCATTCCTGTCTCTTGATGTATAATGAACTATTTTTTTTTTTCAATTTTCAGGGTATTTGCCCCGCTAATAGACTGCGATTAATACCGGGCGTTTTCGAAGACCACGGTCAACAGATGAGAGGAGGTTCGCCTTACAACATGCTCATAGAACACGGAGATTTGAGCTATTTGCAGAGGCAAGGCAAAAGAAGAAGTTGGCATGTCCATCCCAATCAGGTAGGTGACATTAAGAAGCGTGCAAGCATAACCATCTACCCTTGTATTATAGTAACTTAGCTTTCATTTTCTCGGCCTGATAGACCACTAAATTACAAAAAAATAGTTATTTATTATACGAGGGAAAATAGTAGTAGATTTTAGCTTCCAGGTTGTGTTGTCTCCCGACGCGTAGCGGAGGTAGACAAAAAACCGTGAGCTAAAATCTGATATTTTTCCCGTGTATAATGCACTTTTTTTTTCAGTGACAGAAAAAAGGACGAATCAATATTGAGAAGATATTACATTATTTTGAAATCTGAAAATTATCGACGTAAAATTTTAAGGTTTTAACTAGGGACACCTGCGTTGTAGGCATCTTTATCATTCTTTTGAAGTAATCAAATATCTGTCAGTCTAATTCTGTGATTTGATTTCAAAAAATTTCGAATTTAGTGGTTATTTATCTCTTACGTAACCGCGAAGTCGAATGGAAGATAAAAGGACTTGCAGTTCTATCTCGGAGACGGTATTATTGACTCATTTTTCGGAAGCACAACAAAAGCCATCAACAGTGTATATATATGTGATATATATCCGGGAAAAAAGTACTCACTTTTTTTCCTCGGGAAAAAAGTAATTTATGAATAGTGACATTTTATAACCTGCCAACAGAGATGAAATGCCAAACTTTTTTCCCGTCACAGAAAAAGAGGAATATTCTCAGATATAATTATGAACATAAAGGGTGATCCACGGTGTATGGCCTATTAGAAGTATCTGGAGAACGAAAAGGCCATAAATGCTGGTGCAGCTTTAGGGACATAATTTATTAGAGGACTTGCCCCTCAATGTTCGTCGAAACATGTTCTTCGTGCACGACGGTGCACCACCCATTTTGCACGTGCAGTAAGACAATATCTGAACGAACAATTTCCTGATAGATGGATTGGTAAGAGAAGGGAAGCACCTATTCAATGGCCTCCGCGGTCTCCAGATTTGAATCCGTGCGACTTCTTCATCTGGGGAGCGTTAAAAACACAAGTGAATGAAGTTCAGATTGATACTTCCGAACAAAATGGTATAGTTCATTGTACCAGTGTATCACCTGACGAAGCTACTGTATTAGCGAAACATGTTGTGTGTTTGAGAATTTTGTGGAAATCTTATCGTTTGTGAAGTTTTTACAGTTTCTACTTTTCTTCTTCATTGACTTGGGTGTGACTTGATGGAAATGCATAGTAATTATAAACCTTATTGCACTAATACCTATTTCATTCGAAGAACTATTAAAATGTTCTTTATTCAACGAGTTAGCCAGTTTCTTTATCTATTCGTTATTGATTTTGCAACAAGCAGCTCAATGTCAATTATATTCAATTATTGTCCAATTATTGTTCTTCGGTTAAATTAGTGGAAATAGCATTGGCCCGCATTCAAAATAAATTTTTTGTAACCCCTATTATTCACTGACCTTCTGCAATAAAGTGGTCATTAATTGGAACACTTGAAATCTTCCCCCGTTGGGAAGTTAGACAAATATCCTACCATCACAACTAAATCTGACACTCTGTTCTACTGTTATCCGCCATGAAATACATCGAATACGATATGAAATCATTTTTTGAATTGACTCGGCCGTTACTTGATGGAAATCCATGGCAAATGAAAAAACTTCACAAACGATAAGATTTCCACAAAGTTCTCAAACACACGACATGTTTCGGTAACACAGTAGCTTCGTCAGGTGATATGATATGATATGAACATTGTCAACAATGATGTCAACAATTGAACAATGAGTTTTATATGAAAAATACAAAATGCAATGCAATACAGGGTGTTCCATTTGAAATAACAAAATTGTAAGTTGTTTCTGATAGAAGTGGCAACACTGTATCGATCAAAATATTTTAGACGGATAGAGAATGTTCAATTATCAAAGCATCCCAATTTTCAGAACTATTTCAGAATTTTGTACACATTTATTACAAAGCGTCCCAATCGAAAATTTTTTTACAGTCCCCGTTCTCCTGGAAATGGGTGTGGGCTAGCTTTTGATTCAAGCTGCACCACACATTTTGTATTTTGAAAAATAAATTTTTCGAAAGGGTGCCAGAATTTCTTACACATTTATTATACTTCACAAATGATAAGATTCACACAAAATGAATAGTGGATGGAGGTCACAGAAATGCTTCAAAAATGTGTTAAAATATAGGGCATTCCATTAGAAAAAAGTGATCCTGACCCTCTAGATCTCTTCCGATGCTTCCTGTATATGCGGCAATAATTTCTAGTTACGGACCTTGTTGTCTCATTGACACTCGTATTTGAATCAAGTTTCTAGCTATCATAGAACTCGAGCAATCGAGCTCCGACGCACTAATGCCTCACCCTGTATATCATTTCGTTATCAGATGATGGTAGAAATCTACAGTCGGCTCCCCTACTAATAAGATAATAGCTATTTGTTTAACTAGGCAGCAAAGTAGTAGATTGACTGCCGTGGCTGAATTCATAGCCGAGCGTAGCGAGGCTAGGAATCCAGCTAAGGCAGTCAATCTACTTTGCTGCCGAGTTGAACATATAATTTTTTCTCCGATTGTTCATAATGATATGGGAGAATATTGTATTTGCGAATAAATACAATTCCCACAATCTCTTTATTCTTCCTGTATAGTGTTCAATTAAAATAAAATTCGATAGAAATCGCAGTTGTTGGTTTGACAATTCATGAAATTTCTGACAGTTGTGCGAAAAAATATCGGTATATTTGAATCATTATACATTGACAGGTGATAGCCCTCGTGATTTCATAATCACTGAGATAGGGACAGACGGTCTTGAAGTGTTCAGTTCTCGAGATACAGGGCGTTGAAGTTAAGAAATTTAAATAGTTTTTTCGCAATATCTCAAGAATAATTTAATATAATGCATTCAAATTCGGTATATGGTTTCATCTTTCACTGATTAATTTCTTGACCAGAAAGACATTCCGAGAATTTTATCCAGAGATGCGCTACAGAGGGTTGTGATAACTTTTCCTCCCATATTTTCTACGCCACTGATGAAATTTCAATTATTTCCAATTTCTCGAATTGTTTGTTCAGTTATGTTGAAAAAATGCATCACCTTCAACTGAGCTAAAATGAACAGTTATCGGGATATTTGACCCAAAATAGAAGTATGCATAGTAATTTTTCATCTTCCTCGGTAGTAAAAAATTACGAAAATTTTTGTTTTCTCTTCATGTGTGGAATAACTATTTCTGTTCAGCTATGGAATGAGATCTGAATAGTATCTAATCTACTCAACACCAGAAAAATATTTTTGCAATTTTCTACTACTGAAAATGATGAAATATTACTATGCAATCTTCTATTTTGGGTCGAATATCTCGAAAACTGTTTATTTCAGCTCAGTTGAAGGTGATGCATTTTCTGAACAAAATTGAACAATGAATTCGAGGAATTGGAAATAATCGAAATTCAATCAGTGGCGTAGAAAATATGGAAGGAAAAAATGCCACAACCCCCTGTAGGGCACCACTGGACAAAATGTCCGGAATGGCTTCCAGGTCAAAAAATGGCCCATTCAAAGATGAAACCATATACCGAAGTTGAATGCATTATATTCAATTATTCTTGAGATATTGCGAAACAACTATTTAAATTTCTTAACTTCAACGCCCTGTATCTCGAGAACTGAACACTTGAAGACCGAATGTTCCTATCTCAATGATTATGAAATCACGAGGGCTATCACCTGTCAAACGTTGTCGGTCGAATTTCGAAACACCCTGTATAATGGACAGTGATAGCGACCTGAAAGTATACTTACACCTCCATTAATAAGGGAGGTGGCAAAAAATATAGAGTTGAATTTGTTGCCGGAGAAGTCTCGGATGGAATATAAAGGAAATTATAAACGATTTATGGATTTTTAATTTTGCTGATACATATCAATCAGCAAAGTAACCACTTTGCTGCCTAGGCAGCAAAGTATCCACTTTGCTGCCTAGGCAGGAAAAGTAATACTTTGCTGATCGATATGTGTCAGCAAAATTAATATTTGCTGCCAATCGGAGGAAAAAAATATTCATTCAATTTATCCCTGGGCGAGTCCTTTCACGACCTCTCCCCAGGGAGACCCGTACAAGCACCAGTCTCGTCGCCATGGCAACCGCAGGATCTGCCTCTGCGAGGCGATTATCGACCGGTCTCTGGTACGGCAGGAAAGTGCAACGCAATTCCTGCACTCCTGCTGCACCGGACTAGAGACTAGGGCAAGCACCGTCTGAGGAGGCGAATTTACCCGAGCGCGTACAGCGGACACGATAAAACCATTTCAAGAGGGGCGAACCATCGATTCTTGGTATTACTTATCATTATCATTATTTGCCTATAATGAATATGGCAAATTTTAAACAGAAATTAGTCTATTTCAGGTCTGTTTTTTTTTTCGTGTTTTAGACAGCCTATTGAGCTGTGACCAGAGAACCAACTAAGAAATATTCTCGAAACAAGTCCGCAGAAAAAAGCACAGTTGAGTGCTGAAGTCTTTCACAATTCATATGAACTTTCTTTTGGCATTTCGTTTATTAATTAGATTTTTATTCAATTTTGTTTTGTTACCCAACCACTGGTTGATGTCTTTGAAATTTATGTACCTACATCTCAAACTTCCTGCATAGTTAGAAATCGTGATGTTCAGTTTAACAGAATAATCCACGATCCCGCTTCGCGGTATTTCAACTGTCAAACTTTTTTTCATGTTCTGGTTCCCACGAAAATGGATATCCTGCAATGTTCAGCAAACATCGTGAGAACCAAGGAAAATAAGGTAGGAATTGGTGTTCTTCTCAAATTTCTGGAAATTATATGCCTCGGGGAACACCTCCCTTGGCAATTATTGTTGAAATTTCAGAAGAGCATCGTCCATGAAAATATCTATGAAATAGAGCCAGATCGCCAACTTTTCTACAATGTTCCAGAGAAGTGAGTGAGTTTGTGAGCGAGGCATCACTTACGAGACGAATCGCCCTTTTTTGGACAGAATCCAACAGTTTCAGGGTATGTTTGGGTGCTGCACTCAAAATATGATGGGAACAGTATTCCAGGACAGGTCGGATCTGTGCTTTATAGATCATGAGCAGTTGACTGGAAGTGAAATAGCTCCTGGCCCGAAACAGAAAACCAAGTTTTTGGGATGCACTTTTAGTAATTTATCTCACGTGATTTTCCCAAGATAGGTTATTGCTGATAGTAATACCAAGCATCGGAATGGATGTCATTAAAGGTATGGTTACTCTTGACAAGCTTATGTTGGGCACAGTGAGATCGGCTTTTCTAGAGAAAAGGCGTGTTTTGTTTGCATTGATATCTACCAAGTTATTGGATCCCCATTCGAGAATTATTGTTGCCAAGTCCATTTTCATGTTGTCAACATTCGTACCTCGTTCGTTTCTCATTTGCCTGGCTGGAATTGGAGCCCTGGAAGAGAAGGCGGTATGGATGGTCATCCGCGAAGCTGTGTATTGGACATGAAGTTGCTTCCAACAAATCGTTGATATGGAGTAGAAATAGTGTTGGTGTTAGAATTGATCCTTGCGAAACACCAGAATAATATATGCTAAGAGAGTCAGATGAAACTCCGTCGACCACTACATGGAGAGACCTGTTTGAGAGAAAACTAGCTAGCAGAGAACATAGCTGTGAAGGCAAGCCATTAGATGGAAGCTTGGCGAGGAGTCCGTGGTGCCAGACTCGATCGAATGCCTAGGACATATCAAGTGCCACGGCTAAGGTTTCACCATATTTTTCAATAGATTGCTGCCATACATGTGAGACGTTATCGATGTCGTATAATCCGAAAATTTTGAATTATACGTACTTATAGTATTACTATACTGAATAACCTATCTCCAGTCCTACAAAATAAGCACTGCATAATATAAACTACCTACACCTATAAGTACACCACACATTGTTATGAACAACTAGGTATAGTGACAACTTTTTGATTCAAATATGAACCAACTTCTACAATTATGTTCAAAACAAACTATAAATTGGCGCGTTTTTAGAGGAATTTTCTAGTCAAAGGCATTCTTACGTTCGGGTACGTTCGTCTCCTCAGAATGTGCTACCCCTAGACTCTAGTTGCTGCACCGGGTACCCCTTGCCCTTATCCCTTATCATTTTCCTGCTACCGCCTGCCGATGCGGCCGTACGGAGTGTCAGTCGCACCGACATTTTTTTCCTTTCTTTTCTATTTTTGGTCGTAATTGGAATGGATTCTGCTTGTGAGTGCCCCAAAATGGTCATCGGTCAAGAAGAGGTTTTCTTTCTGTTGCCGAGGAATGCGTAAGCTATGTGTGTGGAGATGTTAACTGTGGAAGGTATTTGTTTGAAATGATGGAAATGCACCTGAAAGTCACGTACCAAGGATTTTGTTTGTTCGAACTAACGAAGCAGCAGCATTTTTCATCATTAATTTCAAATGGAAACCTTTAAATGCATTTGAAACAACGAAACACGAAACTGGACCCACTTAACAGTATGCAATTTTTTTTTTTCAGACGAGTTTGATTTTTCATGCTATCTTTTTTTTGGATATTCAACAGATATAATTCAATTTTCGACGTGGCAAATACCCAGGAAAGTAGTTGTTTTCTGTTGAATATTCAGAATGATATTATATGCATTATAATATCTTCTATATTCTCTACTTCAGAAGATTTTGTTTTCAAATTCTTATCGTGTATGTTCAAAAGATGTAATTCAATATTCGTCGTGGCATATAGCCAGGAAAGTAGTTGTTTTCTGTTGAATAAACCGTGAAAGAATAGATAATTTCATCACATGGAGAACGCGAATTCTCAATGTATTTCTTTATATACAGGGTGTTCTTTAATGATCTGCTGATATTCAAGGGGCCGATTCTTCGACCCATTTCAAGAATAAAACTTCATATGAAAATATGTCGTAAATGTCCTAACTTTTGAGATACAGGGTTGAAAATATGCATAGATTATTTTTTGTCCACCCTGTATATAGTTTTTCGTGATGGAAAAATTCAGTATGCTATGTGACTGAATCAGTATACAAATTTCAAAATGTTACATACGGTGGTTATCCAGTAATGGATGTCCTGAATGGAGTACTTAAACATCAAAATTTGAAGTCTGGTCTCGTTTTTCCGTTTTTTCTCGAAAACGAAGCGTTCTACCGAGTATCAACAAGAGGATCTTTTTTGTACATTATTAAATAGCCTTTTATATCATTGTATGAAATTTGAAAATTTCTCGTCGTTGCTCACTTTTAAATAAAATATAAACAATAATTTTTCCGTGACGGTGCCACTGGTAGAGAAAATGAAAATTTCTGTACATCAGAAAATGCACCTTGATGCATAAAAGACGTGTACCAAATTTCATACGAATGTATTCAATATTGTCTTAGTTATCATCAAAAAACTGAATATTTTTCAAAACTTCATCACCCTTTATCTCAAAAGTTAAGGCTTTTCGGATATAAGTTCATATGAAGTTTTTTTCACCCCCTCAATTATTAGCATGTCTTTAAGGAACACCCTGTATATTCATTTTTTTTGTGTTCATAAATATATCTGAGAATATTCCTTCTTGATATAGTATGCAAAATTGCCTGTTCTTCCTGATGTACAAACGAACGCTCAAATAGATCAAACTATCTAACCTAACAAGATTTGCTCGTTGATATTCATACGTTATTTTAAAAATTGGTCATACTAGCAGAGTCTTTGAGCAGTTTTCTAGAAGAAAATCGTAAAAAGTTTGTTACTGTTTATACTTTGATTATGTTATCAGCTTAGATATAAATAGCTCAGCCAAGGTAATCAATAAAGATGCAGTTATTGATTTGAGACCAGCACCATTCTGTTGATATTGCGTAGTATCCTGAATGACATTTCGCAATGTTGTGCAATCCTGGCAACTACGTTTCAATACTAAAGACAACCCTTTTTGTCTTTTCGGAGATTTTGTTATTTCATGGTTGTGTTTCCAATCTCAAATTGTGATTTTTTATGAATAATAGACACATGGCTGTATAGTATATGAAAATACATGAAAAAATTAAGAAACTGATCGCAGGGTGAAGGATGAATCTGTGGAAATACATCTCCATTATAGAAAATATAAATTATAGAAAAACAAAATACTTGAAGCCTATAACAATAGAAACTCTCGATAACAACTATATTGACTGACAACTGAACATTTTTTAATAATATAATGATTTGTAGATAAGACAGATAGTTGATAAGATGTCATTTCGTTGATGAATTCCACTATCAGGAACTCAGGAACCTATATGAAACGAATAAAAAGTAAAAAAAAACTTTCATGAACTTCAGGGTACCTTTATTCCCCATCTTCGGGGAAAAAAGTGGTACTTTAAATCCCTAGGGATTTAAAGTTAATTCAAATCCCTAGGGATTTGAAGTAACACTTTATTCCCCGAAATCTGGATCACCATAGTTATTGAGGTAGTACCTACCGTTTAGTGGCATTTGATTTTTGTTCTTTATTGTGCATGAAATAGTATATACACCTCAGGACTAAAGTGTTTTTGAATCCCTTGACAAATTATAAACTTTTTGTCTAGTGATTTAAAATACCACTTTATTCCCTAGGTGTATAATGTACTATTAAAAAAGGTTGTTATTCAAACGCTCTGAAAAGGAGAAAATGGAATTTTCCTTTCGAATTTTAACTATCAACTTATAACCTCATTATACAGAATTAATATGATCATGAAAGCTTGTCGCGATGATCAATATTTGATTAAATTGAACTTTGAAAGATTTCAACTTAGCAGATTTTACATTAGTACTAGTTTATTTTCACAAGTTAATCGCTGAGTTTGAATTTTTATAATTTCAATTCAAAATTAAATATTGATCATCGCAACAAGCTTTTATTATCATATTAATTGTGTAAAATGAGGTTATAAGTTGAAAATTAAAATTTAGAAGGACAATTTTATTTTCTTCTTTTTAGTGCGTTTACATTAAAAGTTTAAAAATTTCTCTTTCAATTCTTTTTTTACTTTTTAGTTATCGCCGGCTAGGTTTCTCAGTATGACGCCCGCTATCTCTGCAAATTACACAAATCAAAGTTAATCAATCGATGTCACAGGCTTCAAAATCGATTTTTCGAACCTGCATTTTTATTCTCAGCGAACCCTTTTATTTTATAACAAGCTCAAACATTTTCAATAGTGCCCCATATTGGATTCAGAGTGATGTCACATTATTTTTGATTATTCTCGGCAAGCCCTTCTATTTGACACCCATTTTGCAGAAGTGCATAATATATAAATAATATTAAATAATAACTATTCCGCCATCTTGGATGGTTCGCCATATTGGAGTTAGAATGACGTCACACACCTCATCGTTCTTATCGTGCATTGTCATCCAAACGAAACGTGAATACAACATTTCAGCTCAATGTTTATGTTCGGTATCAATGGGTTGAAAGCTCGGTTGAAGGTATCTACTTCAAAATTTATGGGGAGTGTATAATCTCTGTACATACAAACATTTCAAGTTAAACAAAAGCTTTTAATAATACTTTTTAGAAATGAGATGAAATACGAATGAAATGAAAGTTAAATTAATTTAATTAGAGAACTCTTGGGACCAGAACAACTACCGACTGGTATTTTTGAATAATTCCCAAAGGAAATCAAAAAAAAATTTAAAAAGACGAATAATTAATTTGTTGTTGTTGTACTTGATAAGAATGACGTTGATGGTGACTTGGATTTCCTTCATCCTCGCATTCGTCTATCAAGATGCCGATGCTTTCACTCAAAAGGTCATGAAAGTATGTACCTAGTTTCACCAGTAAATTATTCAGGGTAAATTTCTCAGAACTGACCTAAAATATACCTACTTCATATTATCTGTATCATTATTTGTTTATTTTCCGATGTATAAATATCTAGCTGTGAAACGCAATGTACAACAAGGTAGGTTATATCGATTTGTCTCGGGCTATTGCCTTTTAGATCTTATTGCGTATATTTTGTACCAAGGCTCGAGATAGTGTGGAAGATAAGGCCTCTGCATGATTATTGAAATATATCCTTTCGTCGACATCTACAGAAAATCACATTTTACCTTCTAATTTCCGAACGAAAAACCGACTATTTCCGAAAGCAAGTACTTGTCCGCAGAAACTAACTTTTTGTCCACTGATATTCATCGATATCACTGGGTAGATACATGTTTCGAGTCGCTATAAGATTATCTTCAGCCAATTGTGGGAAGTTTAGATTCCACCACACATAAAGTAGCAACATGTCAGTAATAAAAACACCCTCTGGCCCCTTCAATATAAGATTAAACAACTTCTTATCTTCGATAAGAAGATTAACTGAAATTTATCTCTATGAAAATATTTTCTGGCCTTGTCTTAGATAACAAATAACACGTTGGGAAGGTTTATCAAGAATAATAAAGCCAAAACTTCCAAATTCGAAGAAAACTCAACTGTGGATCTTGTCCCAAGGTATATATCGGTCAGACAGGTCGTACGTTTAATCAGCGCATTCATGAACATAAGATGCATTTTTTGAAAAAGAAAACAAATTCAACATACGCCAACCATATATTAGAAGAAATAGTATATTACATAACTAGTGTGGAAAGTGACATATTTCGCGCGAGTGGACGTTTAGCACGAAACGAAACGAGCGCAGGAAATGCACTTTCCAACGAGTTTTGTACACTATTTTTCCTACGACCACAAATATTTATATTATATGTCATGAGTGTTTATAAGACCAGAGTGGGGATCATGTTTCTAATCATATTCGATCACATGAAGGTGATATCATTGTGTTTAACGTTAACTTAACATTAACTTAATATGAACTCAACATTAACTTAACATCAACTTAACATAAATTTAACAGTTTCTCAACATTAACTTGGAATTAACTTAACATTAACTCAACATCAACTCAACATTAACTTAAAATTAACCTAACATTGACTTAACATCAACTTAACATTAACTCAATAATTATTCAACATTAACTCAACATTAAATCAATATTGATTCAAAATCAACTTGAACATTACCTTAAAGTCAAATTAATATCACCTCAATATCAAATTGATATTAACTTCACATTAATCACTAAATTGCCAATACATTGACATCAATTCAACTTTCAATTGAAATTAACTTAATTTCAACTTTTCATCAACTTAACATTACGTCAACATTAACGACAATAACTCATGTTAAATCGACACTAACTTTCCATTAACTTGACCATAACTTAACTTACCATAATTCAGCATAATAATCATTCATTGGTACATCATAATCTATAGGCCCTGTTCCTGTTACTGTGCGATTTTTGAATATTTCCACCCATGTGAGTTTTACTTTCGAACTTTCTAACTGTTATATGTTGTCATAGTGAAACGAGCCTCTTTCTCAATAACAAATCAATGTGTTTTGTGCTATTTTCATAGGTGGTCGTAAGAAAACCATTATTACACACCTAGAAAATAAAGGAATGAAACTCAATCATTTTGAATCATTAGAAATCAACTAACTAAAAAATGTTAACTTACTTTTTTACTTAACGATCAATTAGACCTCATTAGTTCACCACTGTTGAATTTGTTTTCTTAGTATGTAATAATATGTATTTGCTATCGACCCTTTCAAGTGATTCCAATACACCGTATTTTAATGTAGATATTGTGCCTAATTTCCGAAAACGAAGGTTTATCGAAACTGTCCACTGGTAACTAATCTTTCAAGTTGGGAAAGTAGGATATATAAAAGTTAAGCAAGCCAAGGTTGGTTTAGTTTATTGTACCAGTATATCACCTGACGACGCTACTGTGTGAGCGAAACATGTTGTGTGTTTAAGAATTTTTCCTACGACCACCTATGAAAACAGCACAAAACACATTGATTTGTTATTGAGAAAGTGACTCGTTTCACTATGACAACATATAACAGTTAGAATGTTCGAAAGTAAAACTCACATGGGTGGAAATATTCGAAAATCGCACAGTAACAGGGTCTATAGATTATGATGTACCAATGAATGATTATTATGCTGAATTATGGTAAGTTGAGTTATGGTCAAGTTAATGGAAAGTTAGTGTCGATTTAACATGAGTTATTGTCGTTAATGTTGACGTAATGTTAAGTTGATGAAAAGTTGAAATCAAGTTAATTTCAATTGAAAGTTGAATTAATGTCAATGTATTGGCAATTTAGTGATTAATGTGAAGTTAATGTCAATTTGATATTGAGTTGATGTTAATTCGATTTTAAGGTAATGTCAAGTTAATTTTGAGTTAATGTTGATTTAATGTTGAGTTAATGTTGAATAATTATTGAGTTAATGTTAAGTTGATGTTAAGTCAATGTTAGGTTAATTTTAAGTTAATGTTGAGTTGATGTTGAGTTAATGTTAAGTTAATTTCAAGTTAATGTTAAGAAACTGTTAAATTTATGTTAGGTTGATGTTAAGTGGATGTTAAGTTGATGTTGAATTAATGTTAAGTTCATGTTAAGTTAAAGTAACGGCCGAGTCAATTCAAAACTTGTCATAGAATTTCAACTTTGAACAACTAGCTGAAGATAAACCTACATGGCACGAAACATATACAGTGGTTGATCTAGTTTATCATTCAGCATGTGTGATTCTGTGTCGGAACAGATGATAGCCGCGGTTATTCACTTTACATGGAAGAAGATAAAAGAAATATCACATCCGGATGTTCTGTTCATTCATTACGTCAGCATTTTCGTTAGGAAATCTTCTCCGAAAATGGTGGTATTTGCATCGTTATCATAAAAATTCCGCGGTTTCACAATCATAGGACTTGTAGGTGTTTATCTAGATTGATAAAACAATGCAACTAATATAAATACTATCTTTAGGTTAATCGAGAAGGTGCTTCATTCATTGTTCCAGATTTGTTTTGGGATTTTCTCTCCTCGTCTCTATAAAATAAAAATATGAAGGATGTTTTCATTGATAATTTATCTTGAATAAAGATCCTACAACAAACGTCACACTATTAAGAAACATGAAAATCAACTGACACTCGCGGAAAGAAAGAATATCTCCACATATCACAACAAACCTCCACATTTTTACGGACTTCCAAAAATACACAAACCAAATGTTCCATTGAGACCAATCGTGAGTTCAATTGGCTCTCCATGTCAAAATTTAGCAAGATTTCTCTTGAATATTATCAATCCTATTTCAGGAGTTTCAGAGTTACATTAGAAAAGCTTAATGACATCACTCTTGATACAAATGATACTCTTGTTATAGTTTTGATGTAGTATGTTTATTCACAAATGTTCCAATAGATAAAACTTTACAAATAGAGAAACATAGATTAGAAGACGATGAAAGTCTCACTGACAGAAATAATCTAAGTATCGAAGGAATAATGGAATTTTTGAAATTGTGTCTAAAAACAAAATATTTTCAATTGGATGATGGGTTTTATCAATAGAACTTTAGAATGGCCATGGGATCGCCATTATCTCCAATTCTAAGCAATATATTTATGGAGAATCTCGAATAGAACATCATCAAAAATTACCACAAACAACCTAAAAAATGGTGGCGATATGTAGATATTTTCATAATTTGGCCACATAACCTTATGGAACTAGATATTTTTCTGGATAATGTGAACAATGCCGAACCTACCATAAAGTTCACTTTGGAAATTGAATCTTACTATCAGTTACCGTTTCTAGATGTTTTTATTGAGAAATCAAATAACATCTTTGTGACAAGTGTATATCGTAAAAAGACCCATATACTAACAGATACCTGAACTTTCAATCAAATCATCAGAAAAGTATTGAGAAAGGAGTAATCAAATCACTCCATGATAGAGTCAAATCAATATCATCTGACCAACAAATTTTCAATAACGAAGTCCACCACATTGAAAATGTTCTCCAACTCAACTCCTATCCAAAGAATTTTGTCGATAGGACGATTCATCAAATTGAAAACAAACAGGGTCAACCACAACAAAATCAAACATCAATAACGACAAATATACCATACATTCCCGGCATATATCTGAAAAAATAAAACGTGTTGGTGATAAATTTCAACAGAAAACTGTGTTCAAAACTGAAAATACAATGAGATCAATTCTTACTCAAACAAAGCCGAAAAATGAAGAACAATCGTCAAAAAATTGAATTTACAGTATACCTTGTGTTTGTGGAAAGTTTTATACAGGTGAAACCAAGAGACCTCTTTCAGTAAGGACGAAGGAACATAAGTACAATATAAAGAAAAGACACAAGATAACAACCAGAAGAGAAAAAACAAGGAATCTGCTTGCATTCTTCTGAACGGAGACAATAGCATTGCTTTCTGTTCAGTTGATATTGCCAAAGTTCACAATTGTCACTGAGAACTGAAAATACGAATTTGTAATAAAAAAATCCATTTTTTATGTTGAAAACTGGAGCAGAAACGTCCAAAGATAAGTAAAAATTTGATAGTTTTTCTATATACCCTTATTTCTCTTCTCCAAACCTTTTTCAATACAAATTGTCACTGACAAGCTAATGAGTTTTTCTTTTACGCTCTCTGATAGGAAAATTCTTTTAAAGGCAGTAACATTTTGGGGCAAATCATCTGATTTGTCCTAACTACACGTATATTGAAATAATATTCAAATTTTTATTTTATAGAGATGAGGAGAGATATTCCCAAAAAAAAACTGGAATAATGAATGCAACTAATATAATTACGATTATTTTCTCCCAATGATTTGAAACCAATCAGAACGTTTATTTGAGTTAAGCTACCTTGTATAATTTCGAATATACGTGGATATACATAGAATAACTCCACCGATCATGAATTTAAAATTATTTCCATAGTAACCAATTCATATTGTTACATACAAACAAAGCGCGTCGTAAAATTTTGAACTACTAAAAAAATAATCGCATCGAATACATTTCAAACTTCAAACTATATATTCAAGGTTATACATCTCAAACTTCCTACACAATTACAAATCGTGTAAGTTTAACAGAATAATCCTCCCGCTTACTGACACTGTAATTATGCTACCCGAATATTTTCAAGTACTTATAGTATTACTACTAATGATACGGATTTACAGTTTCACTGATCCCAATTCCTAAATTCTGGGCCAAAAAACCAATTATTATTTGGACCTGTCTTGAGCGACGAAAAAGTGAGAAATTCGTTTCAATTCGCACAGTCATCATGTAGGTAATTATATTATTTAGTTTTTCATCGTATAATTATTATTTTAAGAAGCAGGTTTACTGTTAAAATTAGCGCATACCTACTATATAACACCAGTGTGTCATATGTTTCCAACCTTGTTTTCATCAGTATAGGAAGTACAATCGAATAATCCAGTATATTATTCATTACTGACTTTGAAAGCAACAAACTATTGTTTTCCATTAAATTTATTTACGGATGTGAAGGCTTCATTGCAAATAATGTATGATTCACAAAATCCTTGCATTTCAATTGTCCTGGAGTTGTCGTCTTTGTTTCAATATAATTGAACATACGAGGTGAAGTAGAAAAGTAACTACCGTTAAAAAGGAACATCATACGATAGTATCCCGCAAGGATCAGTCCTGGACCCTATGTTTTTCTAATTATCCATAAATGACCTGATGATGTCACCAGTGATACCAACATTGTGATTAGTATTGTGTGCTGATGAAAAGTATTTCTATCTATAAATGATGTGATGATCTAATAAAAATCAACTAGGTCTTACAGAGTTAATGAACTCCGAGATGAATCTATAACAAAAAGTAAAAGTAATGGAATGTTTTCTAATAATTGTATTAGAGGTACTCAAAGGATATGTATATTAAAGCTGTAAGTTTATGCATATACACGCACTAATATTATCATAAATTTTCTGTACTTATCATGTTATTAATGGATCGCATTTCCGTGAGACTTTTCATAAAATGATAAAAGCTAAAAAGCTTTAGTGACTATACGCGAAGTCGTGTATAGCTGGGCAAATAAAACGCTTCTCGTAATGAATAAGGCCTATAAATAAACTTGACTCCATGAGGAATTCTCTTTGCGTACTTCGTGTACATCTAAGGTGAAATCTACTTCTTCAAATCAAGTTTTAATTCCAGCGTTGGTATCCTTACTTCCTTACTTGGATATACCATCATGCATCATATCGCTTTATCGTTCTCTTTGCGAGGTTTCACGGTTCGCCAAATTCAAGGAATAAAGATGACGAAGGTTTCTTCGAAGGTGCAGTCAGTGTTGTACCGGGTGTTCCGAACAGTACGTTCCATAGTGCATCGCAATAGTAGTAAATTCAATGGCCATATCAAGTAATTAGGTACAAATGACAAGTCAAACTTCACAGGATAAAAAAGAAAAATTACATATACATACAGTGTGTCCCACTTACCATGCTCACCATGGGTATCTTTTTAACGGTGAGAGATACGAGGTCGGTTGAATGACACCAAATGTGGAGTTTGTCAAGGCCAAGTATAATATGAAAAAATATTCTGATAAAATCTATTCGTTTTTGTTCCATAAGCAAAAAACAGATTTTGATCAATTTCATGTCTCCTCCTTAACTTCTTTATTCATGAAAATATTCAAATAAGAATTTCACATTCTCATGGCAGTTTTTCGAAGTGATTTCGAAAAAAATATGAAATTTATACCAACTCTTCTAGAATTTGAGATATCAGCACCAACTTTAGTTTTTCAAATGTAGGTCATAGCTCACTATGACTTAGTTACGAATAACTTTTATTTCTCTTACAGATGGTATGTCGCAGTAATAGTTTTGTGTTGATAACAATGGAGTTATCGTCATTTATACAAAAACAAAAAATTATTTAGAAGCCGCCATCTTGAATCTATGAATTTTAGCAAAAAAATCATGATCTTCGACCTCAAAAACCCCCACTTACCAATTTTGAATGGAATCGGACCAAATCTTGTCCGCCATCTTGGGGCAGCCATTTTTTTTAATTTCAACCAAAATTCCATGACTCCGGTTGACTTGAAATTTGGCAGGTGTTCATAATTTCGGTGACAATACATTATGTAATAATTCCTGCTAGACCCCAAGTGTGATACATTGATGGAATCAGCTATTTGAGAAGAATCTAAAAACGCAATGAAATACAGGGTGTTCCATTTGAAATAACAAAGATGATGCTACTTTTTGGTAAAAGTGGCAACGCTGCTTCGCTGAAAATATTTCGAATCGTTAGATCACAAACGCTTATTAGAGTAACCAAATTTTCAGGATAATCCAATGTACCGTTTTCCGTATACGTCTAAGGTACCATCGACCGTGGGCCACCCTGTATATACCGAGATGTGACGATTTTGATAAATACACCGCCAGAGACAGAGATAATGGAAGAAGCTGCGAAAGTTGGATTTGTTTCCGGAAATCTCAAGAAAAAAGTATGAATTGGCATAAACGAAAAACTTATGGATTCTAAAAAAATACAGAAATAAAATCTTTTTCGGAAAGGGTACTTTTTTTAAATACTTTGAGGAACTATAGAAAGGGCGTCTACTCTTTGGTCACAATATTCAATGTGGCATAGTGCCACATTATAAAATGAATACCAATATTTACATTACTTCGAATTCTTTGAATAAGTTGTAGAAAAAGTATAGTGTGCAACATGTGGGGAAAAGCACTTTTCCCACTTGTTGCACAATATTCTATTTTTTGTGATGGGAAAAAAGTTTAGCATATCATCTCTGCTGGCAGGTTATAAAATGTCAGTTTTCATAAATTACTTTTTTATCGTGGGAAAAAAGTGAGTACTTCTTTCCCGGATATATATCACATATATGTACACTGTTGATGGCTTTTGTTGTGCTCTAGTTCCGAAAAATGAGTCAATAATACCGTCTCCGAAAAAGAACTGCAAGTCCTTTTATCTTCCATTCGACTTCGCGGTTACGTATATTACTAAGAAACCACTGAATTCGCAATTTTTTTGAATCAAATCACAGCAGAATTAGACTGACAGAAGTGACATCATATATTTGATTACTTCAAAAGAATGATAAAGATACCTACACCTACAACGCAGGTGTCCCTACTGTTAAAGACTTAAAATTTCACGTCGATAAGTTTCAGATTTCAAAATAATGTTATATCTTCTCAATATTGATTCGTCCTTTTTCTGTCACAGAAAAAAACAGTGTATTATACACGGGAAAAATTTTAGATTTTAGCTCACGGTTTTTTGTCTCCTTCCGCTACGCGTCGGGAGACAACACAACCTGGTGGCCTGGAGCTAAAATTCACTTCTTTTTTCCCTTGTATAATAAATAACTATTAATGGCATAGTTTCTACTTGTCAAATATCAATAACAGACAGCTTCAAAAGTGACATCTACCAAAATAGCGGGCTATTCAAAATAACACCTCTTGTTGGCAGGGTTCGCCTGATTTAAATCATTTGATTTAAATCACGATTTAAATCAATGATTTAAATCGAGTGATTTTTTTATTTTATTCACTGAATAAAATAAATCAGAAATAAAATTCATTTATTTTATAAAATATACTCAAAATACAAACTGCAAATAAAACTATATTCTTAATATTGAAAAAAAAAATAGATATCTTCAAAAAAATGCAATGTTAATTTTTATTTTCATTCTAGTATTTGTACAAAAATACGAATTTTCCCGCTTTCTCCACTCCTAATTTATTTCGTAAATTGGAGTGAACCAATCCAAATGTAGAAAATACTCTCTCTACCGAAGCGGACGAGGAGACAGCACATAAAAATTGTTTCAGAATAGGAAGAAGTTAAGCAACTTCAGGAATATTTTTTTGTGAAACCCGCCACTGTAAGGCAGGGTTGGGATTTCGCAAGGTCTGACAAGAATAAACCAATACAAGATATGTCAAAACAGGAAAATGCTATTTGTTATTGTTTGCGTTTGCATGTAGAGATACATAGGTACTTAAAATGGATCTAAACATATCGATTATTGTAAAAACTTCACAAACGATAAGATTTCCACAAAATTTATCGAACACACGACATGATTCGCTAACACAGTAACTTCGTCAGGTGATATACTGGTACAATGAACTAAACTAACGTTGGCTTGCTTAACTTTTATATATCTTACCTTCCCAACCTGAACGATTAGTTACCTGTGGACAGGTACGATAAACCTCCATTTTCGGAAATTAGGCACAATATCTACATTAAATTACTGTATACCGGATTAACTTGAAAGAGTTGATATCAAATACATATTATTACGTACTAAGAAAACAAATTCAACAGTGGTGAACTATTAAAATAATTCAAAATGATTGAGTTTCAGTCCTTTATTTTCTACGTGCAGAATTTCGAAATTATCATCAAAACTATGGTTTTCTTCTAATATATGGTTGGCGTATGTTAAATTTGTTTTCTTTTTCATAAAATTCATCTTATGTTCATGAATGCGCTGATTAAACGTACGACCTGTCTGACCGATATATACCCCTGATTTTTCGAATTTAGAAGTTTTGTCTTTATTATTCTTGATAAACCGTCCCAACGTGTTATTTGTTCTATATGCCACTTTTAAGTCCTGTTTATGTAGAAATGAAGCTAATTTCTCAGTTGATGATCCGAAATAGGTTAAAGTTCTATAATTTTGATTATTATTCTTGATGGTAGGACGTGTAGGATAAACTTCTTGAATAGCTTTATGATGAAGTTTTTTAGAAAGAATACTGTCTATCAAATTAACGTTGTATCCGTTGTTGACAGCAATCTGTTTTATGATATTGAGTTCTTTATTGAAATTTACTTCCGAAAGAGGGACATTCACTAGCCTGTGTATCATACTATTATATGCCGCAATTTTATGTTGATAAGGGTGTGTTGAATTATTATGAATAGTGATATCAGTGTGGGAAGGTTTATGGAAAATTGAAAAATCATGTTTATCGTTAATTTTACTTATTGTCAAATCTAAGAAATTGATTGAATTTTCAGTCTCTATTTCTATTGTGAATTTAATGTTTGGATGAATAGTATTTATATATTGATGGAAAGTGTCTAATTGTCTATTGGTTCCTTTAAAGCATACTATAACGTCATCTACGTATCTATACCAATACAAACATTGTTTTATTAATGAATGTTTATGTATTATTCGCTCCAAGTTGTCCATGAAGATTTCAGCAAGTAAAGCAATTTCAAAATATCGATTATTATTCAGAATAAAAAAAAACTGAAAAAATCACGTTTTTCTCGAATTTTTTTGATTTTTTTAATAAAAATCACGAGTTTTGAATTCTTTTAAAAAATCATGATTTTTTCCAACCCTGCTTGTTGGAAAACCCTTTATTATTATTAAATGGAGTCATACACAAGTACTAAACCAAATTCTTGTTGCAGGTAATCACCCCGAAGAAATTCAACGATGTCTATCTGTACGACATGCCGCCGTCCAGATGCGCCCCGCACCTCCGAGGGGCAGCCACCCCCCTCGGCGGCGGCCTGAGCCCCACCCCCTCCTCTGCCGCCTCCTCCGCCGAGGACTACGACGTGCCGCCGCGCGCCGTGCCCCTCGCCGAGGGGGGCTCCAAGAGCTGCCCCCGATGCTCCCCCTCGCCCTCCTCGCAGGCCTCGCCTAGGGACTCCACTGGGGAGGCGTACGACGTACCTAGGCCTCTTTTAGGTGAGAAGACATACATTTTTCTGCAACCGACACAAAAGTCGTCCGTTTTGATACCAAAATTAGCTCTTGAATTGACGTTTCGATTACTGACACAAAAATAGGGATATTTATATCCTAGGAGCTAAAATTGAACTTTAGTTGCTAGGAGCTAAAGTTGAACTTCAGCTCCTAGGAGCTAAAATTGAACTTCAGTTCCTAGGAGCTAAAGTTGAACTTCAGCTCCTAGGAACTAAAAAGGATGTACTAGATCTCATCAAGAATAAACAACATTGTTATGATTGGTTATTTGGGTTGGGACGCATACCTGATTTGTTTCCGATTTCGGCAGATTTGGCATTTCATACCCATGCCAGAGATATAAATACACACCTCATTATAGTTGAGTATGGGGATTATAAACATCTCAGTCAAGTATCTTCGTTATGGTCAGGGAAGCCTTCAAGATACTTTACATACTTGCTTGATCTGTATTTCATTTGTTATTCTCGGGATGGATAACTTGTTTTTGATTAATCACGGCAAGCAATAGTTATTTGTCTCACACAATGATATTGTTCACCTCCATTTGATCATCAAGTCAAACACAATGTAGTATGGAGAGGAATAAATAATCGCTATTATTATTGTTGAAATGCTCACTAATCTAACATTTCACACGTCTTGTTCCTATACCTGGCACTGGCGCGGTATTTGCCATTGGAGCACCTGGTCCATACACAAATATGTCACTCTGTGGTTGTATTTATATTGAAACTACAATTCGAACATCCTTGAAAATTGAATAAACCTGCTGTTGATACAGGTAGAATATTCTCACCATACGGAATTTATTCGTTGCATTGCATGCATATGGCACGGTATTGGTGGTTACTTCACATATTTGTTCAAGTTAATTGTTTCGGTTGCAGAAAAAATTGCATGTTTCATACGGATCAAAAGTGACACTTTGTTTGACAAGCGAATTTTGCATTTGCGAGGCGGGGCGTTTCAATCTACTATTATTTCCGTTGAATTTCAGTTCTATTATCTATCAAAATAATGTATAATCGAAGTGGGAAGTGGATACCTGAACTCTAAAAAATAGGGTTAGACCTATCGTGTAATATATCGAATTGAAGGTCTAGACGATTGGAACAGATAGTCGTCATCAGCGACATCGTTTCACTCACAAGAAATCTTCGATTTTTGTTCTATCTTCAACGGCTGAAAAAGTAGCGAATTGCTGGTCCCATCTTCTTATTCCCTCCAAATTTGTTATCATCGTATCCCATCTACCCTAGGGATCAGGTTCCAACCTCCTAGCTCGATTTTAAATTTTTAGTGAGGTTATGTTTTTTGTCTCATCGAAAAACTAGAATATCTCAGCAACAAAGAAAGTTAGACCCATCGTGTAATATATCAAATTGAAGGACTCAACGAGATCTATCGATTGCCTCCAAGAAGTATAGGAAATTATGAATCTTGATTATCTCAAGAGATACGAACAATTGGAACAGATAGTCGTCATTAGCGACCTCGGTTCACTCGAAAAAATCTCAGACTCCTGTTCTATCTCCAAATGCTGAGGAAGTAGCGATCCGCTGGCCCGAATGTTGGTTATCTTCAGATATACGAACGATTCGTAGTGATATTTGTTATCAGCAACCTCGATTCACTCGAAAAAAATCTTAGATTCTTGTTCTTTTTCTGACGGCTGAGCAAATAGCACACCGCTGGTCTGACCTCTGATTTCTCTCCAAATTCGGATTCACCGTGCCCAATTTACTTTATGTACCAAGTTTCAACCTCCTAGCTCGATTTCAAATTTTTACTGAGATTATGTTTTGTCTCATCGAGAAACTAGAATATCTCAGCAACGAAGAAAGTCAGACCTAAAAAATTAACTGCAAAATATTATGTATCATGGTTATCCATCGCACACTTGACAGATGAGAATAAATGAATATCCAATATTTTCCTTAGTACTTAATATTAAATGTATGTTCTTATTTTCAGTCTAATCGCAAATAAATTAGTATCGTTAGATTCCTCAAGAAATCCTTTGCTTGTCAAAAAATGGCTGCCATTTGAAAAATAATAGTTAGACACGGAAATGTGATTTTGTCAACTTTTCGTCTTCCTATCAATAAGACTATACAGGGTGTCCCGAAATTAGCCTGCCAAACTTCACCAGCGGCTTTTACGACCAAAAATAGAAAGGAAACTTTCAATGAACATGAGTCGAGAAATGTCTCCTGAGAAAGCAACAGCTTCCTGAAAGGGGTGCCTGAAGATGATATTTCTTGATTATTTCCGAAACTCCATGTGATAAAAATGTGCAATTTGGTACAAAAACCAAACTTTCCATGCCAAAATTTCAATCAGGAGTGTATAATACAGGGTGGGACTACAATAAATATTGCTCATAATTATTTGTATGCATATTTTCCGACAATTTAATCCCGGAATATGAAATTTCATACCTCTTTACAGAAAAAAAGTACTCTTGTTCCTTGACGATCAGATGTATTATGATCGAGTAAAAGCAATTTGAAAATATTGTTATATCTCAGATATTATGCATAACATTGCAATGAGGCGTAGTGGAAATGGAGAACAATGCACAAAAATTGAAGTAGATTCATCATCATTATTAACCAATTTTTCGCGCTTTCATGAGATTGTTTGGTAAAAAGAAAGTACTTTATTTTTTTTATAGCCTCTATGATTTGAAAATTGGCAATGTTATGCATAAGGTGTGAGTGCATGAATATTTTTGAATCGATTTCACTCGAAAATGATACATCTAATCGATGCGGAACAAGAGCACCTTTTTTTGTGAAACGGTGTGGATTTTCATAATCTGAGATTAAATTGTCAAAAAATATGCATACGAAAAAGTTTGAGCAATATTTAATGTAGTCCCACCCTGTATTATACACTCCTGAATGAAACTTTGAAATGATTTTATGTTCACCGCATTGGGCATGGAAAGTTTAGTTCTTGTACCAAATTGCATTATTTTATCACGTGGCGTTTCGGAAATATTCAAGAAATATCATCTTCAGGAGCACTTTCTCAGCGGGCCGTAGCTCCCTTAGGAGATATTTCTCGACTCATATTCATTGGAACTTTTCTTCCTATTTTTTGTCTCAGAAGCCGCTGGTGAAGTTTGGCAGGCTAATTTCGGGACACCCTGTATAGTCACTGAAAGTTTGCGATTGTAATTTTCTGACATCACCTGAAATCCTTAGATGAGTTCATCTCCGATCATGGCCACAAATAAGAAAAGTGAGGTTGTGCCTCAACCTAACCTAACTTATCATCCCGTTTTTCAGGCCACCCGACCAACAACCTCACCCCCTCGAGCTCAGCCAGCTCCCTCACGACCTTCGACTCCTCAACCCCCTCTCGCCGCAGCCTCACCCCCACCACCATACCCGACTACGACGTACCCAAATCCCACCACAAAAAAGCACCCCCACTCCTCCAATCCCAAACCTACGATGTGCCCGCGCATGCGCAGCAAGCCAAACAGCTGCCGTTGGAGCTGAATTCGGCGTTGGAGTGTCTGGAGCGACTGCAGACCGACACGACGGCAGCCATTTCGAAGCTGTTGGGTCACGTGGGGCCGCAATGGCGGAGCAGGGAGCGGTTGGAGGGGGGCAGTCTGATGGAGATCCGGCTGGCGGTGACGAGGCTGAGGGCTTCGTTGCACGATTTGGCCGAGTTTGGGGAGGGGGCTTTGGGGAACGCGGCTAGGGCTTCCGACAAGAATTTGGCAGGTAGGATACCTTTATTCACTCGTTTGCACGAGATCTATTTTTTGTTGAAATGAAAATGACAATTTTGTTGCCTGAAAATCAAACAAAAGAAATTGCCTTCTGGCAGTTTTTTGAAGGCAACACAATCATATACAGGGTTACTGGTAATTCGATATATTACTTTGGAGATGTGATAGGTAAGGTGGTGAGGAGTAAATTGAACCCTAATATGCATTATGCAAAAGTTTTTGAGATATTTTTTTTTGTTTCTCTCCAAAAGGTATATTTCGAGGGTTTAAAAGTTCCCGAAAATCTGCTCTAAATTTTCTCAAACTTTCAACTAGAATACTGTTGTACTCGTTATATACCCTTCAAAGTCATCCTATATGGTCAGTGCGATCGTATCTGTTTCAACTGTATGCATGTCAGATGCTAGAATGCAGAATCACAGTGTAAACATATTTGAAGTTGAAGTTTCTTGTTCTGCCTGTTGTGTGCGTTATACCGTTACCACCGATACAACAAGGCCAGCAGACTCTGACGTAAACAGCTCGTGACGTCTCCAAGAGAGGCCAGTGTTTTATTTTATCGCTTGTCGACTAACGTGTCAGTTCGTGTTAATTCATCGGTGATTCACGTATGTTTTTGAAACGGTCCCGAATTCTTTTGTTGTTTATTCATCAAAATAATTGGCGGAAAAATTACTGTTTTGTGAAATATTTTGTGGCGAAATAACAATGCCTTTCAAGTGTTGTGTTCCCTTTTGTCGGGGGAATTATGTGGGTGGTTCAAAAGTTCATGCTTTTAGTTTCCCGTTGGACGAGGAGCTATCGAAAATGTGGGTATATGCAATTCACCGCGAGGATTTTACTCCATCTAAGTTCAGTAGTAAACAGAGCTTAATTTATAATGATGAATTAATAATAGAAGACAATTACTCTCTCATAAAAAGTATAAGTAGAGGAAAAATAGAAAAGCTTTGATTGTGCAGTTAGTTTTGTATTCGTATATTATAGTCAACAAAATCATCTCTGAATTCGAGGAAATTTTCTTGAATGTTCATGATAAACGGGCATTTTTAATTCTCATTCTCAAATTTCTTTCTGAAAACGGTCATTTGCCTCGTGGCAATGAATGCAGAATTCATTCCAATGATCAAATTGCAACTATCATATTAACATGAACTACAAACACTCTACTTAAAAAGGTGAAACTGCATTTATCATGATATTCATCATGAAGATATTTGACTAAAAAGTTCCAAATTTCACTTTCTTTTTCACCTGTCTTCTGGATGGCATTTAGAACAAATTTCCCTTCTTTTTTCATCATATTGGACAATTTATATATAATTCAACTATATATATGATTTTCTTGAGATTAATCCATATTTAGTGAAAAGAAGGAAGGATATCATTCAAAATAATGGCGTGTGTAATGTAATTCGAAAGCAATCTATTGACATTTGACATCTCGTATTTTGATTGACTATTGATTAAATGGTCGTCATTTGGAATGCTTGTTCACTAAATATGAAAAACTCGCCATAAAAATCATATTTCCTGTTGAATTTTTTATATAAAAATGTGCCATTGAAGTACATCATGAGTATATAAAGTGTCCAATGACAAAATAAGAGCAAGTAGCTTCAAATGCCCCCAACACAAGGGGAGAAAGAAGGCGAAATTTCGAACTTTTTCTTGAAATATCTCAATAAATAGTGGTTTGTTCACATTTTCATTATAAAATTCGGTTTATCAGACAAAAATACGTGAGTACCGAAAAACATTTTCAAAAAAAAACCATCGCATGATAAATGCAGTTTTACCCTTAAAAATTACTGTTTCAAGTGCAACATCCACTTGGGTGAAAAATCCAACAACAGAAAATTGAAAACACTCACTGGTTATTTTTTCAGGTAATAGGAATTCTCCAAGATAAATATAGGTAATTGTAACAAAGGGCATGTCAATCAAAATAAAATACATTTCCACAATTTTCTTTCGATCAATCTCACGATAAGTTTATGTTCTGCGGGCCCTGTATAAGTAGGTGTGACGTTTACCTTCACCACAATTTTTGCCAATATATTTAATTCAAATGGGTTGCTGTATGGGTGGATATTTGTGTTTTATCCTGGTTTTTGCTTTAAAACTTCGTTTTTCCATAATAAAATCGAATGGGGTGCGAAGAAGGGCTCAGTTGACGACTGGCATCCTTTTTTAACCGGAAGCCCTTCAAAAAACAGCAAAATCGGCTCAATGATGATCTAAAACTAAAATCGAAATATGCGATCGCCTTATGGCGCTGTAAACGCTTGTCGTTTCGAGCCGCTGGTTAGGCCTGACTAAGTGACGTCACCCACGGAGCATGCAGGCCTTGTTGTATCGGTGGTAACGGTTATACCCGCTTCGATGTCGTCTCATATGGTCTTTGCGATCTATTTTGCTCCAATAGTATCCATGTGAGATGATAGAATAGAACAGAAGTCGATGTATCTTCATCTGCCTGTTGTATTCGTTATATACCCTTCAAGGTCGCCTTATATGGCCAGTGCGATCGTATCTGCTTCAACTGTATGCATGTCAGATGCTAGAACACATAGTCGTAGTTTCTTATCCTGGCTGTTGTGTTCGTTAAAATCGCTTCGATGTCGTCTTATATATGGTCTTTGTGATAAAGTTCCAATCGTCTCCTGAAGATGCTAACATAGTTAGCGAAACACGTGTCGAGGCGTTTACACAGTGTAGTGTAACACAATCAGGGTTGGCACGAATTAATTCAGTTGAGTCAGTGATTCAATCCGTGAATTTGACCTAGTTTAAACTGAAATATGTGATGGCATCTGACATCTGACAGATGTGAAGCGCCCACAGGCAGAAAAATACATTATTATACACAAAGTTTTTGTGAAAATCGTGAATAAATCTCTTTTGGCCACACTACACTGTTTTACCACTAACCAAACCGATTTTTTCACGCCTCGACACGTGTTTCGCTAACTATGTTAGCATCTTCAGGAGAAGATTAAAACTAAATATCCTATTCTAGTGTGCTGCTTATATACTAGGTATATGTTCACCCAACTGTGAAAAATACTAACCGTCAAGTTAATGTTTGTCATGGTTGAGTTCGCATGTTAATCTTAATTTTTATTTCACTAAACTATATAGAGGGCTATATGGAATAGGTCCATTATCCTTATTCATTACTCTATTATTATTCTTAAATATCTCCAAGCTTTCATATGCGTCTAGTTTTCTAATGTTATTAACTTGCTTAACTAATTTGAGGTTAGTAATATGTGTGTTATGATTGTGATTGAACATATGTTCGGCTACACAAGATTTATCTAACCTGCCATATTTTAAATGGGCTATGTGTTCTTTGAACCTTGTTTTTATGGGTCCCCTGGTTTGGCCTATATATGTTTTATCATAATCATTACAACTTATTTCGTATATTCCCGACTTTTCAAGTGTGTCCACTTTATCTTTCGGATTGCCTAATAAATTGCCTAATTTTGACCCTGACTGATAAACGCTTTCAAAACCTAAGTCTTTGAAAACCTTATCAAGTCCCTTCGTATACTTGGGATTGAACGGGATTGGGATTCTTCTAGAGTTAGTAAATATAAAATTATCCTTTTTCAACGAAAGTTTCCAGTTCCTACTCATATTGAAATAACATCAATGAGTCGACAATTCTATCATTCTACGACTTCAGAGCTAGGGGCTGGGGAGGTGACAAGTTTCAGCTGGGACACACTATAATATAAGAAAATCCAACGAAGAAACCAAGTAAATGGAATGAAGTCATTATTTTCTTGCAGGTAAATTATCTCCTCTCGTTTCGGCCTTGAAAAAATCCTACAGCCTCGTACAGGAAGCCTCCGACAACCTCTCCGCCCACAACTGGTCTCTCGACGTCCTCGCCAGACCCACCGTTGAAGAAAAACCGAGAAAACCCGACGAACTCGAACAACTGGTAGCCTGTTCGAGAGCCCTAACCGAGGACATCCGACAAATAGCCTCCTTCATCCAGGGCAACGGTCTTCTTCTCTTCAAAAAGGACCACCAGGAGTGGGGTGAAGAGTACGACTACGTCAGCTTCGAATCGAAGGAGAACATGTCGAAGAACCATGCGGAGATCATCAAGGAATTGCCGCCCAACTTGCAACAGAACTACGACAACTGCGTCCAATTGGCAGACACTGTCGCCTTCGATGGGTATGCCTCAAACTAAATAACAATTTACCGTGATTCGATCATAAATAATTGAAAAATGAGTATACGCCAACAATTTTGAGCGCCAAATACGGATAAATGAATGAAATCACGAATGGTGGAGATAACTTTGCGGAATCAATGCCGGAGAATTGATATTCTTCATAAAAGCGATACGTCCACAATTTTAAACGCCTAACAAGGATAAACGGATAAAATCGCAAATGGTGGGGATAACTTTGCGGAATCATTGCCAGAGAATTGATATCCTTTATGAAAGCGAGTATACGTCAACTATTTTAAGCGTCAAACCCAGATAAATGAGTGAAATCGCGAATGGAGGGGATAACTTTGCGGAATCATTGCCAGATAATTGATATCCTTTATAAAAGCGAGTATACGTCAACAATTTTAAGCGTCGAACCCAGATAAATGAGTGAAATCGCGAATGGAGGGGATAACTTTGCGGAATCATTGCCAGATAATTGATATCCTTTATAAAAGCGAGTATACGTCAACAATTTTAAGCGTCGAACCCAGATAAATGAGTGAAATCGCGAATGGAGGGGATAACTTTGCGGAATCATTGCCAGATAATTGATATCCTTTATAAAAGCGAGTATACGTCAACTATTTTAAGCGTCAAACCCAGATAAATGAGTGAAATCGCGAATGGAGGGGATAACTTTGCGGAATCATTGCCAGAGAATTGATATCCTTTATAAAAGCGAGTATACGTCAACTATTTTATGCGTCAAACCCAGATAAATGAGTGAAATCGCGAATGGAGGGGATAACTTTGGGGAATCATTGCCAGAGAATTGATATCCTTTATAAAAGCGAGTATACGTCAACTATTTCAAGCGTGAAACCCAGATAAATGAATGAAATCGGGAATGGTGGGGATAACTTTCCGGAATCATTGCCAGAGAATTGATATCCTTTATAAAAGCGAGTATTTGCAACTATTTCAAGCGTGAAACCCAGATAAATGAATGAAATCGGGAATGGTGGGGATAACTTTCCGGAATCATTGCCAGAGAATTGATATCCTTCATAAAAGCGAGTATACGTCAACTATTTCAAGCGTGAAACCCAGATGAATGAATGAAATCGGGAATGGTGGGGATAATTTTCCGGAATCATTGCCAGAGAATTGATATCATTCATAAAAGCGAGTACCAATACGTCAACAATTTGAAGCGCCAAACACGGATGAATGAATGAATGAAATCGGGAATGGTGGGGATAACTTTGCGGAATCAGTGCCAGAAAATCGATATCCTTTATAAAAGCTAGTATACGTCAACTATTTCAAGCGTCAAACCCAGACCAATGAATGAAATCGCGAATGGTAGGGATAACTTCGCAGATGATCATTACCAGAGCATTAATATCTTTCATAGGTACATTTCATGTATCTAATAAATCAGGATTTTAATTGAGAATGTGTGTATGTACGTTAATAAATCAACTCCAACGTGTTATAACATAATAATACGTCATGTATTAGGTAACGTATCAGCAAGGTTATTCGATAATTTCAATATTTTATACACGCTTTTCATCAACAAAAGCAAGCCCTCAAACAAGATCGTCACCGGACGAAATTTCTACGTAGGTAACTGTTTAGCAACTGACATGGACGAACCATATTGATTGATTGATTGTCTTTATTAACCCAAGAAACATATCTGCTTATAATAGGGATACATGAACACATATTAAAAAAATATTGAGGTTAACTAGGTACATAATTAATTCCACTCAGTGGAAACTAATTTAAACTTTTTCTTGAGAGGAAATTTATAACATTCCAATTCTGAGTAATCATATCATGCCAAATATTTTTCAATCAAATTGTCCTGACCAGGTATTGTTCAAGATTGATTTAAAATCTCCTTGTATATTTTTCAATTCATTCGGTAATGAATTGTATAAAATTATTATATTATGAAATACAGATTGTTTGACAATGTTCGACTTGAATATTTTGCTATAGATTTATCATATTAACTCAGTTATTGAAACACCAACATATCTAATCACACAACAGCTTGAAAACCATTAACAACAGCGAAAACGACATGCCCCAGCATAGTTTAAGACGGCCGTGTTCATAGCAGCTTTCTTACAGGGACCACAAAGCCTTCGGGCTAGACTCCGACGACAAACGCCTGCTGATCTTCTACGCCAACCAAGTGGTGACGCATCACAACAACCTGACGCTCGCCATCGACGCCTTCCTGCAAACAGTCGAACACAATCAGCCGCCCAGGATCTTCCTCGCTCACGGCAAATTCGTCGTTTTGAGCGCCCACAAGCTCGTCCTCATCGGAGACACCGTCCACAAGAACATCTCTTGCAGAGACATCAAAGAGCGGACTCTGAACTGCGCAAACGCACTATCTGACGCGTTGGCTTGCAGCGTCAGTAAAACCAAGCAGGCGGCGATGCAGTTTCCTTCGGTGACTGCCGTGCAAGAGATGGTGGATTCCATCGTGGATATTTCCCATTCTGCCAAGGACTTGAAGATGTGTCTCGTACAGGCAGCGGTGCCCCTCTAAGTTTCACGGTAACTTTCCTTTTTAGGCTGTGTCAAGTCTCTGATTTTACCGGATAAAGTTTCACCATAACTGTTGGGGAATATCGGTCAGGTTTCAAACCTGCTCACAAACTTACTACGTCAACTTCTGGATGAGAATCAATTCAGCCATTGACGATTCGGGTATCACCACTATAGTCGTACGAAGGACTTGACACAGTCTCATAAAGTCCCTTTTTGTGCTTACTATGGCAGTGGCTTCTTTCGAAACGTTAAATGATCAATTAGACAAAATAACGATAATTACCCGAAGGAGAAAAAAATTAGTTTTCGGAATTGCAAGAGACGATTCCATCGGAGACACCGTCGACAAGAACATCTCTTGCAGGGAGATCACAGAGCGGACTCTGTACTGCGCAAACGCGTTGTCTGATACAGTTTCCTTCGGTGATTGCCGTGCAAGAAATGGTGGATTCCATCGTGGATATTTCCCATTCTGCCAAGGACTTGAAGATGTGTCTCGTACAGGCAGCGGTGCCCCTCTAGATTTCACGGTAACTTTCCTTATCAGGCTGTGTCAAGTCTCTGGTTTTACCGGATAAAATATCATCATAAGTCTGTTGGGGATATCAGTCAGGTTTCAAACCTGCTCACAAAGTTACTACGGCAACATCTATGGCCGTACGAAGGATTTGACACAGTCTCATAAAGTCCCTTGTTGTGCTTACTATGGCAGTGGCTTCTTTTGAAACGTTAAACGATCAATTAGGCAAAAATAAAGATAAATACCCAAAGAGGAAGGGAAACAATTTAGTTTTCAAAATTGCAAGAGATGCTTCCATCAGAGACACTGTCCACAAGAACATCTCGTGCAATGAGAACAAAGAAATGACTCTGAACTGCGCAAACGCGTTATTTGATGCGGTTTCCTTCGGTGACTGCCGTGCAAGAGATGGTGGATTCCATCGTGGATATTTCCCATTCTGCCAAGGACTTGAAGATGTGCCTCGTACAGGCAGCGGTGCCCCTCTAAATTTCACGGTAACTTTCCTTCTTAGGCTGTGTCAAGTCTCTGATTTTACCGGATTAAATATCATCATAAGTCAGTTGGGGATATCGGTCAGGTTTCAAACCTGCTCACAGAGTTACTACGTCAATTTCTGGATGAGATTCAATTTACCCATTGACGATTCGGGTATCAACATTATGGTCGTACGAAGGACTTGACACAGTCTCATGAAGTCCCTTTTCGTGCTTACTATGGCAGTGGCTTCTTTCGAAACGTTAAGTGATCATTCAGGCAAAAAAGCGATTAGTACCCAATGAAAGAGGGAAAAAATTAGTTTTCAAAATTGCAAGAAATGATTCCATCGGAGACTGTCCACAAGAACATCTCTTGCAGGGAGATCACAGAGCGGACTCTGAACTGCGCAAGCGCGTTATCTGATGCAGTTTCCTGCGGTGACTGCCGTGCAAGAGATGGTGGATTCCATCGTGGATATTTCCCATTCTGCCAAAGACTTGAAGATGTGTCTCGTACAGGCAGCGGTACCCCTCTAAATTCCACGGTAACTTTTCTTCTTAGGCTGTGTCAAGTCTCTGGTTTTACCGGATAAAATATCATCATAAGTCTGTTGGGGAATATCGGTCAGGTTTCAAACCTGCTCATAAAGTTACTACGTCAACTTCTGGATGAGATTCAATTCAGCCATTGACGATTCGAGTATCACCACTATGGTCGTACGAAGGACTTGACACAGTCTCATAAAGTCCCTTTTCGTGTTTACTATGGCAGTGGCTTTTTTCGAAACGTTAAATGATTCAATTGGGGAAAAAAAACGATTAGTACCCAATGAAAGAGGAGAAAAAATTAGTTTTCAAAATTGCAAGAGATGATTCCATCGGAGACTGTCCACAAGAACATCTCTTGCAGGGAGAACAAAGAAATGATTCTGTACTGCGCAAACGCGTTATTTGATGCAGTTTCCTTCGGTGACTGCCGTGCAAGAGATGGTGGATTCCATCGTGGATATTTTCCATTCTGCCAAGGACTTGAAGATGTGCCTCGTACAGGCAGCGGTGCCACTCTAAATTTAACGGTAACTTTCTTTCTTAGGTTGTGTCAAGTCTCTGGTTTTACCGGATTAAATATCATCATAAGTCTGTTGGGGAATATTGGTCAGGTTTCAAAACTGATCACAAAGTTACTACGTCAACTTCTGGATGAGATTCAATTCAGCCATTGACGATTCTGGTATCACCACTATATTCGTACGAAGGACTTGACACAGTCTCATAAAGTCCCTTTTTGTGCTTACTATGGCAGTGGCTTCTTTTGAAAGGTTAAATGATAAATTAGGCAAAAAAACGATTAGTACCCAATGAAAGAGGAGAAAAAATTAGTTTTCAAAATTGCAAGAGATGATTCCATCGGAGACTGTCCACAAGAACATCTCTTGCAGGGAGAACAAAGAAATGATTCTGTACTGCGCAAACGCGTTATCTGATGCAGTTTCTTTCGGTGACTGCCGTGCAAGAGATGGTGGATTCGATCGTACATATTTCCCATTCTGCCATCCTGCCAAGGACTTATTGGAGATGTGCCTCATACAGGCAGCGGTTTCCCTCTAAATACGGTAACGAAGTTCCCCCTTTCGTTCCCAACAATTTAGTGTGGATTCATGCAGCGTCATTTAACATGTATCATGTGACAATTATCAATTAACATTTATCATGTAACAAGTAGCGAAAATGGTACCATATATGCAGACCAAATTAACATTTAAGAAGAAATTATACGCATGCGCACAAGTCAGTCCTTTCAACCTAACCCTCCTTTTTTTATGTGTAAAAATAATACATTCTCAAATGTTATGAACATATTAACATTTGAGAATGAGGCAGAAGCGCTTTTTGTCCTGATGATGCTGTTGACGGCCAGTTTTTTTAATTTTTAGGTTAATATCATTACCGGGCGGACCAATCCGAGAAAATTTGCGTACAAGGTTGCGCACAATAGGAAAATCTGGTTCATTTAATGTAAGAAGTTAAAAGTTGGCCAACATTCTACATGTTACTTGATAAATGATAATTTTTAAATGTCTGTATAAACACAGTCATTGGAAAATATGAAATTCAACTCATAATTGTTAATTGTAACAATTGTATAACTGTTACATGATACATGTTAAATGATATCATCGTGGACATTTCTCGTTATGTCAAGGATTTTTAGGTTTACCTCGTACAGGCCGCAGCGACATTCACAAAATCTAACTATAGCAGTGGCTTCATTTCAAATTTTATAGTCGGATTCTTTCGAAACCTTATACAATTGATTACGCAAAGGAGAGAATATGATAGGTACCCAAAGAGAATGGAGGACGATTTTAGTCTTCAAACTTTGCAAGAGATGATTTATTTGACTATTGATGGGCGCATGACAGACAAGAAATAAATGAAATCGCAACAATTTTTCAGATTCTTGCTCAACAGATATTTTCTCGTATTCTTTATGAAACAAAACATGTATTTTCATCAAGCAGAATGCGTTCAGTAAGTTACATTCCTATGACTAAAAAAAATCATACAGACGGTCAATCAGAAAAGGAAAGATAAGAAACATTATACTTATAGGTCATAAATGATCTTGTCTCTTCCTAAACCTTTTGTTTTTGAGTAAACTGTCCAAAAATGAATTAAATTTCAACTAATGCGCCAGGAAACCAAATGATGGAATTTAAAATATGAAGGTGAAGATTTTTCAAATATTCGAGTAAAGTAAACAGCACAAGATTTCGTGATTATGAATGTTTGGATTAAAATATCCCCAACCCAATAGAAACAAAACTAAAGGAAACACGATATTGCTATTACACAAATAAATAGTTTTGATTTGATAATAATTATATCCCTTAAGTACTGCAGATTTTGTTACTTACTATTGTTGTTTATTTATAGTTATTTATTTTTTATGTATTTTGTTTCAATGATTATACGAAATTCAAAACATAGGCAATGAAAATTATAGCAAATCAACTTTCAATCAAATTATATTTGTGTAAAGTGGAAAACAATTATGATTGAACGTTCTAAGGATTTTAGATTTTGCATTTTATCATTTGTTATTTTGATTTTTTGATTTGTACATATAATTTTAGTGTTTATATTTGATATTATGAAATAAATATATTTTGATGATTTTATTTTTGTTTTATCTTTGTTTTTGCAAAATCATTTGACAAATGCTATGGGTTTATATTCATTTCATTGGACCATGATATTTTTGCATTATCTGAAGTACAATGCACAAAAAAATTCCGTATCGAAAATCGATATAAACTGCTCAACACATGAACCGTAAAATCGCATTTTTTCGATCAAATTTCAATCTTCATTACTTTCGATTTCCTCAACCGATTTTCAATTATTTTTCAGTTTCTGAAACCTCATTTCATTGACAATCGAACCTATGGATATGACTATTAAAACTTTTCCGGATGAGATTCTACAGGATGATAATCAAAGCTGTGCATTTGTCCAGATACCTCAAACGCCTCCCGTTTGAAAGAAAAATTCTTCAATTTTTTTTTTGGTCAAAAACATATTGCTTCATATGTTTTCTCGATACTGTGAAAAAATTTTTGGAATTGTCACACGTGTTACTGAAATATGAATGTTTTTTCAAGATAATGCATAATTTGATGCTTTAATTTCTATTGGCTTTGTGTTCCTGTCAATCTTTCGAACGGTACGTGGTCAAAAATCTTGAAATGATGCATGATCAACCTATTCTTACATACAGGGTGGTCCTCAAACATCAATTATGACATCAAATAATAAAAAAAAACGTGTTTTGACGAGCAAGAAAATTTCGAAGCAGGAAACCGATTGAGAGGTTTTCTGGCGACCAAAGCGTGTAGGAGAGATTGTCATCACCATGTCACTTTGCAACAGAATGTATTGCAAGATCAAACCACTGGAATTGTGAGGAAAACCGGATTTTCAGAGCGTCGTTCTCACTTTGTGATAGATTTTTAGACGATAATTTCAAGGCAATTTCATGTGTTGAGCAGTTTAGATTATTGTTTTGAACTACTCTGGATGAAACGCCGTAAAAAAATCACAATATTTAGGAATTCCTCAGAACAATGAAAATTAACCTCGATTTTTTCATTGAACACACAGTCTTTCAATTGCGGTAGGAATGAGTGTGAGGGAGATCTGATGAAAAAATGAAATTTAGATAAGTAACAATATTCAAAAGCACAAAGCATGGAACGAAACGCACAATAAATTATCATGTCACAAATAATCAGTATTTATGATTATTAAAAAGCGCCATTTCATTCCATCACGCTATAAAAAATAACAACCACCAGACATACAGGGTGTTTCACGATAATCTTGAATACTTCCTCAATATACATACTAAAATTATGAAGAATGGTGCTAATACTATTAGACTGTTGGCCCGCGACACAGGGTTTATCGATGTTCTAAGTCGGTATGCCATTTAAGGGACCCACTCACTTAGTCTAAGTCAACAGGAAGAAGTGCCTCGGAGAGTCGCACCCAGTCCTTGCCCCGGCCCTGACCTCACCTTTCGGTTGGAAAAAAGTACAAAATTTTGTTTAAGAAGCTCACGAAAATTGGGGCGCTTGCCGGTTTGCATACGCCTAGGTCACTCCCTAAGGGCGGCATACGAACCGGAAGTAGCTATTTTTCAGTGGTATAGTCGATGATCTAAGAATGTATGCCCTTTGGAATGAATTGGGACCCATTAATCAATTTCCCGACATTTGCATACGATTCCGGAGAGGGGAGCTCGACTTATTCGAACATCATTTGACTGGATATTCTTCAAATAATCGATAATCGAAGAAATGTTAAAATTTTGAGCATGGTTAGTGGACCACACGGTATATATATGAGATGATGGTTTGTATAAAATTTGCACATTCCGTACAGGATGGTTCACCATAAATATCTCCCATTGTAACTTAGTTGTTTCTGAACCGATTTTACGATAATTTCAAAAACCAATTGAAATAATTTTCCTGAGAGATTTTTCATTGTTATTAAAAAATCCACAGGCTGTTCATAACAAATGAACTATGGGGTAGTTGTTGATTTTTCTTCACCTGAACACTATGTTTCATTTCACTATCGAGTTGAGATTATCATGACGAATACAGCTCTACAGCATCTAGCGATATTATTTACACGCAGCACTCTTATAGCGATCTTGCGCCAAATTGTCGAATTGTGCCAGAAATATGAATTCCGGGTTTGAATTATTTTTTTTGCTGAAACAATTTTAATATCTGAACAATGATTTGCTGCGTCAGCCGGGTAGAGTGTAGCAAGTAATGATTTAGGCATTCAATAATCTCGATCATGAGCAATAATCCACCCCTCTTCTCCCTGTACGATCCCTTTTGATCATCCTGCGAGTATTTTGTCATCAATTTTTTTTTATCATCTTCTCAAAGCCCTGTTTTTTGAAGTAAAATCACACAAAACATTTTCTTGGTACTAAACTTCTCACACATGTAATTTTGTTGAGCTGTGAATTTCTGATGAATAAATACAAATATATCTGCAATTCGAGTCTTCGAATACCCCCATCACTCTCAGGAAGTTAATCTTTGACCCGGTTTCATGAGAAGTGAGATTATGAGACTTCCAGATTATCTAGTTCGCTTTCGGTGCACCTCTGGCCTGCAATGCGTGGCGCCGCGCCGGACCGAGGCACGCTCGGGTTTGCCCGATTATTACAACGTATGCTCACATTGAATTCGTATGCAAATAGTATCCAGTTATACAGAATATCTTAGTTTATCGGTTCAGAGATGTGCATACGAACTTAAATCATCGACTATTTGAAAGATGTCTAGTCAATTGATGTTCGATTAAGTCGAGCTCCCCTCTCCGGAATCGTATGCAAATGTCGGGAAACTGATTAATGGGTCCGAATTTATTGTTTCGCCAAAGGGCATATATTCTTAGATCATCGACTATTTCACTGAAAAATTGCCACTTCCGGTTTGTATGCCGCCCTTGGGGAGTAACCTAGGCGTATGCAAACCGTCAAGCGCCCCAATTTCAGATAAGATCATTGCACTTCATTGCCGAGCTTCTTCTTAAACAAAATTTTGAACTTTTTTCCAACCGAAAGGTAAGGTCAGGGCCGGGGCAAGGACTGGTTTGGGACTCTCTGAGGCACTCCTTCCTTCTTAACTTGGACTAAGTGAGTGGGTTCCTCAAATGGCATACCGACTTAGAACATCGATAAACCCTGTGTCGCGGGCCAACAGTCTATATTAATACTCAGATTTTAATCTAGGACATATCATTATTTGATTGCAATAAAATAAAATTACGCATAACTTCATGAACTTCAAGGAAAACGAAGTGATATAATATCAATAAATTTCAAAAGCCGCGAGATACCTCAACTACACGATTTCTTTTTAAATTATAAACAAAAATAGTTTAATAGATGCTCAGTTCCAAGAAAAAAACTTCAATATATGAGAAGGCAGATGAAGGAAATGTTTTTTTTCTCAACAGCTGAAGAGAGGTGATTGAGAATATCATTAAAACATGTTAATATTTCTATCACATAAACTATAGACAGATTATAATAATGGTCTTTCCAAAAGTGATTGAACCCTAGGGGGTTCAAAGTATTTGTTAGTACAAGTAGGTAGGTATTTCAAAAATACTTTTTCGATTGAAACGCCCTGTGTCTTTTTCCACAACAATATTATTTCATCGAGGCATATTTGGTCTTATCACCAAATTTTGGTCCAAACAATAGTCCCAATAGTTATGACTCACCCTGTATAAGTTAAGATACAATTCTCAAAGGATATATAATTATACTCCTATATATATATAATATGTCAACTCTTTAGTTTTAGTTATTATTTTCGTTGGAAGCGTTGTTTATGATTCCATATGGGTATTTATTTTTTAAGAGATCTGTGGTGAAATTTCAAATGAGCTCATTGCGAAGATCAACAATAAATGTATTTTTCAGACAATAAATTTGGCATCACATATTGGTTGAGTAGATCAAACATATTTGTCCTCTCTCTGATTGAAGCATCAATAAAATATTTATGAATAATGTTTAAAATTTTCAAGAGTGCGATATTCCATTGATTCAAAAAGTTTAGGAAAAGAATAAAAACGACTTAGTTCTAGCTTTAGGCCAACCTACAGTATTTTCCAGTACCTAGTTTCTGGAGAACCTGTATAGGTATTTCCTCCGAAGGGACCTTTCCGAATATACACCTACCATGAAATCAGAAAAATATCCTTATTATCAAATACTTGCATTGAGGAATCTCGAAAATTTCAATATTCATATTCAAGAAAGTTTTTGCAAAATTGGACACCCTATACATAATTGGATTATATTGGAACAAAATTTTTGTAGAGCTCACTGTTGGAACGGCCATTTTCATGTCTACAGGATGAATCAAATCATCGCGAGTTTGTTAATGAAATCGTTTTTGTTTTCAGAATGCCTAATAAGATATGCTTGGAAAATAAAATATCCAGCCAATAACTCAAATATACAGGTGGAGGATAAAATTACGATTAAACCAATCCCATCGCAGTTTCAACTAATATATTATTATAGATTCAGTTATAAATATTTTTTAATTATATGACATATCATTAGTTTGACTTCGAACTCAACTCCAATAATGGATATTGATGGGTATTTGGTTTTTCATCTCATTGTTAAAAAAAAGAATACCTCAGAAATATATTATTTGGTGACCAAATAATTGACAATTTCCTCATACACTTAGGTCTTAACGCACAAACTATCGTATAACCTAACTTTTTGAAATTGAAAATGTTACGGCAAATCCAAGAAAAAAAATTTGAATATTTTTGTGAAGAATAATGGATAAATTAAATTGAAATCATGAATTTATATAGGGTGATTGTCCAGGATCGGGGAAATACAACAAAACCCAATTTTTTTCTCAAGTTATTCGAAGAAATTCATCGAAATGAACTACACTTCATCATGGCCACTATTTCTTTCCAAAAGTTGACGTTTTCAGATTTGAAATCTGTCGTTTCGTCTTCCACAGAAACCATCGTCAACTTATTTGTTTCAAATACGGACCTGGATCTTTCATATCAATTTTCACACCTTCGGAGACCCCAAAAGCTATGAGCTATCACATTTTTCATTTTCGAATGTTTCGTTTATAAAAATTGATAGTTTCGTATTGGATATTTAAAAAAAATACAAAAAATGTCAATTTTTGTAAACGAAAGATTCGAAAATAAAAATGTATGATAGCTCATAGCTTTTGAGATACCCAAAGATATGAGAAAATTAAATAAAAAATCCAAGTCCGTGTGTGAAATATATGAGCTGATGATGGTTTTTGGGAGACGAAACGTTGGATTTCAAGATCAAAAACCACAACTTGTAGGGAAGAAAAAAAGACCGTGATAAAGTGTCATTCATTTCGATTAATATCTTCAAATAACATGAGAAAATTATACAAAAAAAATTTTAGGAAATTTCGGTTCGTAAGAATTCGGAATTTTTCGAATTTCGAAACGGCCTTATCGTTAGGTATAAAATTACGCAACTTAGTCATGATTTAAGCAACCCTGTAGCTCTTATGGTTCACGAGATCCCAATCATGAAGCTGGAATTCCAGCCACCCTGTACTGTACAGTCATGAACACTGCTAGTCCAAACTAAGATAGCTCTTGACTATTTCAAAAATGTCTCTTCCACTTTACCACTCTTATAATAATAATATACAGGGCAGGTAACGGTCGATGGTCCCTTAGACGTTTACGGAGAGCAGGACATAGGATCATTCTGAAAATATGGCTACTCAAGTAGGTGCTCTTGGTCACTTGGTATATTTCCAGCAATGCAGCGTTGCCACTTTTACCAGAAAGTAGTAGTAACTTTGATATTTCGGATGTGACACCCTGTATATTATTGCATTTTCAGTTTCTCCCTAAAGAGCTGATTACATCAATGCATCACACTTGGGGTCTAGCGGGAATGATTACAGAGAAATAGGATGTTCAAAATCGAGATTTTTTCAATTTTAGGATTTTTTTTTGTGTCGAAACAATTCATCATATGTCGAACCGGCTTACATGTCCTTGCCTTAACTCCTGATTTACCAATGTAAAGTAGTGAAGTTAAGACAGGGACATGTAAGCCATTTCGACCAATCGAACAAAAAGATCCTGAAGTTGCTAAATCTCGATTTGGAACACCCTAGATCTCTATGATCATTCCCGCTAGACCCCAAGTATATATGTATTGATAGACTCAGCTCTTCAGGAAGAATCTAAAATGCAATAATATACAGGGTGTTCCATTTGAAATATCAAAGTTGCTACTACTTTCTGGTATAAGCGGCAACGCTGCATTGTTGCAAATATTCTAGATCGATAGACTAAGAGCAATGACTTGAGCATGACTTGAGTAACCAAATTTTCAGAATAATCATAATAATATGTCCCGTTCTCCGTGAACGTCTATAAGGTATTATCGAACGTGACCTACCCTGTACAATCATGAAAAAACAAATCAACATTGAAATTTCTAATAGGTCATGAGCTTTTTGTCACTAAATCACAGTAATTCTGAGAAAAAAATCACCAACTAATCAGTCATACTAACTGATTTTGGGTAGCTGAAACTGCAGATCAGCTGATCCACAATTATATTTGAAGTGAATGAATACAAAAAAAATGATTCGATCGATCAATTATTCCTCAAATTTCATCTTCAAAAAAATTGCCGTTTCTAATAATCACTCATTACATTATAAATGTGAATTGAGATTGGTTGAAGTATAATTTGGTTGAAGTACAATTTTTTTGAGGCAAATAATTATTGTGAAAAACTATTTCAATCATTTGTGAACAAATAAGAAAAGTGAAAAAAAATGAATAGATACTGAATCACCCTATATAAATAAAGCGGTCATGTACCGGGTGTACCACTAAGAAAGGACGCCGGCTGTATCTCGGAAACTATTTGCCGCACAGGTTTCGGAAAAAAATATTTATGATATAAGTGTCCACGAAAAATCTCTGGAAATTATTTCCAAGTTTCCAGGACATCGACTAGAGGGCATAATTGCATGTGCCGACTTGGAAAATGGGTTTTTATGAAAATTTGATATATCAAGACATATCAGAAACTCTTATTACTACAATTTGGTGTAACGGAATTAAGCGATCTTGGTCTCATTATGAAGGTTTTTTTCAGATCTTCTCGATGAATCACGAATCAAGTCGATTTAAATCCCGTGGTGGCCGCTAGATGGCATCGTTTGAAAAATCAACCGATTTGCCATTTTTTTTCGAGAATTTCAAATGGAACCATATATTTTCCTGCTATGATATGGAATTAAAGTAAACGAGAAGAAAAATGTTGAAAACCGCGAGTTGATACCTCTTGAAGAACCGGAGAAATACTCGGAATTATATTAAAATTTAAACTGTCAGCATGTCAAATGCCTCCTCATTCGTTATCGGCATTTTGACAAATAAGCAATCTACAGTGAAAACTTCCAATGGAACTTCAATTATATTTTGACGTTTCTTTCATTCAAAGCCAACTTGCCTTTTCTCATTCCTACTCACTACTTACATTTCATGTCATTACTAAGAGTCTCCTTCACTATTGTGAGATATAACAGCAGTTTGTGAAACCAAAATAAATGAATTATTGAAATCATAATTACATAGATTCAGGATATTTCTGATTACGATTATCGAAGTTAGATTCCTGTGGTGAATATTTTCATAATATTTTTTCGAGTATTTCACCGGTTCCTCAAGAGGTATCAATTCGCGGTTTCCATCATTTTTCTTCTCGTTTGCTCTACTTTCATATTAGAGTAGAATGAATATATGGTCCCATTTGAAATTTTCGAAAAAAAAATGCAAAATTGTCTTACTTTACAAACGATGCCTTCTAGCGGCCACCACAGGATTTAAATCGACTTGATTCGTGATTCATCTGGAAGATCCAAAAAAACCCTTCATAATGAGACCTAGATCGTTGAAATCCGTTACACCAAACTGTAGTAATGAGAGTTTTTCCAAAATACTATTCATCCTTCCCTCCCTCTTTCATTTAGAGAGAAATGATTGGAAATCAACTCGAGAACGTGGAAAAAGTGTTTTTTACATGTCTTGATATATAAAATTTTCATAAAAACCCGTTTATTAATCTGGCCAATGCAATTACGCCCTCTAGGGGCTGTCCTGGAAACTTTAAAATAATTTACAGAGATTTCTCTTGGCCACTATCATCATTCATATTTGTTTTCGAAACCTCTGTGGCAAATAGTTTCCGAAATACAGCCGGCGTCCTTTCTTAGTGGTACACCCGGTACATGAAACATATGACTGAATAGTATTTTTATAGTCTTCGCACAAACTTTAGAAATTAATTAGTATGGTAAAATGTCATAGGCGATCAAACACATATATACATATACAGGGTGGAGACTTCAACTGGAATAAATTCGCTATACTGGGGCAGTGAATTATTTTTCTGAAAATTCACGACACGTCAACGTTTGAATGTATTAATCTACATTTGGCGAGCAATATGGAGAATATAACTTTCAGGGGTAGCTGGAATCAACCCCAACATGTTTTTTCAAATGCAACCCTATAGGGCCAAACTTCGAAATCATATTTTGATTTTTTGCGACCTCCAAACGTACTGCGAACTAAAATATGATCAGTACCCTGGATTCCTTTTTCAACCAGCTTTCCAATGAGGGGTCACCAGCCATATATGGTTACATTTGAAAAAAATCATGTTGAGGGTGTATACAGGGTGTCCCAAAATTAGCCTTCCAAACTTCACCAGAATGTATCCAAAGGAAGCTACGGCCCCCTGAAGATGATATTTCTTGAGTATTTCCGAAACACCATGTGATAAAAAGATGCAATTTGATACAAGAACTAAACTTTCCATGCCCAATGCAGTGAAAATAAAATCATTTCAAAATTCATTATGGAGTGTATAGTACAGGGTGGGACTGCATTAAATATTGCTCAACATTTTTTGTATGCATATTTTTCGACAGTTCAATCTCGGATCATGAAATTTCACACCTTTTTACAGAAAAAATGTACTCTTGCTCCGTAACGATCAGATGTACCTATTGTTATCGAGTAAAAGCAATTTAAAAATATTGTTACATCCAATGAGGCGTAGTGGAAATGAAAAAAAATGCACAAAAATTGAAGTGGTTTTTTCATCATAATTTTATTATTTTTCGCGTTTTGTTCGGTAAAAAGATTGTTCGGTAAAAAGAAAGTACTCGATTTTTTGATAGCCACTATGATTCGAATATTGACAACGTTATGCATAAGACGTCAGTGCATCAATATTTTTAAATCGATTTCACTCGAGAATGATACATCTGATCGATGCGGAACAAAAGCACTTTTTTTTGAAGAATGGTGTGGATTTTCATAATCAGAGATCAAATTGTCAAAAACTATGCACACGAAAAAGTTAGAGCAATATTTAATGTAGTTCCACCCTGTATTATACATTCCTGAATGTAACTCTGAAATGATTTAATATTCACCGCATTTGGCATGGAAAATTCATTTTTTGTGCCAAATTACATCATTTCATCACGTGGCCTTTCGGAAATATTCAAGAAACTTTTCTTCCTATTTTTGGTCGAAGAAGCCGCTGGTGAAGTTTGGCAGGCTAATTCCGGGACACCCTGTATATTCTTGATATTGCTTGCAAAACGTAGATAAATACGTTAAATCGTTGACGTATGTCAAGAATTTTTAGAAGAAATATTCACCTCTTCGCGTACGAATTTATTCCAGTTAAAGTCTTCACAACTGTAATATAATAGAGAATATATTTGAGCCAATCCGAAGAAATCCAGACGAAAATAAATATACTTTTGGTGATATTAACGAGGTATAATTTTTTCAAAAACATTAGCGATATTAGATGTTAGATATTTTTGTAATAATTGTAAATACGAAGTCGTATTTTTGTTTAATAATTGTGGATCTCAACACTTTGTTGCGGTTATTTTTAGTAAAATCTCTAAGCCACATTCGTCAAAGTTTCGTTAAAACCTCCTCAATGCAATAGCTATCTAACTGGCTACAAAAGATAATAAAAGTGCCCGATATGGGTTTGTTATTTCAAATAAATAGTAAAAACGTACTTGAAAAACTTCTGCTATTAGTATTCATTTTTTACAAATCCTGTTCAAAATAAGACCTCTATTATTGCAAATACATGCTCGGCAGCGTCACTTTATTTCCGTCTTTGCTCTTCTAGTTGTCAAATTATTTTGTATGTGCAGGGCAGCGTCGGTTATCATTCGTTCTTTCCGGGTATTTACTGGGGTTCCATTAACTAGCGCTTCCATATATGACTCCACACATAATGATCAAGAGGGGTTAGGTCAGGGCTTCGCGCTGGCCAACCAATTTGACCTGACCTACATTTCCTTGTTCAAATTGTCTAGAAAAAAATATTGTCCTATTAAATAACTGTCAATGAGTCCCATCAACACATCAACAGGAAACTTCCGTTGGAAACTATAGTTTTCCTTGTTGAACGAGGGTTTTATCCGGCCCAATGATGGAAGTTATGAAGATTTTTTATGTGGATGCCTCGAGCAAATAAATGATAATAAAAACTGCAGTAAATAAATACTGATAGGCATTTTAAAGTGTATTTAATACTATTCCTTTGAAATAACAAATCCTTATCAAGAATTTTCAGTTTCATTTTTACCCAGTTAGATAGCTAGTGCCATAAGGAAGTTTTAACAAACTTTTGAAGAATGTGGCTTTAGAGATTTTTCTGAAAATACCTGCTAGAATGTGGTTAGAATTCACAATTCACAAACAAAAATACGACTTTGTATCTATAATTATTTATCTATGATCTACATTTGCGTAATTTTGTGATTCCAAACATGAAACCATAGTGTTGATCATGTATTATAGTTGAAAGTTTGAAAGAATGTAGAGCTGATTTTCGGGAAACCAACTTTTAAATCCTTGAACTCTACCTTTTGGAGGGAAACAAAAAAATTTAATATCTCAAAAAGTATTAACTTTCGAAAAATGCAAATTATGGTTTTCTTTACTCCCTACCTCCTTCCCTATCACATCACCAGTAACCCTGTATATCGATTTGTTTGATGTTCATAATTTATCTGAGAAAATTCCTTTTCAATAAATTTTACAGCTCTCGCAGGAGTCGGTTGCTGAAAGATCCATCCATATTTTATTGAACCATTCGATGATAAACACGAGCATATAAATTGTCAAGTCTGACAGGTATGTCACAGCCAGCTATGCAAAAAATAATTTTTTTGAGAACCTTGTTATTGCCATAGAAAAAAATTTAGTAATGTAACGTTATTCTGAAACACTTGGAACTTCAAGAAAAAACAGTTATCGTAACAAATGAAAAAAATAAAACGTACTTAAGAATCGTATAGCTTAATAATAAAATGAAAAAGTACATAATGTGCCAGCTTAGCCACACAAAAAATAACTGAGCTAGAGGAGGGGACATTTATGGTTAATCACCCCGTAACTGTACTTCATTTTCTTGGCTCTCAGGCAAACCCCAGTTTCACTACAGTTTAGGGGTTGAACCCCCCCCCTCAGTACCAGCGACGCGAACTACAAAAAGAATCTAAGTTTTGTATTCTATAATATATATTCTCGTTTTTTTATTACTGTCCCTGATTTTTTCTACACCCCCCCTTAATCAAAATTCTGGCTGCGCTACTGTACCCATCTATCTGTTTATCTCACTTTGAAGGTTTTCACTTCCAGATTGAGGGACACCCTGTATAGTCCATAGACATCAACCACTATTATTTCCCTTTCGACATTTTTTAATCACATGGTGTATTATCAATATTGTGAAAGAAATCAAGGGTTGATACATTGTGAAAAAATATGAGTAGATATAGTTCTCATAAACTTTTTCCAAATACTCGGATTTTTCGATATACAGGGTATTTAGTGGATACTAAAATATATAAACTTCTTTGACACACCCTGTATAACAAAACCTGATATTTTTTTCAGCTTTTACACGAACTTTTGAGTAAATGAGCAAGAAAAAATAGTAAAAAAATATATTTTCAATTGCTCAATCTTCAAAAAGTATTTAACTTCAAAATGAGCAGTGGTGTGACATTCAATATTATTATCAAATCTAAAGAAATATTTTTCAGAAATTAATGAAAACTTTTATGAACTGATATTTCGGAAACTACTACAGGTCTTTGAAAAAACAAAATTTTGTAGGAATAACTTTTTTATTTTTGTGCAAGAAATCTATCCTAGTATTTTTTCTCAATATTGGAACGACACTCATCTTGATCGAAAGTTAGAAGGAAAGAAGAGCAGATTTCGGACCCATACTGTATATATGTTCTTGGTCATTCAGCTACAGCTGTCGAGTTTTCGAACTTTCCCATAAATTCCTAGGCCCATTCGCCTGATTCATACAGAAGCGTTGAAGGGCCAGTAATGCATCTTTTTCATTTTGATCAAGAAGTAAGACCAGTTTGCTTGAGAGCCAAGATCATCTTGCTCAAGGGGCATGATAATCTTGCTTGATGAGCGAGATCATTTTGCCTAATGAGAAAGATCATCTTGTTAAACAGCAAGTTTCATTCTTTAGGCAAGCGCTGCAGGTTCAGTTTGCATATTTTCCATTTCGCTTCAGAAGCAAGATCATCTTGCTCAAATAGCAAGAATCTTAATAGGAAAGGTCATCTGGCTTCAGAAGCAAGATCTTGCTTCTTGAGCAAGATGATATCGCTAATGAGGATCTTGCTATTTCAGCAAAATAAAAAAGATGTATTACACAGTGAAAAAAAATTACACCAGTTCACACCAGCTAACACCCTTGGGTGTCCTCTGAGGTCCTGATCATTTTAGTGGGAATTAACTCAGATATTTTTAACACCATCATAGGGTGTCATTCGTTCTTACATACAGTCAAGAACTACACTAGAGTATCTAGAGCTAATTTGATCGATTCGTGTTATTCAACACCGCAGAGTGGTGACTGTACAATCATTTGGTGATTATTTTGACACTATCTGTTGCGTTTTTGCTTTTACTGATGATATTATGATAATATGTGAATATTTGTCGGATATTCTTCTGTTGTGAAAACACACTTATCGAGTGTTATCACGCTGGGAAGCAGTGTTTTCTTGTATGCATCTGAGTGTTGAATAACACGACTCTGACATACTAACATTAGTATTCATGGTATAAAACGATCCAATGTAGTGAGAATTGTGACTTACAAAACATCTCTGAGCTGATACTATTTGTAGGCTGTTGAGAAACGTGCGTCGAATGAGCGCTAGTGTCACCATCTATCAAGAAATCCACTAAATATTTTTCTGTGCACAAAATTTCTACTTTGATATTCAATTTTATGTTCAATCTGGTATCTGGTTCGATATAAGTACTCTATATCGCTTCGCAATATAAAAATCATCATATATAATTTATGAATCAGCTTAAAATTTATTTAATGCATTATTTTCACGAAATCATCCGTTCTTATTGTCACCTTTCAATCTGGATACCAGAATTCTTGGATGATGATATACCTACACAATGTCCATCCATTCTTCAATGAGTTCAGGTTTTTCAGTGGGTAATTTCATAATCAGCAAACATTATTTATTCACCTGGGAGAATGCAAGACGATGATGATGATGCCCCAAATCTCATAATTCATACACGGTTCTGATTTGTTTGTGATTGGTGAGGGTGTAACTAGGTGATAATTTTATATAATAAGTGTATTTTTTGCGTTAACTTGGATGATACCACTATCGAAAGTATAATCACTTTTCATCCTGTTGGTGTTTCTCTCGATTGGATATTTCAGAACTCCTCTAAATTACCACATCTGTGTAATTTTTCACTATGACAGTGTGAATTGACACCACTGTACACGGTATTATCAAATTTCTAATAATATTGGTATGAAATTGCTAATCAAGTGTTGATTCAATCGGAGTTATTTCTGAAATCCACTCGGTTGAAATTACACCCGGAAATTTTTCACTGTATATGACCATCCAGCGCATGCCCAAGAAATGAAACTTGCTATTTTTGCATGGTGATGTGCTTCTCAGGCAAGATTATGTTGCTCCTCAGGAAAGATGATATTGCTTCTTAGGCAAGATTATGTTTATTATTAGGCAATATGATGTTGCATCTTAGGCAAGATGATATAAATGCTTATTCAAGATGATGTACCTTCTAAGGAAAGGTGATAGGCAAGATGATGTTGCTCCTCAGGCAAGATTATGTTGCTCCTTAGGCAAGATGATATTGATGCTTATACAAGATGATGTACCTTCTAGGGAAAGGTGATCGATAGGCAAGATGATGTTGCTCCTCAGGCAAGATTATGTTGCTCCTTAGGCAAGATGATATTGATGCTCATACAAGATGATGTACCTTCTAAAGAGATGTGATGTTGCTTCTTAGGCAAGATTATGTTGCTTCTTAGGCAAGATGATGTTGCTTCTTACGCAAGATGATGTTGCTCCTCAGGCAAGATTATGTTGCTCCTTAGGCAAGATGATATAAATGCTTATACAAGATAATGTACCTTCTAAGAAAAGGTGATAGGCAAGATGATGTTGCTCCTCAGGCAAGATTATGTTGCTCCTTAGGCAAGATGATATTGATGCTTATACAAGATGATGTACCTTATAAGGAGATGTGATGTTGCTTCTTAGGCAAGATGATATTGCTTCTTAGGCAAGATTATGTTGCTTCTTAGGCAAGATGATGTTTCTTTTCAAGTAAGATGATGTTGCTTCTTAGGCAAGATGATCAGGCTTCTTAAGCAAGATGATGTTGCTTCTTAGGCATGCTGATATGTCACATTGTAAGCAATATTGAACTGCGGAATATACCGTGAATCGTAGCCTAAATCTGATGACTTTCATACTACGACCAACACGGCCGATGTGAAATCTCTGAGGATTTTAACGATTTCCATGCCCACCTTGAAATTCTGTTGTCAAAGATAACACGCACAAATTTTATAAATTCGGCATGGAAATCGTAGCTACGAAACTCCACGCCACATTCTTCATCGATTTAGAACTAACGTAACACAAACAAACAAGAATATATATAGCTGACATTACCCGAGACATTTTTTGATATTATGGTCAGCTTTAAAATATAAAAAATACGTGAAGTGGCTTCAAGAGGAAAAAAATCACTTAGAGCACACGCACATTTAAAATTCTAAGAATATAAGTCTCCATTCCTATAAGCCTAACATAATAATCACCTTCAATTCATTTGATTCACCGAATCTGGTTTCATAGTTTTTCCACCACTAGCTATAGAACCTACCATTATTTACTCTGTTTGAAGGCGTAAATAATGGTAGATTTCAACGAACAAAATATGCCTCGAGTTTTTTTTTAAATCTGATATTTTGACGTGAGAATTTTCGATTGAAAATTAGGGTGTTTTTTCGATATTAACTTAAAATTATGTGAAAAAATAAATATTTCAAATCAAAAAAATTACAGTGTCTTTTGGACATAAGAAGGTAAGTTATCACCAAATTTCGTGAAAAAATTTTTTTTTGCATAAGATAAAAGACCAAAAACTTGATTATTTGAATTTTTTACATAAATTTTGAGGTTATGTGAAAAAAGTGTTATAACAAAAGTTGTAGGTCTCTTTATTTCCTACAACTTTGTCATTCAATATTTTTCCATAGGATTTGTGGTTTTGCCGGAAATCGAGATACACCGTTTATTACCCTTAAAACTCACCCCCTTCTACTTCCCGACCTCAGATCGCCCTTAAATTGTTTTTTCTACAAGCGTGCGTGATTCACCCTATACCCGCACGCAATTTAGTTTGAGTTTGTTTGTTGCAGTATTGAGTATGTATGTTCAGAATTATCCATCAAATTGCACTATTTATTATGAAAATTAAGAAATATTGAAAAATAAAAATTGATTAATATAAAAATCCTCCTATAGATTTGAATTGATCTGATGAGAAACGATTATTGTTGTCATGCCAATCAAACCTCAAATGAGTTTGTACTTGTCGAAGTGACAGACACAGCGTTACTGTCATTTTCGATTCAGTGGAATTTCCACAATGTGATCAAAAACTTCCAGCTATAGGGATGCGATACAGATGCGTTATTGCCAACGAAGTCTTAAGAAAGGTATGAGAAGCTATACACGCGTTTTATTGAATGGTGCAACAATAAAGAAATGAAAATACCGAATGAAGAAGAAGTATTTTTGGCTCATTTCATAGAAGTGTCTGGAACCTAGAGACCAAACTCCTAATGGGCCTGCTGGCTTCCGCAATGAACCAACATTTTAGAACTTCAAGCTAAACTGAATATCGTCGCCAGTGGGTTTACATCTTGGTGCAAAAATAATAAATTATTAGTAAATTCAGGAAAAACCGTTCTCATTAAATTTTTTGGCAAGAAAAGCGTTGAAAGACCCCTAGATGTTATCGTGAATAATGCAATCATAACCCCTTCAGACGGAACTAAATTTCTTGGAACATACATAGACTCAGGATTAACATGGGAAGATCACATTAGTTATGTATGCAAAAGACTAAACAGCAGTTTTTACGCAATATTACAACTGAAAAGTGTCTTAGACGAAAAATCGCTGATAAACGTATATTACGCGATGGTGCACTCGGTACTTAAGTATAATATAGTACTATGGGGTGCCAGTAATAATATAAATAGGGTATTTGTTGCTCAAAAAAGAATAATTCGGTTGATATTCAATTTGAAAAGAACAGATTCTTGTAAACCCTACTTCAAAAATAACAAAATACTCACTTTACCATGCATATACATCCACAGCTTGATTACCTATATAAAAAAAAAAGAAGGTTCAATTACAACCAATGGTGAACAACACAGATATCCTACGAGAAATGGAAACCTACTGAAAATGATCAAACACAAAACCAAACTTTTCGAAAAGTCACCCATCTATATAGGGTCAAAGTATTTCAATTGTCTGCCCATCGAAATCAAGTCGCTGCCAAATGTGAATAAACTGAAACAGAAAACGAAAGAATTTCTCAGCAGTCAAGGTTTCTACTCGTGTGATGATTTTATCAATTTCAATCGATGTACACAATCCTCAGATACATAATGTGATTCAATATATTCTCAGTTTTTTTATATATATATATTTACTTTTTAAAATTTTGTTTAGTAATTTGAATGTCTGTACTCATCTGTTATACATACTTTGATGTGAAATATTCATGAATGTCTATATTTACCACTATATATGTAATCATTTTTGTTTTAAACTGACTTTTCCTATATCATTTTATAATGGTCTCTTGGATGAATAAATTATTCTATTCTATTCTATTCTAATGCGTCAAACTGTAAGTTCACAATAGCTATTACTAATAATTAATAGATAGAGAATATATATCTCTTGTTAGTTGTTCCTATTTGATTGAATAATTAATTGAACGATTCAATTAATTTCCTACGCTTGTAGAAAAAATATTGTTCCTAACACATGCGGAAAGTTTCTTTCCCGCACTCGACTGCTTACCCGAACTCCGCTTCGCGTCGTTCGTGTTAACGGCAGTCGCGTGCGGGAAAGAATCACTTTCCGCACTTGTTAGGAAAATTACTATTTCCTTTCATTTTTGTTATATTCCCGTCCTTTCTCAACGGGTTTCATGCCGTTATTTTTTTTTTTATTTAAAAAATTATCGACCCTGGTCTGTTATTATATGCACAAAAGAATATCCGAGGACAATTTATTTCTTTATCAACATTTCATAGGAATGTTTTTTTAAATTTAGCGAATTACTAATTTTCTCAAAAAATTTCAGTGATGTTCTACCTGTTTCTAGAACTTTAGAAAGGGAATATGATTGTAACCCCTGTACCGAATCCTATGGAATCCTATTTTTGCCAAAGACCTCTTACAATTCAATTGAGCTAAGCTACTATGTATAATTTCGAATATACGTGGATATCTTGATTGATTGATTGATTGTCTTTATTACCCCAAGAAACATTTCTGTTTATGATAGTTCCACCAATCAGAAATCTAGAATTATTTCCATTTCTATAGTAACTCATTCATATTGTTATACAGAGTGTATCTGAATATCACCGAAAAAAATCCTTGTGATATTTTAGAAAATGAACTTGCTTCGTTTTCGAGATACAAGTTATTAATATTTCCATGGAAAATCTTTTTTCTATTCATTTCTCAATTGTCTTTTTATCAATTTCAATGTCATTGTACACCACCGGTTTTTGTGAGAAAACGATAAAAATTCGATTTGATTCCAAATTTTAATGCGTAGGTATTTTCAAGACTTCCATTGAGATTACTCAATAACCCCATAATTAGAATCATTTTGAAATTTTGGGGCTTTCTCAGACTCCATCCATACTGAATTTTGGCATCATGAAAGCTCATACAGGGGGGTTATAAATAAAAATAATTAATACTTCCTACTCCAACAACCTGTATCTCAAAAACGGAGCAAATTAGAACACATGCTTATATGAACTTTATTTGCTAGAAGGAAACACCCCTTGAATTTTTTCGGTGTTATTTAGATACACCCTGTATACAAACAAAGCGCTTCGTCAAATTTTGACATTTGTTCAGAACTGACTCAAAAAATGAACGCATCGAATTCAATTCGAACTTCAAAAACTTCTACATCTCGAACTTCCTGCACAATTAAAAATTTAACAGTAGTTGAAATACTGTTAAACTGACACTCATTGTAATTATGCAACAAGTTATCTATGTATAACCCGAATATTTTGAAACATATAGTATTACTACTGAATATATTGTTTTGAGCCAGATAGTGTGAATGCTTGTTTTTCTAAAAAAAAAAAAAAAAAAATTGGTCGGCCCATACCCAGCCAACACATCTGTGACATGACATCTCTGAGATGTCGCGTTTAGGTAACAGTGCGATATCACAAACGTTCCATCGTTGCGATGTCGTGATAAGGCAACACTGCGATATTACGAATGTTCCATCGCTGCGATGTACCGAAGTAAACGCATCTGTGACATGACATCTCTGAGATGTCGCGACGTCGCATCAATGAAACTTGAGTGGGACAAAATGTCATCCCTCTTACTTCGCAGCGACACCTATGCGACATAGAATGCGATATCGCAGGTCACAATTGTTACATCGCTGCGATATCTCCGTGATGTAACTGTGTTTGCTGGGTAAGGTGGTTCCTAATGAGAAGTTGAAAAATGCAAGTACCTACAAAGTGGTAAAGGTATTTGTGAAATTAATGTTTGTTAAGGATATAGAATATAGTATAAATTGTCGTACGTATCATGGATTACTATGACGTGAGCTAGTCTGACAAAATAGTCCGCATTTGTTCAGACTTTTCCAACTCACTGAATAAGTTTTCCAAGGAAAAGTTGAGCCTACAATGAGTCTTATAGAAACTTGTTGAATTGAAGAATCTTGGAATGAGTATACGATGCAATGAAGTCAACTCAAGACTCGAATCCATTATCTGATCATCGACCATCAATAATTAGATCACACAGTACCTAAATATATACAGCGTGTTTCACTTTGTTCGATCCTACTTCTATACCTATACAGGGTGAGTCATGGCTAACCAGCCATAGCCTTATGGTAGAGGTAGAGGAAGTCAAGGTGAGTTCTTATATACAGGGTGTTTCTTAAGTACGTGTTCATGAGCATGTTGCTGACGTCAAAATGAGAAGAAAAGTTCGCATAAATATACCTATGCCCGAAAGTTCTTCGTTTCTGAGATACAGAGTATCAAAGTTGAATTCTTATTTTTGTTGTTTGTTAATGAATTTCGAAATAATTGTGATATTCGAAAGAAGTTTGATATCTAAGGGTATTTTTTAATGACACTATCAAATTTTATGGTGGCTTGTCTCTTTTGTGGGGGTGGCGCCACCTACATGTCTTTTGAGTCTTTTGAAACGTCAACTTTTTTGTTATTCATATTGACACTCTGTATCTCAGAAACGAATAACTTCGGACATATATTTATAAGAACGTTTCTTCTTATTTTAGCGTCAGCACCATGCTCCTGGAATTTCTACACGTACTCAAGAAACACCCTGTATGTGAAAAAATATATTTTGCCTATTCCTAACAGAAATACAGAGCATTATTGGAATTCAGGGCGAAACTTTCATGAACGATATTTCAGGAACGTCTCGATGTTATCGCCTGAAATTCACCAGCAACTTACCTCTACTGACACGCCATACGATGGCATATACTATGGAAAAAAAACAGATCCAGACTTGGAAGACTCATTTTCTTTTTTGATGTCAAAATTTCGACATTCTGAATCGTATTTTGCAAAAACTTCCATCAGAATCAGAAAGATCAGAAAAAACACTACAAGTGTAACTTTTCAATTTGTACGGTACGCTCCCACCAGATTGGTGAAAAAACATCGAACAAAATACTGATGAACGATTCCATGATTTCGTACTGGCTATTGTAGTCACATCGTTCAACAAATTCATTCAAATCCATTTTTTGCATATCGGTGTATTATAAGAGTTAAAAAAGGCTCTATTCGATGAAAGATTCCAGGACCGGACTCACTTTTCTTGAAGAGACCTTCAAAAACATGGAAATAAGTACCTAATTGTGAACAAAACAAACCAATACCTACCATCTCTCCCTATCCTTCCTAAGTACTCACGATGTTCTCGGAACATTATAGGAATTTCCTTTTGTGCGCTCCAAGAGATAAAAAACTATAAAAAAATAATGCTTAGCTGAAATATTTTTTCCAAATTAGATAAACGTGCCAACTCATACTACAATCAGCGAATCAAATTGTGAGTTTGGTGTTTTTATTATTCAGAAAACACTACAGAAGAAGACTGTGATGGATGTATGAAAATGCACCAAAATAGGTATTTTCTCTGAACGGGATAGGGTACCTGCACATTACTCAATACAAGTGAGAGAATACCTAGACAAACAATTCTCATTCTTGGCCCCCAAGTTCCCCTAATCTCACAGTATTAGACTATTATGTATATCATTCCATGAAACTATTGGTATATCAGACTGAAGTCATCACCAGAGAGGAAATGAGGTATGATCAGAAAAAATAGGCAAATTATTCGAAAAACCATAAGAGATCTTCCGAAGATATGCAGAAAATGGATAGAAATTGGGGAAGACATTTTGAGAATCTTCGAAATATATTAGGATCTACATACAAATCTTTTTCGAAAATTATAATGTTTTGTGATTCTTTCCAAAAACCAAGTCCGGTACTGATTATTCTTCAATATTACTTATCTCAACTCTGCTACTATTCAATATTAAAAAAAAACTGATTCAAATACTTTTAGTCGTATGTAGAGGGTAATGGCCTGGACGAAATTGAAGAAATATTCGTCTGAATTTTGTTTGATATTTTTTCACCAATCCGTTCAAAGTGTGCCGTACAAATTGAAAAGCTACACTTGTAGTGTTTTTCCTAATCTTCCTGATTATGATGAAAGTTTTTGAAAAATACGATTCAAAAAGTCGAAATTTTGACATTCAAAAACAAAATGAGGTTTCCAAGTCCGGCTCTGGAATTTGTCTTCCATAGTAGGCCATCGTGTGGTGTATCAGTAGAGGTAACTTGCTGGTGAATTTCAGGCGAAAACATCAAGACGTTCCTGAACTATAGTTCATCAAAGTTTCGCCCCGAATTCAAATAATGCCCTGTATTTCTGTTAGGAACAGGCAGAATATATTTTTCCACATACATATCAACTCACCTTGACTTCCTATATCCGCCATTAGGCTATGGCTGGTTAGTCATGACTCACCCTGTATTTCTGTATACCTTGGACTCCTCGCAAATGTTTTCAAAGTAATACTACTCTAGAAACCGTGCATTATGTTTATCAAACAAAATTATTCGGCTATACTGCTAACAAAAAACGTTGCCGAAATTGTTGAAACGTTTTATACGTTTTTTCAGCAAAACCCTTATAGAAATTTCCACTGAATGTTCGGTATAAAAGTATAAACAATTCTCAACAAATTATTGTGACACTGTACATTTATTTCTATCAAAATCTAAGATCGGATAGACTTTATTAAAAATCTCTGATGATAAAACAACAACGAAAAAGTGATTCTTGATGTGGTTTTTCTCACTGTTGAGTACTTTTTCCAGAACGTAGTCTTGAGAATCTTGTTGAAAAAAGTCTGATAACATTTATGTACTCATTTTTTCTTCAAGATAATTTTTTTGGTTAACATGGCAGGGTTTCATTTTTAGAGTGGTATTACTTGAGATTAAAAAATTAAAATCGCCCAAAAGACACAGAAATACAGAGGTGGGGTGGATGAAATTGAAACATACAGTGTTTCAAAATATAAATCCCATTCTTTGGAAAAATCAATATTGTTGAAAATTATACAGGGTGTTCCTCAAAGACATGCTAATATTTGAGGTGGCGATTCTTCGACTCATTTTAAGAAGAGAACATCATATGAACGTATGTCCTGAGAGACTTAACTTTTGAGATATAGGGTGATGAAGATTGGGAAAATATTCAGTTTCTTGATAATAACTGAGACAATATGGTATACATCTTCATGAAACTTGGTACACGTCTTTCATGCATCAAGTTGAATTTTATGATGTACACAAATTTTCATTTTTTCTACCAGTGGCACCGTTTAGATAATTTTATTGTTTATATTTTACTCAAAAGTGGCAACGACAAAAAATTTTCAAATTTTGTACAATGCTATGAAAGGCTATTCAAGTATGTAAAAAAAGATCCTCTTGTTAATATTCGATAGAACGCTTCATTTCAGAGAAGAAACGGAAAAACGAGACCAGACTTAAAATGTTGTATGTAACATTTTGAAATTTTCATACCGATTCAGTCACATAGCAGACTGAATTTTGCCATCACGAAAAGGTACAGAGTGGACGAACAAAACTCTATGCATATTTTCGACATTGACACCCTGTATCTCAAAAGTTCGGGCGTATACGAGATATGTTCATATGAAGTTTAATTCTTGAAATGGGTCGAATAATCGTCCCCTTGAATATTAGCATATCATCAAGGGACACCCTGTATAAATATACTGGAATGTTCACTTAAGCATTATTAAATTCACTACACTGTTTTACCACTAACCAAACCGATTTTTTAACGCCTCGACACGTGTTTCGCTAACTATGTTAGCATCTTCAGGAGAAGATTAAAACTTTTAATCTTCTCCTGAAGATGCTAACATAGTTAGCGAAACACGTGACGAGGCGTTAAAAAATCGGTTTGGTTAGTGGTAAAACAGTGTAGTGTATTATCGTGCCAAAGGTTCCAGTCTTCGATATATTATTAAATTATCGACCAAAATGCATCCAAAATTTTTTTCAATCATATCGAATTATAACTTTCGCAAAAATGCTCCTTTTATCTGAACCATGATTCTTCAATAGACTTTGGTTGTGAACTTTTAAAAAACACCCATCCGATATAAATTTTCGTACGTTTGTCAACTGAACACACGCACAAGTACCAATGTAAAAGGGAATGTACAGGTGAATAATTATCTTGTATATCAAAAATATATAGTTATCTAATTACAAATAAGGGTATATATCACTAGCACGTTCTCGATAGTACATATACAGGGTGTTTCACAGGTAAAGGGGAATATTTCAATGGTAGATAGGGGTCACCAAGGTGGTTCTGAAAAGACCATATTTGAGAGGTCTTAGAGTCTTCATAACGGAGATACAGGGCGATTTATCGATTTCGAATAATTATTCATTCGTCTATATGTATTGACATACCCAGTATATTTTTCTCAAATTTGGTAAGGAACTTATACTTGGGACGTTTAATTCATTCACCTATCGGGCGGAGTGGAAATCCAGGTTCGGCTTCAGGAAAAATTTACATTTATTCGAAATATTAAAATAACACACTGTATTTAATAATTAACACAGTACATCAAAAGAATTATGGAGAGGAGGAAAACCTGAATCGGGTTTGATGCTTTTTGTTTTCCCGCCACCAATTCTCATCGTAACAATCATAAACAGAAGTTGAAAGTATGTCAATTTGAAGAGTATTGAAATTATGAAACCAGTGTCAATTATAATTAATCGATATATTTTAGTCAAAAAATCGCTCGAAAGAACTGACTAAGTCTCACAGTTTTTATAACGAAGATACAGGGTGAATTATCGGTTTTGAATAATTATTCACTCGTCCATAAGTATAAAACTACCCAGTAACATTTTCTCAAATTTGGTATGTAGCTTACTTGGGACGATGAATTCATTAACCTATCAGGCGGAATGGAAATACAGGTTCAGCTTCAGGAAAAGTCTCATAGTCTTTACAACAGAGATACAAGGTGAATTATCGAATTATAATTATTTTGGTATTATATTACTGCGATGGGTAGTTTAATACTTATGGACGAGTGAATAATTATTCGAACCCGTTAATTCACCCTGTATCTCTGTTATAAAGACTGTGAGACTAAGTAAGTTCTTTCGAACGATCATTTAACAAGAATATATCAAATAATCATAATTAAAAGTGGTTTCATAATTTTCATACTCTTGAAATTGACATACTTTTAGCTTTCTGTTTATGATTGTTACGATGAGAATTGGTGGCGGGAAAACAAAAAGCATCAAATCCAGTTCAGTTTTTCCTCCTCTTCACGATTCCTTTGATGAGCTCTGCCAATTATTACATACAGTGTGTTATTTCAATATTTTCACTTCGCTCGATAGGTGAATGAATTCAACGTCCCAAATATACGCTCCATACCAAATTTTAGGAAAATATACTGGGTAGTACAATACTTATAGACGAATGAATAATTATTCGAAATTGATAAATCACCCTGTATCTCCGTTATATAGACTCTAAGACCTATCAAATATGGTATTTTCAGAACCACCTTGGTGACCTCTATGTACCATTGAAATATTTCCCTTTATCTGTGAAACACCCTGAATAGTTAAAAAAAAATATAATTTACTTTGCAACCTATATCTACCTACCTAATTCATGAAGGATCATTTTGATACTTGGAATGAAACATGACCTGGATAAAATTTGATTTTTAAAATCATTTAACGAAAAACGCAAAAAGTATAAATCATATTACCATAAAATTAAATAACGGGATTACTTTTTATGAAGACAACCTTCATTTTGCGATATCGTAAAAATTTCAACTGGATCTTTGATGCGACTGTTTCGATTTCAAAATCAGAATACTTATTCATTCCCAAAAATCCACAAATATTTTTTCTAATATCTAAGTAATAGTATAATAGTGCCTTCATGAAAAATCACACTGAAAATTGAATAAAACCAATAAACCTGAAATGAAATTCTCATCTCCGATTTGGTTTGAACAAGTAGAGATTTTATGAAAATATTTCAGAACTGATTTGAACAAGAATAAGTTGTTATTTTATTTAGAATATTTGATATCAACAATTCATTACCAGTTTAAATAAATACATGATTTATAAATTTTGAAGAAAAACTTGTAGTACAACGACGGTCGATGAACAATTTTGATATACAAGATCTCAGATAAATGTTTTCTAAATTTAAAATTTCACGCACAATAGGTAAGTGCCTTTTACCTTAAAAAAATAGATGTTTTTCAGTATTATTAATTACGCGTTGTGATTAAAAGAAAAGCGTTGAAGAGGTGAACTAAGTACTTTTCTTTCTTTATTATTTAATTTTATCTCATGTATATAAAGTACCTAAACATTTTTTTGTACTTAAGATTTGTGTTTGGTGACGATTTTTATTACTCACTGTTTATTTCGACATGAAAAAATATTACTGCACTAATCATCAATTTTTTTTTCTTAAAGTGTTTGACATTTCATTTCTGTTGACAGGTTACAAAATGCCACTTTCCATAATAGTTATTTATGTATCAAGGGCGTAAAGTAGGCGTTTATGGCCTGCGGCGTGAATAATGGCCCGATGGCGTTAGCCGAGTGCCATTACACACCGAAGGCTATAAACGCATTCTACGCACGTGATACCTACAAAATTTTATGCACTAGTAGTTCATTTCCCAAGTCACAAGTAATGACTAGATTTCAACAAACTATAATTCATATGTTACTCATAAATTTAGTTTTCAAGAGAAGCGCAATGTTTATGTGTATAATCTACATATTGAATTTACCGTAGGAATATCGCAATTATCGTAAGAGTAAAACGCTTTGTTCACTAACAGAGATTCATTCCTTGTACATGTAACAATAATGTATACCCAGTATATAGCTACCTAAATTTGACGTTGTCAATCAATCTGATGGTTGCTGTCTAGCAATAAGTACATCCAAAAAAACAAACTGAAATTGTCATCTTTTGGCTAAAAACTTCAGACAGCCAGAAACCAACTATACAAAGAAGGAAGTTATAGCGAAGATGGAACCGGATGAACAATAACATGTATCATAATCATAACGATAGAATCAGCTGAGAGTTCGAATATAGGTTTTCCACAAATGGATGTGTGTATATAAAGGTTTTAAGAAGAGCGGGCGGTAAAGTGCATTTTATGGCACGTGGGGGATAATGGACCCACGGGCGGTAAAGTACCACTTTACGCCCGCAAATCTGGGCGATAAAGTGCACTTTACCGCCCGCTAGTGCATAAAATTATTTTTTTCCACGGGAAAAGAGTGATTACTTATTTGTCGGATATATAAGTGCAATGTTGATGGCTTTTGTTGTATCAAAACCACTAAGTTCGCATTTTTTTAAAATCAAATCACAGAATCAGACAGATATTTGATTACTTTAAAGGAATTATAAGGATGCCTGAACGCAAGTGTAAAAGTGATGTTGATGGCTTCTGTTGTGCGATAGTTCCGAAAGATGAGTGAATAATACCGTCTCCGAGAAAGAACTGCAAGTCCTTTTTCCTTTTATCTTCCATTGGACTTACGTAAATAACTAAATAACCACTAAATTCGCAATTTTTTGAAATCAGATCACAGAATCAGACTGACAGAAGAGACATCAGATATTTGATTACTTCAAAAGAATGATAAAGATTCCTACAACGCAGGTGTCCCTCCTGTTAATACTTTCAAATTTCACGTCGATCGTTTTCAGATTTCATAATAATGTAATATCTTCTCAATATTGATTCGTCCTTTCTTCTGTCAGAGAAAAAATGTGTATTATACACGGTAAAAATATTAGATTTTAGCTCACGGTTTTTTGTCTCCCTCCGCTACGCGTCGGAAGACAACACAACTTGGAGCTTAAATCTACTACTTTTTTCCCTTGTATAATAAATAACTATTTTCATTTGGAATGTTCATCGAAAAATGATTTTTTCCCTGTATTTCAACACCCTGTATCTCCGAAATGAAGTATTTCCCGACACAAGTTATTATACTTTTTTTCTTAAAATTATTCCAGGAATACGTCACTTGAATATTCCGACGTACTTATGTTACACCCTGTATCTTTGGAATACCATAAGACCTTTAATATATACTGAAATAATACTTATTCAGTTCTAATTACATAGTGAACAAAATATTTCGGATCGTTGTATGAATCAGAACATTTCGTATCCATATTGTGTACTATAATTACACCATTTTGAAGATAATGAATAATTATAGCTGACGCGAAAATAAATTCAGTATTTGAATCAACATCAAAGCTATACGCTACGATTTCATGTATTATCAACCACCGTTCAGTGTGCTATAATACACCACAAAAAGGTGGATTTATGGATATCCAACACCGTCTAATAATTGTCGTGCTGTTTATCTGTACAAAATTTAAAATTTCAACCCCATATTATTGATGACCCTGCAGCCACTGCTATAGTAAGTGAAAGTGTACGATAGTGTGTCCACTATATAATTGCATTGGTATTTTCAATAGAACAAACCCAAATAATACACCCACACATTTTTTTCTCCTTTCGATGACTTCAATAAGGCTCATCCTCTTGGTTTCAGGGGTATATACAGAACAAATAAATGGTTCAAATATGATAAGGCATTGTTTGCAGTATATTCTTATCAACTTTTATTCAAGTTTCTAATTTGATACCCCTGCAGAATTATTATTACATATACATGCAAATAGAATGCCAGATTTGTTGATTTCTCAATAAAATACGATTTATGTCCTGCCATTTTCGAATCTATAATATTTTGCAGCCATCACCTTTTACGATTTGGAAAAAAAAATGAAAATAAACTTAAGACGTGGAAAATATTACAAACTGGTGCATGAAAAGTTTTTCAAAATAAACAAAAGCATCAAAAGATCGCCATTTTTTCAAGTCCAAATATAATTATAATTTTCACTTAGTTGTGTCCAGAATATTTTCCTTCGATTTTTTATAAGAATATTTGAAATTTTGTCGAGTGCTATGAAAAACAAGAATCAGTTTGTAGAGATTCATTAGTCATCAATACCTATTTTTCGCAATCAGTAAAAATTAAAGTTACTATTGTTATTATTGTTATAACATTATTCTTGTATAGTTGAATAGAATGGCGACCGTTGAATATGATTTCTGGTGTTGAGTTGGCGGGAATTCGGTCGAGATGTTGAAATTTTTTTTTTAAATTGTCGACGTTTCGAAACTTTATTGTTCCATCTTCAGGACACTGAAGTAGAAACAAGAACATACATATTAAAATGATATTTTTTTATCAAAACCTCTCATTTTAATATGTATGTTCTTGTTTTTACTGCAGTGTCCTGAAGATGGAACAATAAAGTTTCTAAACGTCGACAATTTAAAGATTCTATTATTTGGGTATGTTCTCTTGATTCCAGTTACCACCTCAAAAATCCCTCTATATTGCCTTGCCACTCAGAATGCCTCCCCTTTCCTCTCGCTATGAATGTGATTGTTTCTGATTTTTTAAACAGGGTGATTCAAAATATAACAATAAGAGTAAATTTCAGCTTGCAAGCAACCTATTCATGTAACATCCCTATGATCTTATCAAGATTTTTTTAAATGTCAGAATGCAGTTATTGTATGCGTTGTGAAAACCCAAAGAATTCTAATTATCATTGTCATTGCAAGAAAATTACTTCCATACAGGGTGTTTCATAATTAAATGTCAATATTTGGGGAGGCGATTCTTGGACCCATTCTAAGAAGAAGAAGAAAGTAATATAAACGCGTATATGACCTGAACGTCCTAACTTTTGAGATACAGGGTGGTAGAGTTCTAGTTCTCAAAAATCAATAGTTTTTTATTTATATCTGTAATATCACTTCAGATATTCTAATGTCGTTTGACATACATGTACAGGGTCATTCACTATAAATGTCCCCCCTCTAGCTCACTTATTCTTGAACCTATTTAAAAATTTGAAAAATCATCTAAAACGATTTTTCAGAATTTTGTTCCCGTTGCATCAGAAAATACAGGGTGCTCGGAACAAATGATCTACAGAGTACTACTTGATTTTTTCAAATGGAACACCCTGTATTTCATTGTATTTTTTTATTCTTCCTGAAGAGCTGATTTCATCAATGCATGACACTTGAGGTCTAGCGGTAATGATTACAGAGATATAGGGTGTTCAAAATCGAGATTTTTCAAGTTTAGGATTTTGTTGTCTCGAAACTATTCATTATTGGTCGAAACGGCTTCTAAGTTTCCATCTTAACTTTTGGTTTACTGTCTACTGATATTTAATTGGAACATTTACAAGGTGGTTCAAGATTCAGAATTCTGATCAGCCTGTATCTGTTCCAATTATTAAATGTCAGTATTTATAGTAAATCAAGAGTTGAGATATCGACATGAAAGCCGTTGTGACCGATGATGAATAGTTTCGTCACAGAAAAATCCTAAAGTGGAAAAATCTCGATTTTGAACACGCTATATCTCTGTAATCATTCTCGCTAGACCCCAAGTGTGATGCATTGACCAAATCAGCTCTTCAGGGAGAATCTAAAAATACAATGAAAAATAGGGTGTTCCATATAAAAAAATCAAATAGTACCCTGTAGATCGTTTGTTCCGAGCACCCTGTATTTTCTGATGTAGCGGAAAAAACTTTATCGAAAATCATTCAAGATGATATTTAAAATTTTGATATCGGTTTAAAAATAACTGAGCTAGAGGGGGAGACATTTATGGTGAATCATCCTGTACTATGTATCAAGAGGCATCAGTTATTGTACCAAATTTTTTTTGGTGGCCACCAGTGGCGGTCGTATGGAATTTCACATACCTATTTTGCCAGACATTGATGGTACGCCACTGATTAATCTCGAAATTGAAATAATTCCTGAAATTCCCAATCATTTCTAAGCAAATTTGATCACTACAATTTTTTCAATCTGATTTTTCGCTTAAAAAATAAAAAGCTATTCACTACATGATAATACTAATATCGTTAATATGACAATATCACAATGCAGAGAAATAGATTTTATTTTTTAGATCCAATTTTATGAAGTTCGTATTCGTATTTGGTATTTTGGAATTATAACTTCTCATTGTAGTAGTAGAGGTTATTTATATATTAATTTTTGAGAATTTTTACCACCCTGTATCTCGAAAGTTAGGACGTTTAGGTTATACGTTCTTAGAATGGACCCAAGAATCGCCTCCTCGAATATTGACATTCAATCATGAAACACCCTGTATATTGCGTGAATTGGGTACTTATTCTTCAAAGTCTACCATTGTAATTAACAAAATTATTATTCTACTCCACAAAAAATTTATTTGGGAAAAATTCGAAGTACAAGTTTTGAAGACTGAAAAAAATTATGGCCACTTGATGGCTCTATGTATACAAAAACGAATTCACAGTTCCTATTCTGAAGTCACCTTCAACTTCTACGGATACTTTTGAAGAAAAATAATCACAGTCCTTGATCGATCGGTATATCACTATCACCTAAATTGACAGGCCTTCAATTTTCAACATAAGTAAATGAAAAATTGAATGTATTCAAGTAATTTAAAAATTTTGACATTTAAGATCTTATCGAATCACTCTGTTTAATGTTCTCCTTAGCTGGAATGTAATTTAATATTTAATTTGGTTATTGATATTAGTTCCAGCATGGATATTCAATCCTACTAGTTTGATTTTTTTTTCACTACTTTGGCAACACAATATGCTAATATTTTTTGTTATGAAATCTATAACGTTGAAAACATTTTGTTGGATTTGAATTATGATTCAAAACAGAACTTATTTTTGAAACATCATATTGTGTTTCCAATGATACAAAATAATTTGTGATATAGTATATTATAGTTGATGGTACATAAAATTCTTCAGTGATGAAAATTGATTACATTTTCTGTAATGATTAGATTTATGAAATTAGTGTTTTATCTAGGTGGTTACAACATGTTAACACTCTTAAGCCAATGCGAAGGCTTTCATCTGAGTTATTGTAATGAAAAAAAAACCTGTTACATAATGTATTGTAATCTGGAGATTTAAAATTCGTGCCCATTTTAAAACCAGTGCGTAGACTACACTTCTTGAATGCTTCATAATAATATACATATACTTAAATGTGACTTCATGTAAAAATATATCACTACACAATGTTTGAAAAATGCTAAGAAATTATGCACAACATGTGCAAAAAATGAATTTCTTCGAAAATATCTATACCTATACTTATAGTAATTTTCACAAAGATCTTGAAATGAACAGGGAAAACTATACCCATTAAAATTATCAAGTTTCAAAATTAAATCTTTCAGAAGTTTTTCTGGCAATATCTTTCGTATAGTATTTTGGAATAATTGTTTCATATTTACAGGATTCAGATCATTCAATCTGCTTCTTCAGATCTTCAGAAACTTTGTTGTAAATTTCAGTCAGTCACACTTGCATCATGTTAGATAGTTTAGTTACAATTCGTTAATTTTGAATTAAGAGGGTGTCCGATTTTGAAAATCAATCAGCGTGAAATAATTACTTTGAATAAATCTTGAATCCATTTTATATCTATAGATTCGAGTGGTCAAATTGATAGCAGAATATTACAGATTTCTTGGTTTCTATAGGACTATTGTTCTAAAATTGTTCTAAAATTGTTCAATCCGTCATTCGGTTGCCCCCCTACGAGCAACCCTCAGAAGTCTTCGAAAGTCTTGTGCGAACAAGGAATGACGGGGGCCTTACCTTTTAACGTGTGATCCCAAACACTTTCTTGGGCCATCAGAAAAATTTCTGCAGTCGACGGGAATCAAACCCACGACCGGCAAGCGAATGCGGATTCGAAATATGGACACTCTGTCCGCACGGCTACCTGGCCCCGTTTATATTGAAAAGTAGCAAGACTAGCAACAATTTTGATTTTTTCAATGGGACACCCTGTATATCATTCCGTTTTCAGATTCTCCCTGAAGAACTGATTTAATCGATCTATCACACTTGGGGTCCAGCGGGAATGATAATAAAGATATAGCTAGGGTGTGAAAAATCGAGATTTTTCAACTTTAAGAATTTTTTCGAAAATATTGCTAATTGCTCAAAACTGGTTTCCATGTCCCTATCTTAACTTTTCACGTACTATCAATTGATATTTAATTGAAATAGATGCAGGGTGGTTCAGAATTAAGATTTTCGACCACACTATACAGGGTGTTTCTCAACTACGGTTCCTAACTGAAGGGGGTGATTTGTTAGGTCATTTCAAGAAGAAAAGTTCCTATGAGCATATGTCCGGAGTTGCTTCGTTTCTGAGATACAGGGCGTTAAAATTAAAGAAAATAAACGATAATTATAAAATATCATGAATATTCTGGAACCGATTTGGTTGAAATTTGGTACTTTTATTTGTCAAATTTTCTAAAATTTCAGCATATCAAGTGTAAATTAAATTTTTGGCGGAGATAATGAAAAACTCATTTCTCCAATGCAGGTGTTCATGATAAACAATACTATGGCTTTGATTTTTTTTCTCGAAAACCAAGATACCAAAAAGTTGTATTTTGAGTTGCTCAATCTAAACAAAATAAAAATTCACAAAAAAAGTCAGTGGCTTACTTTGTTTTTCACAATATTGTTGGCTGTGGTGCCCACTGACACGCCCCTGGCCCCAATAATTTCAATCTAAATAGGGATAAATAAGCGCCTTATTAGTTCAAATGAAAGTACCAAATTTCAACCAAATCGGTTCTAGGATATTCATGATATTTTATAATTACCGTTTTTTTCCTTTAATTTCAACGCTCTGTATCTCAGAAACGAAGCAACTCCGGACATATGTTAAAAGAAACTTTTCTTCCTGAAATGACCTAACAAATCACTACCTACAATTAGGAACCGTAGTTAGGAAACACCCTGTATATTTAAATTGAAAATCAATCACGAGAAAAGATAAGAGAGGGACATGAAAACCGTTTTGACTAATTATGAATAGTTTCGACACAAAAAATTCCTAAAGTTGAAAAATCTGTCAATTTTTCACACCATATATATTTATTATCATTCCCGCTAGACCCCAAGTGTGATATATCGATGAAATCAGCTCTTCAGGGAGGAATTGAAAACGGAATGATATAGAGGTAACTCATTGAAAAAATCAAAGTTGTTGCTACTTTTCAATATAGGCGGCAACGTCGCAATGCTGAGAATATTTTAGGTCGATAGAACAGGACCCAACTAATTATTCAAGACACCAATCAGGTTTGTTAATCTGTGGCACCAACTTGTCAGTATAAATGATAATCCTAAGTTGCGTTCTCCAGAAACGTCTATAATGTGCCATACACCGTGAATCAGCCTGACAATTTAAAATTCATCATGTGAATATAGGAGAAATTTTGATGGTTTACCTACCTACACTGTAAAAATTGACATTTTGACTCGCATTTTGACTATTCAGTTTATAATTTGTAATGTGTTTTGGTAAGATATTGTTGGATTTATGTAATAAGCAACTATAACTACCCAGCCAACCATGAGATGTATAAGTGATGTATACGCCACATCACTTTGTGACATGCGATATCGCATTTGAAGTCACAAACATGTTACCGATACAACGTGGCGATGTGAAAATGTCCGACTCAAGCAACATCACTGTGACGTCGTTCAGACATGAAATGCGACATCACATGAAACATCACTACCAGGTCACATACAAGTGTACATTTCATATTACAAATACATCACCCTGCGACATCGATGATGTGGTCGCCGTACCTGTGATATTCGTGGGATATATAATAATAATATAATTATTCAACTTTACGAAGAAAATGTTTATTTTCCGAAAGTAAAAACAGATATGATACAAAACTTATCATGACAATCACCCTAATTAGTAATCTTGAAGTAAAACATGACACATATATATAGCAATACAAATATACATTATTCATAAATGATACATATCAAATACACTTACATTATCTTGGGATCTTTCATCCACCTTGTTTTAGATTGCAATATTCCTATCTCAGAGATAATTACAATATTACCTATTGTGATTGAACTCACCGTCGTTCCTAAATGATTGTATACCTCCAATTTGAAGCTGCTATAATAGGTATGTGCTATAAATCATCTCAGATATTTCAACAGAGAATTTGGAAGGAAATATAGTCTGTATATACGGAGTCGGACTCACTCACTGACTGACTGACTGACTGACTGACTGACATGGCCATGCACAGCTCAACATGGCGTCTGGCGTGTGCGTTCGTTTTGCGCATGTCTGCGTCACACTCACAGGTCACAAAGATATCTCATGAGGATATCAATGTGAATTATTTAGTTTACGTCGAAGAGATGTAGTTTGAAGAAGTCGCTGCCACATTATTACATAGTTTCCTGGTTGCGATGTCACCTTGCGACGTTGATATCGAATCTACGTCGATAAGATGTGTTAACGAGATATTGCATTTATGCAAGGTTGTTACATCACACAGATGTCGATGTCACACGATGGTTGGCTGGGTATATATTATGAATTATTGAACCAGTAGAATATTATGTGTTTTCAGCACTAATAATGAAGGTACACAATTCAGAAACTATTGTGTCCATGATTTGGTGAATAATGGTGGATTAATGCAACATTTGCATAGTCCTAATCATGTCTTAAATGGTCTTAGTCATAATTTAAAGCATAACTCAGATGTTGATAAGTTTGATAGAGAATTTTCCTCATCTCTGATACAAAAAGAACCACAAATTCTCACATGACTCTTATTATGCTTAAATCAAGTTTTAATGGTTCTGGATAAATACCTCAAATCTTTAAGACAAAAATTAATAATAAGACTATGCTTAGAACTAAGACTAGGACTATAGTATGATGTATACATAAATATAAAAAAAAACGTTCTTGAACTGTTTGGAATTATTATATTGGACTCTAAACAGTATTGTAATTTTATTTGAATCCTCACAACTGGCTGTAAATATTATTTCTAGAAAATATGACCAAGTATAATCTCAAATTATTGTACATTTTATCTTAGGAATACATAGATTTAAGTTATAGGAAAACAACTGAAGTTCCGAAATTGTATTTTTAAAATTCGAATAAAATTATTAATACTAATAATAATGTTGCTTACCTTTTTTGAGTCCTTTTTGCCAGACACCAGACGTCCAGACGATAACAGAAAACCACAGAACTCATATTACTTGTGTGTATAAGTAATAGCAGCAACTCAAAATGTACTAAAGAATCACCGAAAAGAGTACTAGGTTTTCGAAAAAAGAACTAGGTAGTTTGGATTTCCTTGGTTTGGATTTTCATTCAAACTTCCTACGCTAATATATCTATGCTTCCTACTATTGAGTAAGGATAGTGGGGGGAGGGGGAATAGACAAGGAGAAGAAATGATGAACTCTAGTTATTTACTGACATATGAATATCTCATTTCTCATTTGTCAACACGCTTCAAAATATACAAAATTATGTATTTCAAAGGTAAAAAGTAATATGAACTATTACAGACTAGATGAGTGAGCACAAAACTCAAAACGTTTTTTTCTACTCACATCACTAAAATGGCATTTTTAGCGTACGGATATGTACCACGCTAATTGATCCATTAATCACGAATTGTTGATCTGTGATTTATTCAGAATATTGAACACGTTACCATGGCAACACGATTTCTTTTTTGGATGTGAGGTGAGATAATAATGACATTTCGCTGATGAACTTTCAGTGAAAAAGTACTAGATTTACTACGACAGTACTAGGTCTGGCCAATGACGGCTAAATGAACTGTCTGACGGGTTATACATGACTGTTCATTCAGCGAAAATCGCCAAATCGCCCTGTAATGAAATTGTGAAGGGACGGCAAGTGGCGTCATCTATTTCCTGTGTCAAATGAGCTATTCAACATAACCTGCATTCAATTTGTTGACAAATTTTCTCACTGTCAGCCTGTCACTCATTGTCACTCGAGATTTGAGAGCTTTGTTCGAGATACCAAGTAAAACTGTGAAAAGGACAACAAAATGAAGTGTCTAGGAGTGTTCATGCCAAATAACGCTATTATATGCATAAATAATAATGCCATTCAAGTGGAAATCATCTTCGTCAATTCGTAAATAGGTAAGGACATGTTCAATTATTTCATTGATTGAATTTTTAACTGCCTAATAAGAGCCATGATAGCCCTAATAACCAGATACTGCTGTATTCTCAAAGTGAAATGTACTGCAACATTTCATATTGTTTCACAAAATCTGTGATCTCAAGTGATATTTCTTAATTTGTATTTTCAGGAAGATACTGAATTTTCTCAACACAATGTTGAAGCAGCTCTTCATGAGGTTTGATTGAATGATGACTGGAAACATTCAATTCTGATGATGCTATCTATGCATAACCAGAATATTCACTATAAGGTGAGCTTTCTGAACAGTTGTTTAATTAGGTGTTCAATTAGGGTTCAGAAAAATAATCAGGCATTTTAACTACAATATCAGGTAGGTATCTCCATGAATAGCAAATTGAATATCAATTCATCATTTCATATTTATATATTCCATATCAGATATAAAGATAAATTGTATTGCAAGATTGATAGAACTATGCCAGCATCAAAATCATTAAATGTTCTATAGCAACATTTCTTTATAGGTTCTGGGGATGGCAACACAATGACTATAAAACGGCTTGGATACGGGATCTTGACTTTGGAGAATGAAGCTAGGTTACCTGGAGATCCTTTGGACACTGGAAATAAAAGAGGAAGATGATATATTATTGTGTATCCCACAATTCCTATTATCTGTTCAGAAATCATCAGCTAATTTAATGGAAAAAGAAATTTTTTATTATGGTGACTGTCTATGGAATGAAATTGTTATATTACTTGAATAAATGCTTTCTATACATATCATCTATCTATCTATCAATCCATATTTCCCAACCATTTTCAAAACTTTGTGGAGGCAGAAATAGTTATATGCATTTCAAAAGTTGAGTCAGCACTCTTTTCATCTTTTTAGATCTACTTATGGGGAAGCTATAGTTAGTGGGCTAGTATCAGTGACAACATTTTACCTTATTTCACATACCATCTCATACTTCTATCAAGAAAACAAGAAAGCTATACAGGATCTCATTGATAGATGATGGGCATACATAATACATAAACTTAGGCCAAATAATTAATTTAAATTTTTTGTGACAAAATCATCACAGCAGTGAAAAACATTTTTGAAAATCTCTGATAGTATCATTATTCTGGGATATTTGCCAGGAAGCAAGAATACAAAATACCCCAAATTGTAGTTGTGGCACTCGAAAAAACTCCAGATGTTGGCCTAGACTGATGATTCTCTGGGATTCAAAGAGCATACCTTAAATTCCATTCCTCTTTCATTCTTGGTGTTGCTTTTTGGGATGCCCATCCTGTAGGTATATGCTAATTTAAGTTTGAATACGTTGCATTGATGGCTTGAACCATCAGGCTCACATGAAACAGTTTTCAACAATACTAGTCCTACCCTACCTAGCTACGCAACAACAATGCAGACTGAACATACCTTGAAAATTATGATAAGCGATCCTTTCTGAATGTAATCCCGATCATGATAAGTAAGTCGCCATATGTAGTGCTATTGATCATCACTCTATAGTGTCTTCCAAAAGCATTGACACAAACTTCAACACCAGAATTAACACCAGTGTTCTAATGGTGGAATCGAGGCTGAAATTGAAAATCATCAGAAAAGTGTTCATGATAAATCATATTCTTACCAATGCCTCCCAAAATAAAATTCGACCATTCTTGCTGTGGAGTTTATCACTGGGTATGCGGGTATGGGCACTACATTTCATTTCATACGCTAGAAGGCTGTAAATACATGATGAAGACACAACTAGCAAACCTGAATAAATAAACTACCAGAACTAAACACAAAGAAGAATGCTTGATTGAATGAAAATCCGATAAAGGAATTTATCGATATATTCAACAGAACACATCAGGGACCTGACAGTGACACAGTTTTGACACTTGATAAAATAATAATAATTCAATATAACCTATGTTATTGGAAAACAACCGAATGAGAGCTAAACAAATGACTTCTCCGCAAAGGACGGCAAGTAAACCCCTCTGGTGGAGAATACACTGAACTGAGTGATTGGACAGTCATGTAGTACTCGTCAGACAGTCCATTTAGCCGTCATTGGTCTGGCAACGCTTGAAGTATGAATTCCATGAAACAGAGTGCAGAAGTGTGTATGGTGTGTTGCATAAGCGATAGGCGTGTTCAGAATGTAACATTTTTAGATCTCAGATGGATAACACACATAACAGAATTGATAAGAAAATAGGAAATTGACAGGATATGACTTATTATTCCAAAATGCAACAAGACGGTTATATTAAGTTATCTATAAGAATAATACAAGGTACAAATCCACACAACATCACTCTTCAATTTTTTCTATTCTCTCTTCCAATTTGCTTTTACTCTCTTTCACAAATTCTTTCAGATCCCTCCTCATAGAATAAGCATCCTCACCATCTGCATAATATTTTGGTTCAATTTCAACAGTTTCAAATCTTAGTGAATTCTTGTACAAGTTCAATGCAGCTCTATTACTCTTTCTCACATGCAATGACACATATTTGGCATCAAAGCATTCAACCATAGCCTCAGAAGCCTGATCCATCAGCTTCTGAGCCAACCCTAGTCTTCGATGAGATCTTTTGACTGCCAAGGAAGTAATATGACCATGTTTCAAATCTTCTTGATGATCCTCCTCCATTTTTGCAAGAACATAACCAACAATATTACCTTTTTCATCTTCAGCTACATAACTGAGTTGAGGCCAACTGAGTCCATGATAGAAGTAGTACTTCATCTGATAGTTTTCAGGCAAACAGAGCAAATTGCAGTGCTGCATGTTCATGAGGTCTTCTGGCTTTGCACATCTAATATTCATTTTCACACTGTCAGTCTTTTCTTGTTTTCTTGATTTTGCTGCGGCTGACTTTCAAGTCATTAATTGCAGAATCACTTGCCCCTTTGATGAGTTCTCTGATGAACTTGAATCTGCTTAGAATGAGTCGCCAAACTATATACCACCCTGAAATAAACACAAGTACACTCATTAGATATTGCACTTTCATATGCCAGCAAGAGAAAAATTACCAAACAATATAAACAGTATCACAATAATAAGAGATGCAATAACGGATAAACTAGCCAAAACGAGTTCTTTCATTATCAAAACCACTAAATTCCATCTACAAAATATAAATCTTGGCAGTGAAAAACGAGCTTCCTCTTATTGCGCCATTTTGAGAACAAAGGTTGACAAAAAAGAGGAACTGGGACATCGAGTGATTTTTTCTGAATTGAATATAGATAGTAGAAATTATAATTATAGATTAATGAAAATGATAAGGAAATGTCTTACTTTCATTCAAAATTCTCAAAGAAAACAAGAAAACCAATAAATTTTGAAATCGAATGTTGAACTGTCGTCTGTCACTAAGTCACATTTCATCTGTCATTTGTCAATTTCATTGTCATTCATATAAATATGACACAACGCGAGTAACGCGACAGTATCGTAAAAAGTATGATGCTGCGAGCTGCGTATTATTGGTATTATGATGCATGACTACAATCGTTGATTGATATATTACGCTTACGCTGGGTAAGCGTAATATATCAATCAACGCTACAATGATGGAAGAAAGATATGGTGTTATTACTGATGCGCTTTTGTTTCAGAAATTTTACTCGACCTCACGAGAACAGCGAGAGCAATGGTTCCGTCGATCTTCTAATCTAATAGATGGCGACATTGCACAATTATAACATCTGTCAGTTTTATAATTGTCGCAGATTTTTCGAATTCAGAGTTGAATAATCCCACTGTTACATATGTTCCGCCACATTCCGCGTACCTATATAAAATGCCATTTGCCATTTTATTTCCACTCGTCACAGCAGCAAAAGCAGCATCACCATCTAGCGGAAAAATGTAGAATCAACGTCTCGCTCGTTGTGACGTAGAGAAATCATAGTAGGCGGTCGAGTAATTTTTCTGAAATTTTCAACATGTAATAATGGCCGAATGCGCGCACCATATCTTACTTCCATCATTATGGCTACCCTGTTGCTCGGTGCTCGAGTCTAGCCATAGTAGCATCACCATATCGGGAAAATATTGCGCCAGTACCAGTACAGTACAATATCACCCAGGTGGGGTCTGATATACCCCATATTTAGAAACACGAGAAAAAAAAAACATTAAGAATTTTTTCTGATTTGTATGTGAAATGAGTTTTCAGATTTAATTATTCAATTCATTTATAATTACTGACAGAAAATTTTTATAATAAGTTTTACTCATGTGATATCATCAAAGACATATATACTTGGCGTAATTTTCACGGGAAAAAACGTAAGTAATAACTTTGGAAACTGTTGGGAAAATATACAACTCTCAATTCTGTAAGATTCCATGTGAAACTAATTATGCAAATGTTGAAGTTATCAGCTAGAAAAGTAGCATATATTATATAGTAGGTTTATGGAAAACAAAAACAATATGACTTTTCTTATGAGAATTTACATGCATCTCTTAAAATAAAATGTATTTGTTACACAGATGGGGCTTCTCAGTCACCAATGGCCCAGAATCTGTTTATTGCACTTGCACTGTCATCTTGGTATCTGACTATGAATTCGCGCCAGATATGACAGTGTTGCCACGAACTGTTTACCATTCTTATATAAGAATAGAAAAAAAATTTAAATAATCTAAATTCGAAGCTAATACTCAAAATCTCGTGTAAGTGTTATATAAGTTTGGGAAGTGCGAAGCATAAATAATAGAAATATGAAAAAATATACAGCTAGGGTGTTCTATTTAAAACTTTTAGTTATATATCAAAATAATGACAGCTTATTTTGAAAATATGATGACGCCACTGATGGATTTCACGTAAAAAACTGTTGAAGTGACAGTTATTCCTACTTTTCATATAAGATGAAAAGATAGCTGAGATTCTGGGGGGATACCAACCAAAATGCAACATTTTCAATTTCACCCTGGATCTCAAAAACGAAGCAGGCTATGAAAATTCTGTATGCGATATCGTGAGTTTCACAAAAACGTATAGCAAACATTCGCAAAAACCACGAATCTCTATCTACAAAAATAACGGAGATAACCTCGAATGACATCGAAAATGGGACAGCCTGTATTCATATATGAATCGTCATTGTATTTTCAGGGAGGGGCAAGTCACAATAAATAATGTACAATATTCAGTACATATCAAAAAAACAGTTTTTGCACGACCTATAAGCGATTTTACACCGACAAAAGTGGGAATACAGAGTACATATACAGAGTAGGCACCCTCTAAGGCTAAAAAATTTTCCGGGATTTTTCTAGCAAATAAATCTACCACTATGTTTGCAGCAGCTTCTTCAATAGTTTTTCCACACATTCCTGCAATATTTATTGAAAAAACTTTGGTAAGCAATTAAGAAAATAATTATGCTACCACATGTTCACTAAAAGCAATATGGCTACTCTTTTTTATCGGTAGTCATGATAATCAAACTTGATTTTGTGATTATTGTGTTCAGATTTTCATTTTTTCAATTAAAATCGTCGAGTCGTGCAAAAAATGGTATATAAACCTCGGAAGTGCATTATTGTAGCGCCCTCTGGCTACAAAACCATGCACTTTACTCACTCGATATACATATAATCTACTATTATTCTACATAAAACATGGAATAAAAAAAAAAGAAAATTAATTGGAATGACATCACATATAGGTATTCTGTTTAAAGCCAAAATTACAATAAAAAAATACACGTGATAATAATCATAATCTTGTTCAAACAAAATTGACATTTTTATAGAGTCTTGAGCGAATTTATGAATAACTTCGTTGATAAAATTAACTCTATATCTATCTATCTGTAAGATGTCGATGAATACTAATTAAACAAAGTCTCAGAAAGTCACTATAATAAGCGCTAATCAGAATAGGAATTGAATAATGCAAATGTATCTTGCTTAGAAAGTATCTTCTGAGTAAAGACCAGGCGCTAGGGGGGGGCCTTGCCTCCCCCTCCGGAAGCTCCTGATTTCTCTCTAAAACTTCACCAACCTCTGGAAAATTCAATTCAATTTTTTCATTCAAAATGGTATCCTGGCGTCTAAAAAAAGTCGAGCCATTCGAAAGATATACAGGGTGTTTCGAAATCACATATCACAAATATCAACCATAGATTCTAGGAACAGAAAAAGTAAAAGAAGTGCATATAAAATGAGCCCAGAAAAGCCCCTTTGGGGATTTATTATAGCCATCTAGAAGACGGCTCGAGATGATGTTTTTTTGTAAATATTTCCGAAACCCTATGTGTTGAGATAACGAAATTTTTTGAATGTTCATCACTTTTCATGCACGATTTGAACTTTTTTTTCATGCAATTTTTGGCAGTTCGACCAGGAACTATGAAAATATCATCATTTTCAACTGAAAATTATAGTTTTTACCTACGAAATAGCCACAATGCTCAAAGTGGAAAGAAATGTTGAATAAATACAAAAAGCTCAAAGTCATTTCTACACAATGTTCATATATAAACAACAATGGTAGATTTCGGGAGAAAAACAACTACTTTCCTGGCTAATGCCACGCAGAACACTAAATTACATCCTCCCGAAATCTATGCATCGACTCGTAAAAACAAATACTGATCCAAGTGATTCTTTCCTGAATGCCTATTGATTTCGATTTAGTCAGGCCACACTAGACAACCACAGACCGGTTTCGAGCTCTTTGACTCTCATCAGTGCAGTGTAGTCTCCAGCCAGCAGACCTAAGACCGCCGACTCAGCGTAGCCTGGTCAAACAAAAGTCAAGTGGACATGATATTCTCCCAGAGGCGTCTTCCATCGACAATATGAAAGCAACGCCATCTGAGTAAAATAAAAGGAAATAATCACTCCAAAACTGAAATTCCCATACGGAAGTGGAGGATGTAATTCAATGTTCTGCGTGGCATTAGCCAGGAAAGTAGTTTTTTGTCTTCTGAAATCTATCATTGTATCATTTTATGAACATTGTGTGGAAGGGACTTTGAGCTTTTTGTATTCATTCATAGTTTTCAGTTTCGTTAGCATTCACCGTCAGGAATCGATTTTAAGAGTCTGCTGCAAGTAATAAAAATAGAATATACTTTTTCAAATTATTCATTTTATTGTTCCCCTCATATTTTGTGTCAAACATCATAAGTAGATGTTGAAAGAAGGAGATTTTCTATAAAAAAATTATTTTTGGGAAAATTTGGTACCTTATTATAAGGAAAAAGCACTATCTTTGTTATGCAGCAGACTTTTAAAATCGATTTATCCAGAAAATGGTGAGTGATATCGAAACTAAACATAACAATTATGATATTTATAACCGAAATTTGCATAGAAAAAAAAGTTAAGGAAAGAAATGCCCCTAGCTCTACTCTGATAAAAATTTCGAAAAAATTCATTAAAAAAACACGGGGAATCTCTAGCTGTCTCGTAGGACATATCGAAAGCATTCGACCGTGTTTGGCACGAAGGACTCCTCCACAAACTACCATCATACGGCTTACCACCTCGATCAGCTATACCATCTCTTATCGAGTTTTCTTTCAGGCAGATCGCTTCACGTGGTGGTGGACGGTGTATCGTCTGATACCATTGGCATCAATTCCGGCGTTCCACAAGGATCAATTTTGGCACCAACATCATTCCTTCTTCATATCAATGATCTGTTGGAAGTAACAACTTGCCCCATTCACAGCTTTGCAGATGATAGTACCCTCCATACTGCGTTCTCTTCCAGAATTCCCATTACTTCCCAGCAAACTGAGAACTCACGGCGCAGGCAGGTCAATGCTGCCAATGAAGACCTTGCTGAAATCACAGCCTGAGGAACCAACAACCTAGTTGAGTTCAACGCTACCAAAACTCAAGGCTGTATTTTCTCTAGAAAGGCGGAACTCAGTATGCCCGATATTGTAATGTCTGGCACCACCATCCCCACCAAGCCCACCATATCTATGCTCGGTATTTCTATCAGCAACACTCTTCATGGGATAATCATGTCAGATCCATCGCAAAAGCTGCTTCACAAAAACTCGGATTTTTGTTCCGTGCGAAAAGCTACTTTACATCTCAACAGCTTCTCATGACCTACAAAGCGTAGATACGTTCTGTTCTAGAATACTGTTCCCACATATGGGGTTCAGCACCAAAACATACGCTGATGCTCTTAGATTCCATCCAGAGAAGAGCCATTCGCCTGGTGGGTGACGCCACACTCACTCACTCTTTGACATCATTGGAACACCGTAGAAAGGTCGGCGTTCTTTCACTTTTGTATCGATACTTCCACGGGAAATGTTCTTCGGAAATCCTTTCGTTGTCAACCTCGAAAGATGTCGAACAGCACTTTATCAAAACTCCTTCATCCATAGAACGGCTAGGCTCTGGAATTCATTGCCTGAGGAAGTATTCCCAAAAACATATAATCTCCAGAAGTTCAAAAAAAAATCCAATACTTACCTCCTGTCCCTATCCTCCCTAGGAACGCACGATGTTCTTTGAACATTATGGGGTTTTCCTTTCGTGCGCTCCAAGCGATAAAAAAAAATCCAAATCGGGCATGAAAATATACACGTACTAATTTCGTTATCTCAACACACAGACTGTTTCGGAAATACTCACAAAAATCCATTGTTACGGGCCCTAATTCAGAACTTTTCTTACTATTTCTGTATCTAGAATATGTGATTGAAATCTTTCGATGTAATTACGTTAGACCTTGTACAAGAGGGGAGAGGGGTGAGGGTTACTTTATGAACACACTGTATATATCATAGACCATTTAGGCTGGATATCGAACAACGGCCGTTTATTAAAGGACGTATGTTGTACGTTGATTGTTAGAAGAACGATGAAAGGATGTCCGGTCGACGTACTCTCTCCTGCTGGTCGCTGCTGCAAGAAGTGAAGTCACGTGATCGCGAACCCGCTAACGCTTTCTTCTTTCTTCATTCCGTCGCGAACGTTCTCGCGGTGTAGGTATACCTATACATAGATAGATATACAGTTAGTTATTTATGGTGTGAATTGCCCCGTATTTCTTGGTCGAGCTGTCTCTTGTTTGTTTTGTGACTTGTCTTTGTGGATTTTCGAGAGTTCAGTGTTCTTGGATATACCAGCAGGGAAGTCTAAACCAAAAAGGTAAGTTTCCAGAATTTTATTAGTTATACCTATATCTATAGTTATAAAGAGACATATATATTCTTATCTAGGTACTTTTATGTAACAGTTGTTCATAAGCTACTAGTACAAAGTACGATGTATGGATAACGCAATCATATGTATATTGAGCCTCATTATATTAATGATAATATTACCCATTCGATCTATATACAGGGTGTTGCAAAATTTAGTGTCAAGATTTCAGAAACTTATTTTTCAGGTCAAAATTACACATTTTTTTTCGATAAACATGCGTCTGCGCAAACGCCTCTGAGCGTTGAAGTTTCAAATTTTTTTTATTTTCCAGCACCTCATATACACAGGGTGTCCCTTGATGATATGCTAATATTCAAGGAGCCGATTATTCGACCGATTTCGAGAATTAAATTTCATATGAACATAATATCTCGTATACGTTCTAACTTTTGAGATACAGGGTTTCAATGTCGAAAATATGCATAGACTCTTTTTTTGTCCACTCTGTAAATGTTACATACTGTGTTATCCAGTAATGAATGTCGTGAATGGATCGTGAATGGATCGAGATTTTAAGTCTGGTCTCGTTTTTCTGTTTTTCCTCTGAATAGAAGCGTTCTATCAAGAAGGTATCAATTGCCTTTCATAGCATTATACGAAATTTGAAAATGTTTTGTCGTTGCTCACTTATAAGTAGAATATAACCAATAATATTTCCGTAACGGTGCCACTGGTAGAGAAAATGATAATTTATGTACATCATAGAATGCATCTTGATGCATAAAAGACGTGTACCGAATTGCATGAAGATGTGTACAATATATTGACTCAGTTATTATCAAGAAACTGAATATTTTTCAAAACTTCATCACCCTGTATCTCAAAAGTTTTAGACTTTTAGGACATACGTTAATATGAAGTTTTTTACTTGAAATGAGTTAAAGAATCACAGGTTTATCTTCATGTAGTTTGGAAACCTTCATTAAAGATGATTCATCCCTTTTGTTGAAAATTTCGATTGAATTCAGCAAATTAGGAAAAATCTTAATTTTTTTTTTTCGATAACGGTTGATGCAGGTTGCAGAACAACCAACTCATTCCGTATTTCAAACTAAACCATAGAGGTTTGTTAATCTGTGGTTGTGGTAACGAAAGCTCAGTGGAGATTCCAGTCAACAAAATATGAAAAAAAGTTCATATGAACATGAAATATAGTATACAGGGTGATTCACATAAGAACCGACATAGAGCAGGGGCATGTAGGGGGTCCCAAAATATGGCAATTTAACGCAACTCACCTCTATACCAAGTTGCTTCCTTAAGGAGTTGTAGGCTTTGAAAGTGAAGAATTAACAAAATTCTGTTGAATAATAATGGTGCGCCACCCAGTATACCCCCTTTACAAATTTCAATTAAGCTCTAGTTACTGTCAAGTAACGCCCTAAATACATCCACAAAGTGTACCAAACTTGGTTGCTTCAAGTTCAAGAATAACGGAGATATTGATTTTTTTATAAGTTTATAACTTCACTTTCAAAGCCTACAACTCCTTAGGGAAGCAACTTGGTATAGAGGTAAGTTGCGTTAAATTGCCATATTTTGGGACCTCCCTCGGTTCTTATGTGAATCACCCTGTATTGTTCAGCGCTTGAAATTTGTTCATTGCTTGAAATTTGATGTTCCATGGGCGATGAGATTTTTTTGAAATAATAACACAATGGAGTCATTGTGATATCAGATACGGAACTGAAATTGATGACACACCCTGTATAGTGTCCTCGATAGTGGCGCACCAGTTATGGAGCGAAAAAGTGCCTGATGCATGAAAAAATATATCCCTATAGATTCTTACAATCACTCGGCTTACCTACTGTATGATGTGAACTCTGAAACGTAACTTATGATTCGAATTTTATCTGAATATCTTGAAAACTAAAAGAACTATGAAGGGAAAAAAGAAGAAATATTGAAATTTTACGCTCCACAAAGAAATTCATACTTTGATCTGAAAAATAAGTCTCTCAAAAATCATGACACTGAATTTCGAAACACCCGATATAGCGTAGAACAAAAAAGAGTATTTCCTATTATATCGCTTTTTTCACTATCGGAGGTTTCGAGATCTTGGTATACACAAATATTAGATCATTTAGTACCAATAGGTACACGCTGGTAATTTATACAAAAGGTATATACCTAAAATGAAATCTCCAAAGCCCATTAGAAAAAGTTATCCAAATTATAGGAGGACAAAAAAATTTTTTTTAGAACTGTAGGTATGCAAGGTGAATTAATTTTTCATTTTCAAAGAAGGTCTGAAGATGAGTTCTTCATATAAAAAAACCGAAACATCTAGCTATGCTGACGTTTTGCATTACGAATGTGGGCATAGTTATAGCACATAGAGGTTACCAAAATAACCTCCTTTTGGGACGAGATTATATTATTGAACATATACCTACTGTCATTATATTATAACGAAGAATAGTATGTTACCTTTTTTAATTCAAGATTGGTCATGATTGGACAATTAGGATTCCAAATGACAGCATTTTTGAGACGAGAGATTTCAATGATTGTCGAGAAGAGAAACCACTGCAGAACTGTAATTTAATCATCGTTGGAAACATGTCTGTTTACCTATATGGCACTTCAGATGACTAACCTTTCTCTTTTATACGAGGAGACATTCTGGTGAATGAAAATTAGAATCTTTCGAACACGAGTGAAAATTGGATATCAGAGAACAAAGCCAAATTTGAAATGTACTTCACATTCGAGAGGACTACTCAAAATGGCGGAGGTCCTTGGCGCCAATTATGGCACAATAAAAAATATGGCCGGAGATGAATGTAGAGGCGCCGCCAAAATATTATAAGGCGAATATATTTCAGGGGGTGAAGCATACTAGACTTTAAGTGATTTGTAAGGGGAAAATAAGAAAAAAACAATAAATGAGCAAATCTAGGCTTATATCTATTGAAAAACATAACAAATTGAAGAAGACAATGAAATTAAATAAAATTGTAATGGAATATACAACTAGAGTTCTTCTATTGATTTAGGCTGATCTGTCTGATTATTAGTAGGACTTTTTCGATTTTTATTTGGATCCATAATATTTATGGAAACACGTACTATATACGAGTAAAACTGTAATCAATGAAACTTTTGTATGAATACAAATAGGAATTCTCCTGGTACCTGGGATGTTATTTTATATAGGACGATGAGCAATAAAAACGGTTATCACCGCTGTTGCCAGTGTTGAATAAATTTCCTGTGGGATTCGTAATTATACTAAACTGAAGGTTTTGGAACAGCGGAATAAAACGAAGATTTTGTCATGTTGTTGCACAATATCAATCTCCTCATTACGTTCTGGAAACACTGACCAGGATCAAACTATGATCTTCTTTCCATAAAATATACAGGGTGTCCCAGAACAACCTAAACACCAAACTCTAGAGAGTAGCTAGAGCTTGAATAAACCGATATAGGTTATCCTGAAACAAGATTGAGTATATACTTTTTTGACATACGATGGTTTTTCGAAATAAGTACAAACATATATTCAGTACATCGATTATTAAACACTCCAACGAATATTCCCAATTTATCAGATTCTTTGTGATTCTTCGAATTAACAAAAAAATTCATCATCACATTTTTGACAGAATATTCCTCTGGAATAAACGTAAAAAGGCATTGTCTTAGCTGGTTACCCATAAACTGACCGAAAGATACGTGCACATACATTTGTCAAAAAAACATAACAAAAGAAATGATCTACACTAGATTCTGTTCCCTTCGAATTTTCTAATTCTGGTAGTAATATGTCAGTCAAAATATCAAGTGTTATACATCTCTGAAGTTAAAATTGATTGCACTTCATAAATAAGAAAAAAATGTATATATGTATATGTATACAGTGTCATTCATAAAGTCGGCATCATATGGGAAAAACTTTTATTAATGACTTATTTAGAAATTCGAGTTGGACGTTGAGTTTTGCTTCAAACAAGATAAAAAATGGCCTACTCAATCGGGGTCACGTGACTTTCGCTACATGTCAAAAGTGACATTTTTTCAAAATAATCGCAGAAAGTAGGCTTATTTGTTCTAATATCGAAAAAGTTTACTTGAAAAAGTTTTTTCTATTTAAATTTCACATATGTGACTCGGATTTTATCTTTCTATTACATTTTTTAGATTTCGATATATTTTTTAAATTTTCGAATTTTCTGTAATATTAAAAAAATTGTAAATTCGATAAAACTTAATTTCAATTACTAATTATCACTAATTATCGACAAACATATGATTTTCTTCAGAAAATGATAATCTCCGCTTCAAATTCTGTTATGTTTGAAGAATTTCGAAGCGGGTATTATCATTTTCTGAAGAAAATCATATTTCTGTCCATAATCAGTGATAATAAGTAATTGAAAGTAACTAGCATGAAAAAGCTACTGGTATGAAGTAGCTTCGTGGAATTAACAATTCTTCAAATATTACAGAAATTTCGAAAAATTAAAAAAAAAAAATCAAAATCTAAAAGTTGCAATAGAAAGATCAAATTCGAGGAGCATGTGTAAAATTGAAATAGAAACAACTTTTTCAAATAAACTTTTTCGATATTCGAACAAATAAGCCTACTTTCAGCGATTACTTTGAAAAAATGTCACTTTTGACATGTAGCGAAAGTCACGTGACCCCGATTGAGTAGGCCGTTTCTCATCTTTTTTGAAGCAAAACTTAACGTCCAACTCGAATTCCAAAGAAAGTCATTAATACAAGTTTTTCCCATATGATGCCGACTTTATGAATGACACTGTATGTAACTTGAGTAATTCAAGTTGGGAGTGGCTTTTCAGAGGTACTTTGATAGAAGTTGACTTTGACACAACAGCTTCAAAGTCATTTGGGTTGGACCAAAGTGTAATTAAAAATTTTTTGCACAAGCAACAAAACTGAGATATTGGCTGAATAAAAAGATATGGGACACTCGGTATGGACCTGATGTAAATCATGAAATATTCCAGGTATCATTTGATAAACGTTAATTATTCTTTCACTCGGTTCATAAATCGTATTGTTGCATGATCAAATCATCGACACTGAAAAATGTCCATTATCTGGACCATCGCCCTGTGTATCGTATAGACCAGGGGTTCACAATCTTTTCTTGGTCAGAGTGATCACTATGTAGGCATAATAAAAATAAGCTGTGATAATCAAACTGAAACATTCTTTAAAAATTCGATATCTTCATGAGTTTCGCTATCCTAGGATTAATATTGTTACTCAAATGATTTTTCTCTTCTGAAACCAAGAGACCTCTTTCAGTAAGGACGACGGAACATAAGTACAAATCGAAACTAGCTGGACATATCCTTACTGAAGATGGAAAGCATACAGCAGAATAGAATGAAATTAAAATCATTGGAATAGAAGATAATAACCCAGAAGAGAAAAATCAAGGATTCTGCTTGCATTCATCAAGGATTCTGCTTGCATTCGTCTGAACGGAGATAATAACATTGCTTCAGTTGATATAGATAGAACATGGTATTCACTACTGAAATCTGGTAATGAAAATGGTAAATTCAAGATTGAATAATGAAATCATCACTTGCGGATCATATTTTGGCTTCTGCTGACCACTGATTGGCAACCATTGGTATAGACTATAGCACCGAACATATAGACTATAGAGCACAGTGGTTGGGCATGAGATCTCGAACGGTTAGCGAACAGACACCATCTTTGGATTGTGTGTACCTTGACATTTACGAAGTCGTGTTGGATCTGGCTTTGAGTGAATGTGATTCGTGTAAGCCGAATCCTTTTTCGAAAATGTAGGTGCGGGCTGAGGCCAATGAAAATTCATCAGAAAATATGCCCATCAGTAGCGAGGGTCACAATTATAAAAAGAAGAAATCAATTTTTAGATCGTGATAAAAGTATAGGTAATCATGGTGAATAACCAATAATGTTTTATTTCACTTAGTGTTGTCACTCTATGTGGCTTTCATTTTAAAACTTACCACCCATTAGCGTATATACCTTATTATAATTCATTTCTTATAACTTTTGGTGATACGTTCAATAAAAATTGGCATCGTTTTTGACTCTAATTAGCCTTCCTTACTTACCCTTTCGATATTATAATCATTCTGTCATCTCAGATATGTATTATAGATAAGATAGTTTTTTTCTAACTGGTTGATTTGGTTATTGCGAGACTTTAAATTGAATGTATCTCGGCGAAGAGGGTGCCATTTGGAATTCCAAAGTAAAATGGGGGTAAAGGGGATTGACTTGACATTCAGTCGGTTTACTGGTATTTTACTTCTCCTTCGATATCAAAATCGAATTAATATTTTTGCAGGGTGGTAGGTTTGAAAATCAAAGCCCTTTAGGTATTCACTCTATGTAGGTACACCCCCTGGATAAATCAGGATCGAGGTTATAGCGGATAGTCATTTTGAAATTTTTTATGAAAAATTCATTTCGTACATTCATTTACTAACAAATGAAAAACTTATAACATTTGAACTCGAATATCACGAGATCTGCTTGTTGCAATTCAAAAGACTTTGCACTTGCTAGTATCATAATTGAGTTTCCTTTGCAATGATGTATAACATGATCCTTGTTCGGATGAAATAACAAGATGTATTATGATATAAACATATAATTTACCTATATGTTCAGTATTGAAATGGATATTGAAATGTATAGGAGAAGTATACTTGTATAAACTCTGATCTTGATGTGCTTTGAACTTTCCACCTATTATCCTCAAAAAATGTGCACCAGAATTAACACCGATTCTCTGCAAGTTGTTTACCGTCTCGTACAGGTCGGGTATTTTTCCATCATGCTGGAAGACAGCTAGAGTCCAACCTATCCCCAAGAAAGGAAACAAGAACCTGCCCAACAACTACAGGCCCATTTCCCTGTTATCAGTAATCTCCAAAGTGATGGAGAAAGCCATCAACATTGAGCTTATCAAATATCTGGAGAGCTCAGGAATCATCAATGATAGACAATACGGCTTTCGCCACCGAAGATCTACTGGAGATCTACTTGCCTACGTCACCCATGTATGGCAAGCTTCGATAGAAAAACACGGGGAATCTCTAGCTGTCGCGTTGGACATATCGAAAGCATTTGACCGTGTTTGGCACGAAGGACTCCTCCACAAACTACCATCATACGGCTTACCACCTCAGCTATGCCATCTCTTATCGAGTTTTCTTTCAGGCAGATCACTTCATGTGGTGGTGGACGGTGTATCGTCTGATACCATTGGCATCAATTCCGGCGTTCCACAAGGATCAATTTTGGCACCAACATTATTCCTTCTTCATATCAATGATCTGTTGGGAGTAACAACTTGCCCCATCCACAGCTTTGCAGATGATAGTACCCTCCATACTGCGTTCTCGTCCAGAATTCCCATTTCTTCCCAGGAAACTAAGAACTCACGGCGCAGGCAGGTCAATGCTGTCAATGAAGACCTTGCTGAAATCACAGCCTGGGGAACCAACAACCTAGTTGAATTCAACGCCACCAAAACTCAAGCCTGTATTTTCTCTAGAAAGGCGGAACTCAGTATGCCCGACATTGTAATGTCTGGCACCACCATCTCCACCAAGCCCACCATATCTATGCTCGGTATTTCCATCAGCAACACTCTTTCATGGGATAATCATGTCAGATCCATCGCGAAAGCTGCTTCACAAAAACTCGGATTCTTGTTCCGTGCGAAAAGCTACTTCACACCTCAACAGCTTCTCATGATCTACAAAGCGCAAATACGGCCTGTTCTAGAATACTGTTCTCACATATGGGGTTCAGCACCAAAACATACGCTGATGCTCTTAGATTCCATACAGAGAAGAGCCATCCGCCTGGTGGGTGACGCCACACTCACTCACTCTTTGACATCATTGGAACACCGTAGAAAGGTCGGCGACCTTTCACTTTTCTATCGATACTTCCACGGGAAATGTGCTTCGGAAATCTCTGCTATCATCCCTCCACTAGCAATACCAGTCAGACGAACTAGACAAGCCCAGTCAGCACATCCTTTCGTTGTCAACCTCGAAAGATGTCGAACAGCACTTTATCAAAACTCCTTCATCCATAGAACGGCTAGGCTCTGGAATTCATTGCCTGAGGAAGTATTCCCAACAACATATAACCTACAGAAGTTCAAAAAAAATTCCAATACCTACCTCCTATCCCTATCCTCCCTAGGAACGCACGATGTTCTTTGAACATTATAGGGATTCCCTTTCGTGCGCTCCAAGCGATAAAAAAAAAAAAAAAAAAAGAATCATTCGTATCAGTGATATTGGAATTATATCTCTCACAAACATCAGGATATATGACTTCACTCGAATAAACTCATTTCGAATATCACAATTTTTATAGACTCAATCGCAGATTCGTGATTCGGTTTTCTCAATTCATAATTTCTTTCCACGTCCTGTATGATGAATGTCAATTTATCATACATCCAAAGAAAAAAAAATTCAACTTGTTTCGTCGTTTATATTATGTGAAATCGTTTTTTTTTTATATTATCGTGGATTCGTGGACCATCCCGTAGGTATAAGTATATAGATTGTCATGGCTGTTATTGAGTTAATTTCGCTAGAAAGATATATTATTCTTTGACAGATCATCAGTTATCAGTCCACACTATGGTGTTCGATCAATAACAACATATGAGAAATAAATTAATCATTGTTGATAAGTAGTACGAATTATATGATATCTGTCATCAGGCTCTATTGGAAAGTCGATAAATTTCTTGAGAGCATACGTGAGCGTATGCAATAATAACAGTTCATTTTCATCACCTTGTGTTATTTACCATAAAGGGTGATTACTTAGAACTTATACGGGTCTACACGGAGTGAGTTATTTTTGTTGGACTGAGCAATTTTTTGTCGAATCAACCAGATACATGATTATTCCATGAAAGCAGCTTGTTCAAATCAAGAATGTAGTCTAATTGAATCAACAGTATAATATCAATTCCATCAACAAAATATATGGTTTCTTCAAAAACAAATTATGTCGATCCAAAATAATGTCGATGTTGATTCAACTATAAACATTTCGTTGATTTGATCAAACAAAGATCATTTTGATGAGAATATATCTTTGAAACAACATACAAGTTTTCTTATTCCGATGTAGCAATGAACTCGTTTCGAAGGGATCATTTGCTTGAATAGAACAACGAAATATGTGAAATCAATGAAATATTTTGTTCATTCTACATCAACTTGAATTTTCGCCTCAAGATGGCGATCATTTCGCCTCGTCTATGCCTGCCTCGAATTCATTATATACATGAAGCCTGATTCTTCGTGTTTGAAATATCAGATGGATAATTCGAACTTAGGATGATTAGCAATCCGAAATAGTTTTCCATCCGCTAAGGAGAAGTAAAGTCTTGAGATCTATGTTGGGAGTCGAATAGTTTCATAGTTTTGTTTATTCTATTGATGTGAAATTTCAGAAAATTTCCGAATATTGAAACAACTTGTCGAATGGATTTATAGTTTCTCTTGAATCAACAAAATATTTCATTGAATTAACCAAATATTTAATTGAATCAACCAAATATTTCCTTGAATCAACCAAATATTTCGTTGAATCAACTAAATATTTGATTGAATCAAAATCTTGTTATTTTGAATCAAACAAAATTATTGTTTGAGCCAATTCAATATCTCTTCATAAACAATTCATGGATGTGCTTGATCGAAGAAGATCCAGAGTTCATGCAAGACATATTTACTTTATTCAAACTTCAAATTCGCTCGGAAACAAGATGATAGATTTACTCATTTCAAGATTATATTTTGTCGTGCATATTATGACACTTTTATTTGCTCCATTCAATTAAATTTTGCTTGATTTAACAATTCCTTTTTTTCCGTGTACAAAACTTAGTCCGGTATATTGGTTCCACCGCCTTGAATTTCCAAATCCCGCCCTTTCGAAATTTTAACAAAAGAATCATAATCTCCGACCCCGAACACACCCAGATAACAATTTTGAAAAGAGTTGGATCATAATTACAATACTCGTCCACCATATTGGTTCCGCCATCTTGAATTTTCAAATTCCGCCCGAATTTTTCGAATTCTGACGAAAGAATCATAATCTCCGGCCCCAAAAACCCCTCAGATACTAATTTTGATTAGAATCGGACCATGATTACAAAACTCGTCTGATATATTAGATCCGCCATCTTGAATTTCCTAATGGTGCCGGGATAAAAAGTATCCTATAACCTTCTCCTGGTTCTAAGCTACCTCCCCACCAATTTTCAACCAAATCGATCCAGTAGTTTCAGAGCCTATTCAATACAAACAAACAAACAAACAAACGAACAAGCAAAAAAACAAACAAACATAGTAACAAACATACAATCAAATCGTCCCTCTTCTTAATATTAGTATAGATATATCAGAGAATAGATGGATACTTGAACTTCCGAAGAGATGAAAGAAACTACAAACAATGGGCTGGAATTCGTGAATTAAACAATACTCGCGCAATTTCTATCCCAAAAGCAAGCATTTTGCAAAATGCCTACGTACTATCAAATTGTATTATTGTATTGAGGTAGGCAAGATTCCACATTTAATGAGGAACCTTGATGATGTGGAACCATCTTGAACATTTAAAAAAACGACTATTAATAAAGCGAAATCGATAATAAAATATGGCATCCTTCAAGATAAAATAGTTATTTATTATGCAAGGGAAAAAAGTAGTAGATTTTAGCTCCAGGTTGTGTTGTCTCCCGACGCGTAGCGGAGGGAGACAAAAAACCGTGAGCTAAAATCTAATATTTTTCCCGTGTATAATACACTATTTTTTTCTGTGACAGAAGAAAGGACGAATCAATATTGAGAAGATATTACATTATTTCGAAATCTGAAAATTATCGACGTGAAATTTCAAGTTTTTAACAGTAGGTACACCTGCGTTTTATAGACATCTTTATCATTCTTTTGAAGTAATCAAATATCTGATGTCACTTCTGTCAGTTCAATTCTGTGATTTGATTTTAAAAAATTGCGAATTCAGTATAGTTGTTTAGTAATATACGAAACCGCGAAGTCGAATGGAAGATGAAAGGATTTGCAGTTCTTTCTCGGAGACGGTATTGACTCATTTTTCGGAACTATAGCACAACAAAAGCCATTAACAGAGTATATATATATGTGAGATATATCCGGGAAAAAAGTACTCACTTTTTTCCCACGGGAAAAAAGTAATTTATGAAAAGTGACATTTTATAACCTGCCAACAGAGATGAAATGCCAAACTTTTTTCCCGTCACAGAAAAAACTTTATTATTTCAAAAAACCGTAATAACTGGTCGAAATCCATTAAACGAACAAAATTGTTGAACATTCTTGAACAATCGGCATTCGCTGACATTGTACATGTATCTGAATGATGTTTTTTTATTCGCTAAATGTTACCAGTTTAACCACTTCGATGAGGTTACGAAATGATGACTAAGCGACCATTTTTAAACGTTGCAATGTCATCATAATCCATAACACTGGCTGGCTGGGCAATCAAGTAATAAAGTAATAATTGGTGATTTGGAATATACCTACCGATTATTTATCAATATCGAATAAACAAGTCAACATAATAAATAGAAGTTTTCGTGACGAGTCTTACAAATAATACAAAATATCATAGAAAGATTTTATCATTTTTTGGCGGCATCTTATTTTTGAAACGATAAATCAACTACATAGGAAATTGATAATGTGAATATGACATGCCTGAAATATTATGTTCTTTATTTATAATATTGTCAACGATTTATCTTGATACTAAAATAAAAAGATGAACTTATATCCTCAATATCTACCATCCAGCAATAAGAGAAATCGAAGGAAGAGGTCGATTTATTTCGAAGGGGACACTTGAAATTATTAGTTTAGCCCTTGGTGTGTAGATATTACCCTCAGAATCTTAAACGGGAAGGGGGGGTCAAATAGCACATCATTTTGAATGGCGTTTAATTTCCTTTCCAACAGTACCCTGATTTATCATTTTTTGTTGAGCAGTTTCCAAAAAATGCGTTGTCAATTACAAAACTTCCCTCACTTAATATCTTCCTTCCAGTAAATGATTTGAAAAATCGTGAAGACACACCAATTTCATTTTCAAGAAAGACAATTAAAATGCATATTTCCACTCTTCCAGCCTTCTTGGTTCAACTCCCTGGGAGGGGTAGATGTTACTTTTTGAAACTCATACAGGTCGGGTACTTTTCCATTATGCTAGAAGACAGCTAGAGTCCAACCAATTGCCAAAAAAGGGGACAAGAACTTGCCCAACAACTACAGGCCCATTGCCCTGTTATCAGTAATCTCCAAAGTGATGGAGAAAGCCATCAATATTGAGCTTACCAAATATCTGGAGAGCTCAGGAATCATCAATGATAGACAATACGGCTTTCGCCACCGAAGATCTACTGGAGATCTACTTGCCTACGTCACCCATTTATGGCAATCTTCAATAGAAAAACACGGGGAATCTCTAGCTGTCGCGTTGGACATATCGAAAGCATTCGACCGTGTTTGGCACGAAGGACTCCTCCACAAACTATCATCATACGGCTTACCACCTCAGCTATGCCATCTCTTATCGAGTTTTCTTTCAGGCAGATCGCTTCACGTGGTGGTGGATGGTGTATCGTCTGGTACCATTGGCATCAATTCCGGCGTTCCACAAGGATCAATTTTGGCACCAACATTATTCCTTCTTCATATCAATGATCTGTTGGGAGTAACAACTTGCCCCATCCACAGCTTTGCAGATGATAGTACCCTCCATACTGCGTTCTCTTCCAGAATCCCCAGTTCTTCCCAGGAAACTAAGTACTCACGGCGCAGGCAGGTCAATGCTGTCAATAAAGACCATGCTGAAATCACAGCCTGGGGAACCAACAACCTCTTTGAATTCAACGCCACCAAAACTCAAGCCTGTATTTTCTCTAGAAAGGCGGAACTCAGTATGCCCGATATTGTAATGTCTGGCACCACCATCCCCACCAAGGCCACCATATCTATGCTCGGTATTTCCATCAGCAACACTCTTTCATGAGATAATCATGTCCGATCCATCGCAAAAGCTGCTTCACAAAAACTCGGATTTTTATTCCGTGCTAAATTCTACTTCACACCTCAACAGCTTCTCATGATCTACAAAGCGCAGATACGGCCTGTTCTAGAATACTGTTCCCACATATGGGGTTCAGCACCAAAACATACGCTGATGCTATTAGATTCCATTTAGAGAAGAGCCAGTCGCCTGGTGGGTGACGCCACACTCACTCACTCTTTGACATCATTGGAACACCGTAAAAAGGTCGGCAACCTTTCACTTTTCTATCGATACTTCCACGGAAAATGTTCTGCAGAAATCTCTGCTATCTTCCCTTCACTAGCAAAACCAGTCAGACGAACTAGACAAGCCCAATCAGCACGTCCTTTCGTTGTCAACCTCGAAAGATGTCGAGCAGCACTTTATCAAAAGTCCTTCATCCATAGAACGGCTAGGCTCTGGAATTCATTGCCTGAGGAAGTATTCCCAACAACATATAATCTCCAGAAGTTCAAAAAAAAATCTCAAAACCTACCTCCTGTCCCTATCCTCCCTAGGAACGCTCGATGTTCTTTGAACATAATAGGGATTTCCTTTCGTGCGCTCCAAGCGATGAAAAAAAATGAAAAGGAGATACAGATAAATGGTTTTCAGATTACCTTTAGCCTTATTGTATTGACTCTCCTTTCAGTTCAAATGGTAGGGAAATTTTTTAAATCAATACTTAATTATTACAATTACTCAATAGAGGATTCAGTTTTCTAATTAAAGGGGTAGTCAAGACCCTGTATACTATACATATACTGGACGAATTTTTTTATTCGTCAATTATTGTTTTCGCAAAATCACTGTTCAAATTTATTTCTTGGAAAATAAACTTATGAAAAAAGTTTTTGTGTTTTCAGTGTTTCGATGAATTATGATTAGACGGATATTGAAATAATAAGTACAAGTATGTCTATTGACATTCTTCAGTATAGAAATTTAATGCAACAATGACAGGTAATAATTAGCATCGGAATCACTGAAAGAATGTTATCTACAATTATGGTAATTCCTTGTTTTCCGGTATTTTTTTTGTGTATGTGCCCGCATTGTCAAGTTTTTCCAACGTCCTTGCCGTGAACCTCCGATAAGAAACTTCCATGCAGCTTGTTTTTCCTGACTTTTGTTGAAAAAACAAATTTCTCGAGTGTATACGGGGTGTCAATTAGGAAACACGCATCATCAGGCATCATTATCTACTGCAATTATCATTACCTGAACAGGGTGTCCCAGGAAAAACTACACTAAACTATACAGGGTGAAGTTGACTTCAAAATATACACGGTGTCCCAAATTGATGGTAATCTCATAATGTTCACATACTTCTATTTATTTCGTCGAAATTGGAAGAAGGCGTAACTTTTACACCTATTTAAAGAGTTGTTTCCCCCTCCTAATATATTTATTATACAGGGTGTCCGCTAAAAGGAGGTCAATCCATTAACCATATATTCCTTGAACAAAAATAATATGAGTTTCTAAATACCATTTTTCATTTTAGCCCTTCTTATTCGATATACAGGGTGTCAAAGTTGAAAATTAAAAACTGTTTTTTTCTAATTACTCGCGTAATTAATAAGATATTAATCTCAAAATAGGTACATTACTTCAGCACAAAGAGTTACATCGTGTGAGGAAAACAAAACAGAAAATAACTGTCAAATTTTCAAAATACTGGGGGTCAAGTACACACTTACCCCCATATTTTTTTTGCACGTGCGCTAATGACTTCCTATCTATTTTTCTTCATGTGTTCAATCATTTTTGAGTATTTTTTGATTTTTGTAAAATTCCGATAAAATTATTTGTTTTTAAGATAATTCGAAAAGTACTGGTTATTGTTTGATGCCTTGCAGCTTACGGTAATCTCATAATGTTCACATACTCCTATTTATTTCGTCGAAATTGGAAGGGGGCGTATCTTATTACGTACGGAAAGGTGAATATGGAAATACCGGGTGCTCAGAGCGAATGTATTGAAATAATTATTACAAAAAAAAATTGATGGAAATTCAACACGTTTAATTCAATTTCCAACTTTTACAACCTGTGTATCGAATAGGAAGGGATAAAATGAATAATGGTATTTAGAAACTTATATTGTTTTTGTTCAAGGAATATATGTTTAATGGATTGACCTCCTTGTATATTATACCACTATACATATCTGCGTGAATAATGTGTGATTGATTCACAGTGACCAGACAGTGACGTAGTAACTGACATGTGATAACTCATTAGAACAAATTAGACAACAAATAATACTGGACGTAGGTATATAACTGTAATGTTTCAACATTGCCTCTACTTTGTGTGAAATTATTCGTCAATATTTCACATCCAACTGTAATACGATGAGTCATGGAAAATAGAGTCACTGGATGGTACCTATCAGTAGATACGAGTTCGGACACAGATGAACTTTAATCCTTTTCTATTTCTCAAATTAAAATGCTTGAGTGAATGAAAGAATAAGACATATATTCTGCTATTCTGCTCATTGTCTTTTCAATTGCCCTAATAAGGCCTGATTGTCAGATACGATAACTTTTCATCAAATCAATCATAGCTGTAGATGGAAATAGTATATTGTTTAACGAGCACAGAGGCATTTCGTGCAAGTTATGCACTATAATTTGTCTACGGCTATAATAGATAACAGCGGCATTTTCGATTTCTTCTTATTGAAGCCATCTGATTTCCTGTCAAGTAATGCTCATCTATTAGACAGAGCTGTCACATTATTAACACACTGGAGTCATTGTGATATCAGATACGGAAATAATATTGATGATATAACGTATGGTCCGAAAGTTTTGGGAAAAAAATCAGATGCTGACAACTCTTAGAAATACATTTTTATAATCTTAACAAATAATCTTACAATATCTCTTAGCTATTCTTATCACTACCTGAAGTTCAAATAATCGACAAGGGTTTTTCTCTGACGCGTTGCATCATCCATTGGACGACACCAGCGTTGATTTCTCCCGATATACGACGTCGGAGTTGTTCTTGATTTTGTGCTTCCCATCCGTTATTGTATAGACTTTCCGGCTCAATATTGCCCAGAAGTCTTCAATCGGGCGTGCCTGAGGTAGGTTGGGGGGATTGTCCACTTCCGGTACAAAGTTGATGTTGTTGGCCCCATACCAACCCCTTGTGATTCTCGCATAATGGCATGAAGCAAGATCTGTCCAAAACATAATTTCGTCATTCGCATGATTTGTATTCAAAAACTGAAGCAATTTATCGCTCTGCATTTAAGGCCTCACCAAGAACAACGCCAATGTAGGGCTGTGAAATGAAACCAGCCTCAGAAATGGCACACCATACCAAAATGTTGTCCTCAAACTTCTTTTTGCTCTTGAATCTCACATCGTCAGGAACATTTGCGTGATCGTCCGTGTAGAAACCATCATTGGCCAAAGTGAAATATTTTTCGTCGTCCATCGCGATCAACTTGTTGGCAAAATGCACTCGCCTCAACGCGCGGCAACATCTTGGAATTCTTTCTAACTGAGCCTCTGTGTATTTTGGAGCTTTTCTCCTTTTCCGGAACAAAACATTGTGTCTTGATAGGGTCTTAAACACCGTAGTCTTCCCAACATAAAATCTTCTGGCCAGTTTTCGCTGTGAGATCCCAATTCTGTGTTTAGCTGCTTGAATAGGTCTCCGCTCTCTTAATTGGTTTAAAACACGCAGCCGACCGTTTTTTGGCAAGTGCATACATGGTATCCCTTCTTCACAATCTTTAATTGTACGATATATTGTCGATTTACTTATGTTCTGATCTTGAAAAATATCGACAATCTCTCGTTTCGTCATTCGCCCAACGAGATTATAAATACCTCGACGAAGATCAATTTTATAAGACATTTTGGTAAGCGCAAACCAACAACTTTTGCATTGCCTATTTAGATGACAAGACGGGTGACATTTAATTACCACGCCTGCTTGATAAATGCATTTTGTCACTCAATCAAACCAGGTGAATTTTTTTCCCAAAACTTTCGGACCATACGTTACAAAGAACCTCATTGATGTATCGACACAGTAAAACAAGAGCAATTTTCAACACCCACTTCAATTTATAGCGATATTGCACAGCAACAGTTATAAAAATAAGAAGAATGCATGTAACAACATTTTAATATTATGACAAAATAGACACATATGGATATACATAGGTGGTTATAGCTAAATCGGTCGGTATTCCTAAACTTTTGGCTACCTTTTGATGTGGGTTGATTTCTTGAGGAAGTGTATTTCAGTTTTTTTATCTCTTGGAGAAAATGTTGACAATCAGATGTTCAATTTTTTCAGTTATTCACCAAAATATGAAAATATATATGTATGTAATAATAATAATAAGGGAGGATAGTATCATTGAATATAGCCGATAGTAATTCATTGATTCAATGATATATTCGTTCAGGATCGAGTTCTATTAGAAATATTTCAATGTATAAATAATAAAACCATAACCTGTCAGAATGAAGCCAACTACCCTCTGCATTCCTGCTCCGAGTGCGTTTGTGGTTATGTATGTTTTGTTTACCAGTTTTACTTCCTCTTCTATTGTTTTTTTCATTCGTTTTTCATAGTATAGATAAAGTGAAGAAAAGCTAAAATCTATGTAGGTGAGTCGGAATATATCTCGAAAGGACGCCACTGTCAACAAGAAATCACTGTTCCAATAATATCCGAAATGAAAGTCAACCACAATTCGAACATAAGGAAATCAACAATCTGAGAAGTTCGGGTAATGATTTGTGAAATTGTCTCCTTTGTCCATAATAACGATAAATATTATAACGTTTTTTGGTGATGGTAGAGTGAAATAACTGTTGAATAACAGCTGAATGTAACGTCTATTCGAAAACGAACACCTGGAAGACATCATTAGCGATGATGCGTATACATTTTTTAATCCATTTTCGATCCAATAAATGTGCTATATTTATTTGAGAGGTAAAAAAACTGCATTCTGCAATTATCACTTCATTCCATTAATGTTTCTAGATGATGGCACATCAACCACATAAAGCTCCAAATTGTTCACATTGAACAATGGCGAAATAGCTATTTATATATCAAGGGAGCGAAGGAAGCATAAACCCAATTCATTTTACCACGGGAGGTAATACTTTTTTCTGCAACTGGCACAAAAGTCGTCCATTTTGATACCAAAATTAGCTCTTGAATTGACGTTTCTATTACTGACACAAAAATAGGTATGTTGCTAGGCAACATATTTAGTTCCTAGGAGCTAAAGTTGAACTTTAGCTCCTAGGAACTAAAAAGGATGTACTGGACGTCATCAAGAATAAACAACATTGTGACGGTTGGTTATTTGGGTTGAGACGCATATACCTGATTTGTTTCCGATTTCAGCAGATTTGGCATTTCATACCCATGCTGGAGATATGAATACACCTTATTATAGTTTAGTATTGGAATTATGAACATCTCAGCTAAGTATTTTTGTTTGATCAGGGAAGCCTTCAAGATTCAAATACTTGCTTGATCTGTATGGATAACTTGTTTTCGAATAATCGCGGCAAGTAATAGTTTTTTGTCTCAAACAACGATATTGTTTAGCTTATTCATTTGATTATCAAGTCAAACACAGTGTAGTATGGAGAGGAATAAATAATCACTATTATCATTGTTGATATGCTCACTAACCTAACATTTTCCACGTCTTGTTCCTATAGCTGGCACTGGCGCGGTATTTGCTATTATAGAGCACCTGGTCCAAACACAAATATCTCACTCTGTGGTTGTATTCATATTGAAACTACAATTCGAACATCATTGAAAACCTAAACTGCTGTTAATGCAGGTAGAATATTCATATCACATGGATTATTTGTCAATATTTGTTGCATTGCATACATATGGCACGGCATTGGTGGTTACTTCACATATTCATTTGAGTTGATTGTTTCGGTTGCAGAAAAAAAAGCATGTTTCATTCAGATCAAAAGTGATTTTGTTTGATTCGCAACATTTGGCTTTCGCTCAGCTTCGCTAAAGGCTCCGCCTCGCAAATGCACAATTCGCTCGTCAAACAAAGTGTCACTTCTGATCCTAATGAAACAATCTACTATTTTCCTACCGTGGAAGTGAATTGACAGGTTTGCAAACGCTTACTTTCAATACACTGAGTAGATTGAACACTTTACGTTGATTCAACTGTTATTCGATGGATTCAACTTTTCACATGCCAAATTCTAACATATTAGTTATTTCAACAAATAGCACCGTGTTATTTTGGCCAATCATTCGGTATTATACTGGAAATTCATTCATTCATGTATAAAAATTTCATATGCCACTGTGATTATGTCATTATGACAGCGACCAAACGTTGATTTAAGTTTTTCGAAGACACGGAACCTAACATTTGAAACCCTGACCGTACTAGCTCAAAAATTACTCGAACCGGCGCCAAATTGATGCGTCTACTTTTCTCAACACGTAGTAAAAAGTTACACGCCGCCGAGGGTTGCCATCTTGAATTTTCAAATTTTGATGAAAAAATCATAATCTTCGACCCCAAAAACCCCCAGATACCAATTCTTCTCATCGAAAAATTATAAACCAGGGTTCTTTCGGAAAGAGAATTGAACTCCCTTCAAAATAATGTTTTTTTTATCGCTTGGAGCGCACGAAAGGAAATGCCTATAATGTTCAGAGAACATCGTGCGTTCCTAGGGAGGATAGGGACAGGGGGTAGGTATTGGAATTTTTTTTGAACTACTGCTACTATGTTGTTGGGAATACTTCCTTAAGCAATGAATTCCAGAGCCTAGCCGTTCTATGGATGAAGGAGTTTTGATAAAGTGCTTGTCTAGTTGGTCTGACTGGTATTGCTAGTGAAGGGATAAGGGATGATAGCAGAGATTTCCGAAGAACATTTCCCGTGGAAGTATCGATAGAAAAGTGAAAGGTCGCCGACCTTTCTACGGTGTTCCAATGATGTCAATGAATGAGTGAGTGTGGCGTCACCCACCAGGCGAATGGCTCTTCAAATGAGTTCATCAGGGTAATATTAGACCTGTCTTCGATTTTCCATATTATTCACTAGAAGGAAGATATTATGACGGTGGGAAGTTTTCAAAATGTAAATTTGTATCGTGTCACATTCGAGAGCATCCTAAACTGGATTATTCGTATAGCGTAAGGAACAAAAGCTCATTTTTTTGGTCTTATGCAAATCTTTTCAATTTCATTTTGATCAGCAGTACAAAAGCATTGGAGTACGAGAAGCTCTCGGTAGAAATTCACCATATGTCTTAATCGTTATTAATTGTGATAATAAGTTTCCTCAAACACTGAATTTAATACCGAAGACATAAAATGCATGAAGTGTCTTATTCAATACTCATATTGTGAAGTGTTGAGACCAGTCAGGACCAGTCCAAGAATGATGGTTTACGCTCGAGTTAATCCAATTTTAGTTAAATGATACGAAATCAAAAGAACCGGTAACATAAAATATACATTATATTACATATAAATATTTTATATGAATTGGATCCAATAAAAAAAATTCAGAAATATTAGTTTTCGAGAACTATATAATTAATATCCATCTAGTCCATCCACTCTATAGCTTCCTATCAATCTATAATATTATGTTTCAGGTTTTTAGGAACGTTCTAAAACTACCGATCCACATTTCGTATTATACTTTCTCCAAACTCAACTGATTTTTGATCTATAACAAATATTTATTTAATGACAATAAGTCATGTAAGTCACGTATTCTGGAAATTACCTTTAAACGAACCCACCATTATTATATTATTATACAGTTATATAGCCTGACCTAGTTCCACAACTGGAATATAAAGACAAAAATGTTGTTATATAACTTATGACTGTTATAGTTGTTTCATTCAGTTAGAACGTTAAAAACATTTTACAAAAAAAAATTCTGAAGTGCTTTCCTGTACTTACAAGATGTTACGAAATTAGACGACAATATAAAAAGCCTGAAGTTTCATATGAAAATGGATCATGAAATGCTCCGTTTCCCAGATACAGGGTGGTTGAATGTAGAGTTTTGAATATATTTTTGTGTGAATGAATATTTTAAATTGTTAGGGAGATACTAACAATTGAATGAAATTTAGTGCAGGTTTAAGTACAGCAATGTAAGAGAACAAGAAAATATTGCATACCTACCCAAAATAGGGTTTTACAATCCTACTTTTTCCACTGATTCAACTTTACAAGGTCTACCAACGAAACCTTGAACCTCGTATAACTCGTCGATTTTTTTTACTTGGGGTTGAGAAGAGCATTTTTTACAGTTAAGCGAACTTGATGTGTTGATTCCCCTAACCCCTAGAAACCTAACTTCAAAATTTCAAATGGAACTATACAGGGTGTCCGTAATCTTGAGAGATACGATGTTGCTCAAAATAGGGCAAAGTTATATATACTAAAAAAAAATTGACCTATCTTCCTTATAGTTTTCAAGATATCACCAAAAAACTGAATTATGCGATTTTCGTTTTTATTTTTTTATAGGAAAATCGATTAAGTTAGCCATTTTTAACCGAAACATTCTCGAAGCAGTTTTTTGCAAATAATTCGAAAATGATATATCACATTTTTTCAACACACGAAACAAGAAACAAACGACAGTCAACTTTTTTTTCTTATGGATGCCATATTGCATTTTTATATTTCTGGATACAGTTTTTTTTTCTGATTCCGACGATGTACTACGATGTAGTTTTGGTTTCATATCATGGTCGAAATTTCCTAATTAACATTTGGAAATAAATTTGTCGAATTCATTGATTTCGAATTTTGACAGTTCAGAACAGTTTTAACTCTAGAAGTTCACTCTTTCAGATTGCAAAATGCCATTTTCCAATGAATAATATAATAATACGTTGAAAATTCATTCTTTTAATTAACTGTTAAATATGAACCGATCAGAACAAACAAATCAAGGTTAAAATATAAATAATCAGAGAAGCTGTTCAAACTCTCCACCTTCCATTAGTATACATAATTCTGCACGTTTTCTCATATTTGCAATCGCTCTTTCGATACTTCGTCTTCTTATGTCTCAAGGAATCAATAATATTTTGCCAAAGGTCATTAATATCGACTGGCACAGTTTTATAAACTGTATTTTTCATTTTGCCCTATAAAAAGAAGTACAAAGGTGATGAGTCTAGAAAACGCGCTGGCCAACGTATATCACCACTATTCGCAATACCCTATAGGAAACAGTTTTGACAAATATTTTGAAACCCTTCATATAATCTGTCAAAAAAAGTCCTCATAAAAACAACATATCTCTCAGTAGTCAAATTTTCTTTATAAATGTATGGACTAATAACTGTTCCACCTAGTAAACCAACCCGAACATTCAGTCCAAAGCGTATCTGAGGTCGCCTTTCTTGGTTTACACGGGGATTTTCGATAGACCACACATGTTCAATATGTCCATTGAACACCCATGAATTCACCGCAGTCCTGGAAGTCTTCTCCATTGTCTGGCTCTCAAGGCTCCTTCCACCTTTTCAAGTTCTCCTCGAAAATAGGACTTTCCAAGGCCGCAGAATGGCTTTGGTCCGATCAGTAGCGTTGAAGCCCCTTGTCGTGCCAGAGTGTCTGCTTGTTCATTCCCCCCCACTCCGATATGCCCTGGCACCCAAAGGAGGATCACTTCATTGTTCCTACCTAGCTCATTCAATTTGCTTAGGCATTCCCATCTTCGAGCTGATGTTAGGAGAGCTCAACGCTTTGATGGCTGCTTGGCTATCGGATAAAATCGCGATATCCTTCTTCCGGTATTTCCTGTCTAGGTTGAACTGGATGCATCTTTCTATAGCGTGTATTTCCGCATGAAAAATGCTGGGAAATCGCCAATGGATTCGAAGTATTTGGTGCGAGGCCCAAAGACTCCTGCTCCAGTTCCCTTCACTTTATTGTTCCTGCTTAGGTCATTCGATTTGCTTAGGCATTCCCATACCATCTTCGAGTTGATATTAGAAGAGCTCAACGCTCTGATGGCTGCTTGGCTATCGGATAAAATCGCGATATCCTTCTTCCGGTATTTCCTGTCTAGGTTGAACTGGATGCATCTTTCTATGGCATGTATTTCCGCTTGAAAAATGCTGAAAATTGTTCCATGGATTCGGAGGATTTGGTGTGAGGCCCAAAGACTGCTGCTCCAGTTCCCTCGGCTGTTTTAGACCCATCCGTATACCAAGTAATGGTGTTCCTTCCCAGCGCTTCGATGGATTCTATGCTCCATTCCTCTCGGAAGTTCTTCTCAAAACTGAACTTCCTAATGACTTGGTCTGTTGGAAGATCGACAAGATGTGCAATCTCAATGGGGGGTGAGCCCCTTGCACTGTGCCTTTTCCCTCTTAGTCCGACCTTGGCTAACCTGAGATTGATTGATAGAGTTTAGGGGGAAGAACACAACAAGTTCGTTTTACTGTCAAAAATGCTCCACTTTTCTATCGATACTTCCACGGGAAATGTTCTTCGGAAATCTCCCCTATCATCCCTTCACTAGCAATACCAATCAGACGAACTAGACAAGCCCAGTCAGCACATCCTTTCGTTGTCAACCTCGAAATATGTCGAACAGCACTTTACCAAAACTCCTTCATCCATAGAACGGCTAGGCTCTGGAATTCATTGCCTGTGGAAGTATTCCCAACAACATATAATCTCCAAAAGTTCAAAAAAATTCCAATACCTACCTCCTGTCCCTATTCTTCCTAGGAACGCACGATGTTCTTTGAACATTTTAGGGATTCTCTTTCGTGCGCTCCAAGCGATAAAAAAAAGTAAGAAGTATAGAATTCGGTTTTCTAGTTATAGGTAGGGTCCCCTGATGTAAATTGACGGTACGGACAGATCCTCGTCTCCTCTCACTCTAAAGTGTTTGTGAATGAGTTATATTGTTCCATCTTTATTCATTTCTGGGGATAAACACTAGATTTTTTGACATTTGTTGTTTTTTAGGTTATATTGAGGACATTGGCGTATCATGCCTAATTTCCACATGTAATTTCTCATTCAACTCTACATATTATATCCAAATGATGATGAAAATTTTCGAATTTTTTATTTTCCAACTCCAGCATAATCTTTGTGACGCAGTGAACAAATTTTTCTGGAAGTTTGATACGTTTCACCAGATGGGACTGTTCTTAGGCAGTACCCATCAATAAATTAATTTTGATTTCAGACTCACCCTTATGGTTGAGAAATGGTGGAAAATTTCATGTAGGAATTTAAACTAATGTGCTCATATTATGTCATGTGTGCTGTATACAGGGTGATTCAGGTTTCAAGGCACAAATTGGAAGTTTACATGAACATCAGTCCGATCTCGTTCAGTAGCGGAGCTACAGGGGGTCAAAGTTTAATTATTTTTTTCTATAAATTGAACTATCTCGCTTACTTTCCAATATATCATTTTGAAATTTGATGTGGTCAATACTTCCTAGAAGATCATCATTTCGAGCATTTCGAAGATTCTCAAAATCTACAGGGTGATACGTTTTTGAAGGTGGAGGCTTCTTTATCTCCTCCAAACTTTTTCGTAGTACGCCTCTGGCATCTTTCAGTGATCAAATTGTGTAGATCGTTCAATTTAGAGGCTTTATTCTTAGATCTTCAATTTTTTTTCTATAAACGAACCGTTTTTGAGATAAATAAGCATATACGTTCTAAAACATGTTAATTTTGCCTATGTTTCGCTTAAATATTTTATTCTTTGGTAAATTACCATAACTCACATGTGGCTTAATTATTACATAATGTCCTTTGTGGCCTTAGATTTTTACCGATAGATTGAATGCCATACCATTTTTCAATTTCTTCAAATGATATAAGACAAAATATCAGACAAGAAATATGGATAAAACTGGATGGGGCTCAACCGGTGGCTTAACACGAATATTATTCGCGACGTTGTATTGGTCGGTTAAGAACAACCTTGACCTTCTACCCTCTGTATCCCCGCTACTTATCCGGATTGGACTCGTGCGTAAGAACAATCTTAGAACATTTTGTTGCATTTTCAACGAATTTTGTCAAAGAATACAATTTAAGCGAAACAAGCAAAATTAATATGTTTTCGAACGTATATGCTTATTTATCTCAAAAACGGTTCGTTTCTCGAAAAAAATCAATAGGATAAAAAAGCCTCTGAATTGAACAATCCACACAATTTGATCACTGAAAGATGCCAGAGGCGTACTACGGAAAAGTTTGGAGGGGATGAAGAAGTATCTACCTCCAAAATCGTATACCCTGTAGATTTTGAAAATCTTCAAAATGCTTGGAATGATGATCTTCCAGGAAGTATTGACCACACCATTAAAATGATATCTTGAAAAGAAAGCGAGATATTTGAATTAATAGAAAAAATAATTAAACTTTGACCCCCTGTAGCTCCGCTACTGAACGAGATCGGACTAATGTTTATGTAAACTTTTTCGATTAAAATGATGAGATCTATCTCCCATTTCAGTTTGTGCCTTAAAACCTGAATCACCCTGTATATTCATGTTGGGAATCATTTTGGCAGTTTTTCACGAACATTCAATATTTCCTGAATGTAGGTATAATTTTTTGAATGGCAGGGCATATGCCTCTTCTTTTAATCCTCCGTTTCAATCAAAACTGTTTCTACTAAAATGAATTCAGAAACTTGTGGAGTGGATAATTATAGGCACAATGAGGAAGTATAATATGTGATTTCGTATTAGTTTTACCTCGAATATTTTGCTGATGTATTCACCAATTTTCCCCATTCGGACACTTCACTTTTCATGTTCTAAGTTCATTTGCATTCGATGGAAAGCTGATAAATTCGAATTTGCCATTCAACTGATTGATACAGCCTAACGCAGCACATTTTACCATCCTTCCAAAACAAAATTGAATAATGTCGTATTAAGATCAAGTATGAAATTGAAATTTTGTAAGATCTCTTCTCAACGCCTATGAATGTGACGCGACAGCAATGTCAGGGACGCCAATACACGAAACCAAAGTCACTAGATGATTAAAAGAGAAAGGAGCTATGATCTGTCCCTGCCCTGTTAGATGACAAATACGTCAGTTTACATCAAGGGACCCTAGTTATAGTGGTGTCAAATTTTCGTTGGTAGACCCTGTATGATTAGACATATCGTCATATCTTTAAGATCATTCAACCGCTGCATCACCCTGTCGATATGGATTGACTGTTTTCAGACCATCTGAGCCATAGACCTATTATCCCAGGATCTGAGCCTCTTCGAGTAAAACTAGACCAGTATGTAATTTAATTATAGCAGATGAATAACAAGTAACAGTTTTCTCTAGACCGTAACTCTGTAAGCATATATTATGTGATATAATGAAACAATCGAAGCATGAAGAAAGATAAGCTGGCAACAACTATAAGACAGACTATTAATTACCTATATACCTAGCTACGATTGCTGTAGTGCTAAAAAATACCGAAGACCATCAGGAGGATCTAGAAACGAATACCACGGAGATTGTTAGTCATACGTGGTCATATACCAGTCAGAAAACAGTTCATGAAATGAAGATTATCTTCGATGAACCGTTATCGAAGAGGTATACTTTTTAATTCAGCAGATGATACCTACCGTATGCCTATGAGTATATTCCGATATTCCCGAACAGTACTGCCTCGTATATTTTATATACAACTGTCAAGTAATGATTCTGATTTGGCACTTTTTTGAATGTCATAATGACGTTAATTACCGCACCAGTGCATTTTTGAATCTATTACCGCACTATAGTGCGGTAATGAGATATGAAATAAATCGTTCACTGAATGAATACAAAGAATATTCAAATAGCACTTTTCGCCGTATTTTCAATATCGGATGGTAGATCATCTTCACTTGAAGATATTTTCACTCAAGAAACGTAATGATGGTTCTGGATATCGATCTGACAATTTAATTTAAAATCTTCAAACGGCTTTGTTTAAACCAACCGTTGCTACACGAAAAAAAAGGATTTGTTGCATCAACAAATTATTTATGCTTGAGTTATTTTTGTTGGACTGAGCAATTTTTTGTTGAATCAACCAGATACATGATTATTCCATGGAAGCAGCTCGTTCAAATCAAGAATGTAGTCTAATTGAATCAACAGTATAATATCAATTCCATCAACAAAATATATGGTTTCTTCAAAAACAAATTATGTCGATCCAAAATAATGTCGATGTTGATTCAACTATAAACATTCCGTTGATTTTATCAAACAATGATCATTTTGATGAGAATATATCTTTGAAACAACATACAAGTTGTCTCATTCCGATGTATCAATGAACTCGTTTCGAACGGATCATTTGCTTGAATAGAGCAACAAAATATGTAATATCAATGAAATATTTTGTTCATTCTACATCAACTTAAATTTTCGCCTCTAGATGGCGATCATTTCGCCTCGTCTATGCCTGCCTCGAGTTCATTATATACGTGAAGCCTGATTCTTCGTGTTTGTTATATCAGCTGGATAAGTCGAACTTAGGATGATTAGCAATCCGAAATAGTTTTCCATTAGCTAAAGAGAAGTAAAGACTAAAGATCTATGCTAGGAGACGACTAGTTTCCTGGTTTTGTTCATTTTATTCCCGAATATTGAATTTGGTTCAACAAAACAATTTGTCGAATGGATATATAGTTTCTCTTGAATCAACAAAATATTTCATTGAATTAACCAAATATTTCATTGTATCAACCAAATATTTCATTGAATCAACCAAATATTTCTTTGAATCAACCAAATATTTCGTTGAATCAACTAAATATTCGATTGAATCAATATCTTGTTATTTTGAATCAAACAAAATGTTTGTTTGAGTCAATTCAATATCTCTTCATAAACAATTCATGGATGTGCTTGATTGAAGAAGATCCAGAGTTCATGCAAGACATATTTACTTGAATCAAACTTCAAATTCGCTCTGAAACAAGACATAGATTTACTCATTTCAAGATTATATTTTGTCGTGCATATATGACACTTTTATTTGCTCCATTCAATTGAATTTTGCTTGATTCAACAATTTTTTTTTCCGTGTACGGTTACAAAAATGATCACAGGCAATTTGTGTTTTCAATTATCAGAAAACTGTCATGAGTAGGTATGTCGAAGTGGAAAATCAATGAGGTACATTTAAAGATAGTTATGAAAATGTTGACAGTTATAGATAAAATTTTGTACGCATCGCGTGGGATACTACATCATTAATGCACTCATGTGGGGTGCTGCACTCCAAATATGGGAACTGTATTCCAGGAGAGGTCAGATCTGTGCCTTATAGATCATGAGCAGCTGACTGGAAGTGAAATAGCTCCTGGCCCGAAACACAAAACCAAGTTTTTGGAATGCACTTTTTGCAAATGATCTCACGTGATTTACCCAAGAAAGGTTATTGCTGATAGTAATCCCAAGCATCGAAATGGATGTCTTCAAAGGTATGGTTACTCCTGACAAGCTTATGTTGGGCAGTGAGATCGGCTTTGCTAGAGAAAAGGCACGCTTGTGTTTTGTTTGCATCGAAATCTACCAAGTTATTGGATCTCCATTCGAGAATTGTTGCCAAGTCCATATTCATGTTGTCAACATTTCTCCCTCGTTCGTTTCTGATTTGCCTGGCTGGTATTGAAGCCCTGGAAGAGAAGGCGGTATGGAGGGTACTATCATCCGCGAAACTGTAAACTGGACATGAAGTCGCTTTCAACAAATCGTTGATATGGAGTAGAAATAGTGTTGGTGCTAGAATTGATCCTTGCGGAACACCATCATTTATGATAAGAGAGTCAGAAGTAACTCCGTCTACCACTACATGGAGAGACCTGTTTGAGAGAAAACTAGCTAGCAGAGAATATAGTTGGGAAGGCAAGCCATTAGATGGAAGCTTGGCGAGGAGTCCGTGGTGCTAGACTCGATCGAATGCCTTGGAGATATCGAGTGCCACGGCTAAGGTTTCACCATATATTTCAATAGATTGCTGCCATATAATTATGTGAGACGTAAGCGAGCAGGTCACCAGTTGATCTCTGATGACGGAAGCCATATTGCCTATCGTTGATAATACCAGAATATTCCAGGTATTTCATGAGCTCGATGTTGAAAGCTTTCTCCATGATCTTTGAAAGAATCAAAAATTCAAATAAATTCTCTAAGCATTTTCTCATCATGATGAATGGTTATAGTATTTTTTCTAGAAATTAGTGCTCTTGTGCGAAGACTACCTACATGCCTCACCTAGCACATATTTTCTCGATTTCGCGCCTACTTATTTTCTCAACGAGGAAGCTACACTCCGGTGATTTTTGCGAGCCGAATGATTTTCCATTAACCATCTCGACGATTCGCAGGTAATGAATGAAAAAGAAAGCGCAAACGGAAACGACGACGATTGCAATCGATACGGTTCAGGAAAATGTGGAAATAACAATAATTCAGTGGAAAACGAAAGAACATAACAGTGTGTATTGTGTAACAGAGCGCTAACTAGGAGGTACCGAGTAGTTTCATTATACAGAATGGGTGTCTCACCACCCACTATACCTGGTGACTTCAAAATTTGAAATTAGAACATGAGTAAACTATAAGAGAAGACTTCAGACACTGCATACTTATTATTTCTGGTTTGGGTTTCTTTCTTCTCTCAATTGAGGATCAAAAATGCAAAAACCGATAAATCACTTCTTGTGATTTCGAGATAATCAATTAAAACTTCCCTATAGGAAGATCCCAAGATTATTCGCATAATATTCCAACTAAATTCAGGTACTTGGAGATCATCAACCATGTTCCCCAAATATTTAGATCGCAATATTAGTAAAACAAAATTTTTTCAATTCGATTTATTGGTTTTTGCTCAAAATCATGAATTTAGTGATTTTGCTAGAGTTGATGCAACTCAAGTTTGCCTCTTCAGTTTTTCTCAAAATAGACAATTCAGATTCTCAATAGACCAACACTTTCAAAGGACCCCGCACTTTTTCTATATAAAAATGGCGTTCTGTCGAAATCTCTGAATTTCTAGTATATTATAGAACTCGACCTAATGATCAAATATGCCGAGTCCCAATCCGATCATATGACCAGTTTTTGAGATACAGGGTGTTGAAGTTCAGAAATGCCCCCTTTTCATCTACCCATATCTTCAAGAAAAGACAAATGAATCAGAATTTTGTGCTACCAGTTTTTCAGTTCAACCTATAGGTATAACATCCATGAACAGAATCAACCAAAGCTGATTTTTATCACAGGGTGATTCACATCTGAATTATTGTGTAATTTTCAATTTCTAAATACATTCAAATGTTTTTTATTGTTACCAACTATACTTACTTCGTATCTCCCTGATATTTGATGTTCTTATTGATGATTTTTTTAAATAATAGACTACAAATGAATGCGAAATAGAAAGACAAGTATATTACACGCGTTTTATTAGACATACTGTCGCACTAGTTTTCTTAGAGCACTATGTGTCAGTAAAACTTGTATAATAATATACTATTCTTGTTGTGTTTGTTATTAGAAGGTTCTTATGAATTGCGCGGAAATTCAGAAGATTTAAGAATACTCAATCTCGCATATAAAATTCTTGCCAAACTCCTCCAAAACGGCTTGACCGATTCGTATGAAAAATTTTAAATTGAAAATTCAAGATGGCGAATCCAATATGGATGACGAGTTTTGTAATTATGATCCGATTCTATTCAGAATTGGTATCTAGAGGGTTTCGGAGTCGCAGATTATGGTTCTTTCGTCAAAATTTGGAAATTCAAGATGAAAGATCAAATATGGTGTCCGAGTTTTGTAATTATGGCCAGATTTTATTCAAAATTGACATCTGGGATTTTTGGGATGAATGATTATGATTTCTTCATCCAAATAATGGAATTCAAGATGGAAGATCTAATATGGAGGACGAGTTTTGAAATCATGATCCGATGCTGTTCAAAATTGGTATCTGAGGGTTTTGGGGGTCGGAGATTATAATTCTTTCATCGAAATTTGGAAATTCAAGATGATCCAATATAGTTGGACGCGTTTTGTAATTATGGTCCGATTCTATTCAAAATTGGTATCTGGAGATTTTCGGTGTCGGTGATTATGATTCCTTCTTCAAAATCAGGCAATAATTCAAGATGACGCATCCAATATAATGGACGAGTTTTGTAATTATGAACCGATTCTATTCAAAATTGGTATCTGAATGTTTTCAAGTTTGAAAAATCATTCATTATTCCAAATTTTTTGGGATTTTCTCTCCTCGTTTCTATAAAATAAAAATATGAATATTATTTCAATATACGTGTAGTAAGGACAAATCAGATGATTTGCCCCAAAATGTCACTGCGTTTAAAGAATTTTCCTATCAGAGAGCCTAAAATAAAAATTCACTAGCTTGTCAGTGACAATTTGTATTGAAAAAATTTTTGGAGAAGGGAAATAAAGGTATATAGAAAAAATATCAAATTTTCACTTATCTTTGGACGTTTCGGGACCGGTTCTGCTCCCGTTTTCAACATAAGAAGAGATTATTTCAATAGCGAATATAATGTCTTGAAGCTTTTCAGTTTTCAATGACAATTGGTGACGTTGGCAATCAAATGAGTCACAGGATGTTTTCATTAATTGATCTTGAATTTACCATTTTCATGTTCAGATTTTAGTAGTGAATACCATGTTCTGTCTATATCAACTGAACAAGAAGCAATGTATATTGAAATAATATTCATATTTTTATTTTATAGAAACGAGGAGAGAAAATCCCAAAAAATTTGGAATAATGAATATACCACCTCCTCGATTAACCTACAGACAGTATTTGAAAAATCATGATTCTTTCATCAATATTTGGAAATTCTGTAATGAAAATTTGGTGTTTTCGAGATCGGAGATTTTTTGTCAACATTGGGAATCCAATATGGCGAACTATGCGCATTGTAATGAATAGTAGAAAAACTGAAGAAGCACGCTCTTATTGATAGTCAAACTATAAGAAAGTAGAAAATGGGTAGTAGTTCAAAAAAGCAAAGAGATAGATTGCCGAACTGATCAGAAGTATAGAAAATAAAATAAAGGAAGTGTGTTGATGAATATTTAACTGATAAAATATTTTCCAGAAATAATGTTAATAGCAAAACAATGTTAGCCGGGACGGCTTGTTCATTATACAGGGTGTTTCACGGATAAAGGGAAATATTTCAATGGTATAGATAGGGGTCACTGAGGTGGTTCTGAAAATACCATATTTGGTAGGTCTTAGAGTCTTCATAACGGAGATACAATGGCGATTTATCGATTTCGAATAATTATTCATTCGTCTATAAGTATTGAACTGCCCAGTACATTTTTCTAAAATTTGGTATGGAGCTTATACTTGGGACGTTGAATTCATCCACCTATCGGGCGAAGTGCAAATCTAGGTTTTGCTTCAGGAAAAAGTTACATTTATTCGAAATATTAAAATAACACACTGTATGCAATAATTGACAGAGTTCATCAAAGGAATCGTGAAGAGGAGGAAAAACCGAACTGGATTTGATGCTTTTTGTTTTCCCGCCACCAATTCTCATCGTATATAACAATCATAAACAGAAAGCTAAAAGTATGTCAATTTGAAGAGTATTAAAATTATGAAATCACTTTCAATTATGATTATTTGATATATTCTTGTTAAATGATCGTTCGAAAGAACTTACTGAGTCTCACAGTCTTTATAACAGAGATACAGGGTGAATTATCGGTTTCGAATAATTTTTCACTCGTCCATAAGTATTAAACTACCCATCACAGTGATATTTTCCCAAATTTGGTATTGAGCTTACTTGGGACGATGGATTCATTGACCTTACAGGCAGAATGGAAATACAGGTTCAGCTTCAGGAAAAGTCTCATAGTCCAGAGATACAGGGTGAATTATCGAATTATAATTATTTGGTATTATTTCCATTTCACCTGATAGGTTAATGAATCCATCGTCCCAAGTAAGCTACATACCAAATTTGAGGAAATGTTACTGGGTAGTTCAATACTTATGGACGAGTGAATGATTATTCAGAACCGATAATTCGCCCTGTATCTCCGTTATAAATACTGTGAGACTTAGTAAGTTCTCTCGAGCGATTTTTTGGCTAAAATATCGAATAATCATAATTGACACTGGTTTCATAATTTCAATACTCTTTCTGTTTATGATTGTTACGATGAGAATTGGTGGCGGGAAAACAAAAAGCATCCAACCCAATTCAGTTTTTCCACCTCTTCACAATTCTTTCGATGTACTGTGTTAGTTATTAAATACAGTGTGTTATTTTAATATTTCGAATAAATGTAAATTTTTCCTGAAGCCGAACCTGGAATTTCGCTCCGCCCGATAGGTGAATGAATTCAACGTCCCAAGTATAAGCTCCTTAGCAAATTTGAGAAAAATATACTGGGTAGGTCAATACATATAGACGAATGAATATAATCATTCGAAATCGATAAATGGCCCTGTATCTCCGTTATGAAGACTCTGAGACCTATCAAGTATGGTATTTTCAGAACCACCTTGGTGACCCCTATGTACCATTGAAATATTTCCCTCTACCTGTGAAACACCCTGTATACAATGGAAAACATTATTAGAATTTTGCTACAGCTTGTGTTGTCAGCGTTTGTCAATTGAGGCTTGACTGCAAGTTTGCATTAAAATTTTCAACTAGAGTCAAAATTTTTCGCGTAATGTCCGTTCAGTGTCTTTGTAGTTTTGAGTCGAGCAGAATATTTCATCGGCTTCTTTCCACAATACTTAAACTTTGACCTACCTAGTGGCAACGGAGAGGCGAGTTACATGATGCTCCTTATCAAAAACATGCCGCGACGACAAGAGAAACATGAGACTATTCCGAGAAGACCATCTCCTCACGAGATTTCTACGAGCCAGCTTGATTTAGTTTTTATATTCACAATTCATTCCTTGTCTATCTTTCGAAGAGAATTCTTGATTGTACAATTCCGTAATAAACGTAATTTTGTTTTTTAAAAAGGCAGTTTTTGAGGTTGAAGTTAAAATTGGCGCAGTCGGTAGGATTCTCGCGGTCGCGAAAAAGACTCTCGCATAGTGCCGAAGATTCAGTTTTTCGTGATTTTGGGACTTTAGCCCTGAGCGTGAATCAAAAGAACATCCCTTCAAGAGGAATCAACCGAGAGGACTAGCCACACTACAAAGGACAAGGAATCGGAAAAGGAGACAGGAAACTACGAGGGGCTCACCTGCCGAAAATTCGTAAGTGCCAAATTCCTTTTCACCTTTCCTAAACCCTCTGATTAAGGACTTTAGGAGAGATAGGGTAGTGTTTAGATAAAGTAGGACGAATATTCAAGTCGTTAAATAATATTTATGAGCAACATTGATGATATTTTAGAAGGACTGAACTCTTTGTCTTTTGAAGATAAAAATAGTACCGATAATTCAATCAATAAAACAATACTAGAAAATAGGAATTCAACTAATACAGAAAACATGACCCCACCAGTTCAACCAAATCAGGCCCCGGCCCAAATAAATTGGAACCTTTTTAAATCACGAGTAGAAAATATAAAACCATTTGACGGCGACAGCAATACGCTGAATAAATTTCTTACACGCTGTGAAACATTACTGGCAAACTATGAAGGTTTTGGAGATCCTGAACTCCAGAAACATATTCTAGAATGCATTCAAGGAAAACTTGTCGGAAAGGCGGAAGCTATGGTAGGAAACCGAGTAGAATTGAGAGATTGGAATAGCCTGAAAACCGCTCTCAAACAGTGTTTCTCTGATCGCAGGGATCTAGATTGCCTCGTTCAGGAGCTCACTAGGACTAGGCCCTATAAGGGAGAACATCTCATGAGTTTCGGTGGCAGGCTACAGCTTTTGAGAAGTAACGTTGTCCAACGCATAAGTAACGACACCGTTCTAACCGGACCCGAAAAATTATGTCACATTCACCATCACGATAAAACAGCGCTAAATACGTTCATCGCTGGATGCACGGGTACATTGAAAAATAATATGCATTTGAAACAACCGGCATCTCTAGAGGATGCCATGGCCTATGCAAATGAATTCGAAAATTTCGAGAGACTTTACGGAAATTTGAATGAGACAAGAAACCCACCCCCTAGGAACTTTTCTATTCCTCGACAGTCATACTTAAATAACCCACAAGAAAATCAATTCAATCACCAACAACGCTATCCGAACTTCCCAACGAACTCTAACTCAACTAATCAAAATTCTTCAACAAATTTCAACCAACATAATCAAAATTTCTCGAAAACCCCATTTTGGCCCAACCAACCAATTAATATTCAACCCAGACAACAACCGGCAAATAGATTCCCGACAAATCGCGAAGTTTTTGGCCCACCGAAAAACGTTTTTAGACCTAACCAAATACACACAAATCAATTGCCCAAACCTGAACCCATGTCAACAACCTCTCGTAATCCGACACTAGCTTCAAGAGGAACACAATTCCAAAATTCAAGATACCCAAGTTTCGGAAACCGAAACCCCTCAACAAATGTTCAAAATTTTCAGCCTAGCGGGAAACCAAATTTCACATTTGAAGAATTGCATTCAAACGAGTACCATATTCCATGCCCAACAATAGACCTTCCCACTGCAGAAAACACAGATTACAATTCTGAAGAGTTCCCATATCAATACAATAATTCTGAGAACACAAGTAACGAACAAGAGTTAGAAAATAACGTCGAATTTGAAAATGACCAAGACCTAAATTTTCCCTCAGAATGCCAGAGCGAACACCACACGTAGCCGAAATCAATGTTTTATCTAACAACGCACTACCCTACATAGAAATTAGGGAACCAAAACTCAAACTACTCATCGATACAGGTAGCTCTAGATCAATTATCAGGCCGTCAATTATCGAAAACTTATATCCAAACAGAATTTATCATTCAGACACCATCATTAAAACAACCCTTGGTAGCAAAAACGTCCGGTTCAATGCAAAAATTCCAGCATTTCCCGAGTTTGGTAGTAACCACGAAATCAATTTTATCCTTTTCGATTTTCATGATTATTTCGACGGAGTGATCGGTTTAGCCGATTTAGTTGCTATGGATTTAAACATTGACTTGAGTAACAAGAAATTAGTAGGTGAGCGCATAGAAGTTCCATTCAAGTATAGGGAATCAAGTATGGTCGGCAATTTCTCATTATTCATAGGCCCAAACGAAAAAGTCATAAAATGTCTACCGGTCAACGTGTACGAGGGAGATATGATAATAGAAAGACACAATCTAGGTGATCTTATCATCCCGCGAATCTTGACCTCAGCGAAAAATGGCTTCGCACCAATAGAACTCCAGAATAAAACGGACCAACCGATATCTATAAAATTGAATGAGCCCATATCGGCAAATATGTTCGAACCACACCAATACGAAATCTACAAATTCGAATCTTTCAACGGAACACCCGAACAGACAGACAGACACATAGACAAGAATGACATACAAGACCTTATACGTACCGATCACATGAACACCGAGGAAAAAAGATTCATTATGAAACTGTGTGAAGAATACTCCGATATATTCTTCAAACCAGGAGACAGACTGACTTTTACATCTAAAATCAAACATGTAATTAGGACCACTGACGAATCACCCGTATACACCAAATCTTATCGCTACCCGTACATTCATAAAGAGGAGGTTCAAAAACAAATACAAGATATGTTAGAAAAAGGTATAATTAGGCCATCATGTAGCCCATGGTCCTCTCCAATCTGGATAGTGCCCAAGAAATTGGACGCGTCCGGCAAACAAAAATGGCGCCTAGTCGTGGACTATCGAAAAATCAATGAGAAGACCATTGATGATCGATACCCCATCCCAAATATCAGCGATATATTGGACAAACTTGGCAGGGCCCAATATTTCACCACGCTCGATCTCGCCAGCGGCTTCCATCAGATCGAGATGGGAAAATGTTCGATCGAAAAAACCGCCTTCAGCGTAGAACATGGCCATTTTGAATACCTTAGAATGCCATTCGGGTTGAAGGGAGCCCCCTCGACATTCCAAAGGGTGATGGACGAAATCCTGAAAGACCTACAGAACAAAATCTGTATGGTCTACATGGATGACATCATCATATTCAGTACAGGGCTTCAAGAACACATACAGAACCTGAAATTAGTTTTCGCTAAATTACGTGAAGCTAAACTGAAGATCCAGTTGGATAAATGCGAGTTCTTACAGAAAGAAGTAGAATTTCTGGGGCATGTTGTGACGCCTGACGGAATCAGACCAAATCCCAGAAAAATCGAAACAATTAGGAAATTCCCAATCCCTCGCACACAAAAAGACATAAAATCTTTCCTAGGTCTCCTCGGTTACTATCGGAAATTTATTAAGAACTTCGCGAAACTAACGAAACCAATGACCTCTTGTCTAAAAAAGGATCAAAAGGTCGAACACACGAAAGAATTCATCGAGTGTTTCAATACTTGTAAAAACGTCTTAATTTCAGAACCGGTTTTAGCCTATCCAGATTTCGAAAAAGATTTTGAGTTAACCACGGACGCTTCCAACTACGCGGTAGGAGCAATTCTGTCTCAAAACGGTCACCCAATTAGCTATGCCTCGAGGACTTTGAACTCGGCAGAAATAAACTATTCCACCATAGAGAAAGAGCTGTTAGCAATAGTTTGGAGTTGCAAGTACTTTAGGCCCTACCTATTCGGCCGAAAATTCACCATCTTTACCGATCATAAACCACTCCAATGGCTTTTTTCTCTTAAAGAACCAAGCTCACGACTAGTTAGGTGGCGCCTGAAGTTGGAAGAGTTCGACTACTCGATAAAATACAAAAGAGGCAGTAATAATCAAGCAGCAGACACCCTGTCAAGACACATACCAGAATATGACATTAATGCACTCGAAACCATGTCGACAGACGTTAACTTAGATGACATTGACGAAATCATACAAAGGGAACTAAAAAACCTCTGCAGCTTGCCGAACTTAGATGATAAAACCATCTCGGAAGTTATAGAAAATCAAAACCTCAACAACGCGCCTGTCGAGAACCCCTCGGAAAGAGCCCACGATAACCAAAACAAAATTAATGTCATCTCAAACATACAACTCGAACCTCCTGTACAAAAAAAACTCGAAACAGATTTAGAAACCGTTCACACATCCGTTGAAGACCCTATCCTGGCGATTCCCATAACTGATCGATCTTTAAATACATATAAAAATCAGTTGATCATGACATGCGGAGAAGTAGACAGTACGAAGTCTCGTCGAGAAAAAGTGTTCGACAATTTACGTTTTTATATCACCTTTCCCAAACAAAATTTGATAAGCCATATCCAATATTTTGCGAAAAATCATATGGATCCTAAACAAATTTACGCTCTTTTCTTCCACAATTCGTCTCTCTCCGAAATATTTGCGACAACCTTGCAGAATACCTTTAAAAATTCTTCTTTCAAATTAATTCAATGTACAAAATTTCTGACGGACGTCGAAACAACGGACGAACAACAACAGAAACTTGAATACTATCACATTTACAAATCAGGTCATAGAGGAATTAACGAAGTTAAGATGTCATTGAGCTCAAGATACTATTGGCCTAACATCACTCGTGATATCGAAAACTATATCAATAATTGCGAAACGTGCCAAAAAAACAAATACGACCGAAATCCTCCTGCAATCAAATTCAATCTAACACCGACTACATCTAAACCCTTTGAACACATTCACGTAGACGTTTTCAAGATATCGAACGAAAGTTACCTAACTATAATCGATGCCTTTTCACGTTACGGCCAAGCCTACCCTCTGAGGTCGGTCACAGGGGTATCCGTAGTAGAAAACCTGTTAACATTTGTTACTCACCACGGGTTACCTCAAAAGATTACCACAGATAGTGGAACCGAATTCAAAAACCAAGATCTAGATAATTTTTGTGGCCTACACCGTATAGAGCTTCACTTTACTACGGCAAAAAACAGCAATTCTAACTCCCCCGTGGAACGCTTCCACTCAACACTGATTGAACATTTCCGCTGCCTCAGGGAAGAAAACAAAAATTTGACCCCTGACCAATTAATAAAACACGCCATACTGAGTTATAACAACTCTATCCATAGTGTAACGAAATTCACTCCCTTCGAAATCATCAGAGGTCACATTAATAACACCGATCCGTTCGATCTCAACGACAACATAATAATATCTAACTATATTCAGAACCATAAAGAAGCAAGCAAAAGACTTTACGAGAACATACAAAAAACGAACAACGAATCCAAAGAAAAAACTATCGCGAAAATCAATGAGAAAAGATCAACACCTCCAAATTATTCCGGCCAAAAAGCAGTATACATCAAAACTAAAGCCCGCAACAAAAATTTGCCAAGATTCAAAAAAACCGAATTGATTGAAGAAACTGACATCAAATTAAAAACGAAATCAGGAACCTATCATAAAAACAGCGCCAGAAAACCTAAAAATTACAAACAAATATTGTTGCAGGAAAATCAAGAAAATGAAGGCTCTTCTCCTATACCTGGTTGTTCGAGTAGTACTCTGTAGCGAAGACGTGCAAATAACCACACTTGAAAATCTCATCCTTCCTTTAGAACTAGGGAACGCAAGACTCATTTACACCAAACATACTTTTCTACACTATATAGACATGAAAACAATTATCAATCAGATGAATAATCTGAATGAAAATTTCAATTCAATAAGAAGTAGTATCACCAAAATCAATACAACAAACCCGATATCGTACCACGGATTGGCCGAAAATATGCTATTAAGAACTGAGTATTTGATACAAACTGTCCAAAAGAAACTCGAGAGTTTTCTCCCTCATACCCGAAGCAAAAGAGGCCTATTGAACGGGATAGGTAAAGTGAATAAATGGCTCTTCGGCAATCTAGATTCCGACGATGAAGAACGGTATAATCACGCCATCAATGTATTAGAGCAAAATCAAAAACAAATCATTCACGAAACAAATCTCCAAATTTCCTTATCGAAAAAACTTATTGACCATTATAATAAAACTATAAGAATACTGAACTCAAATCAGGAGAAGTTCGAACGTAATTTAGAAAGGTTTCAAGCATCAATGAACGATCGAATCGAAGATGTTAACGATTATATTAGCTTTCAAGGAACAATCTCGCAAATGAATCTCGACTGTCAAACTGTTATCAACTTCATTGACAATATCGAGAACGCCATCATGTTTTCTAAACTCAACACTTTACACAGCTCAATAATATCTCATTCAGAATTGAAAGAAATGATCAACTACCTGCGAGGAATATACGACGAAAAAGAAATACCAAAATTCAAAAATACCCTGACTTACTATGAGTTTTTAGGAACCCAAGTGAATGTCGTCAATACGAAACTAATATTTGCTGTTCACGTCCCAATCATGAAACCTAAAGTTTTTAATTTTTACCACCTGTATCCCGTTATCCTAAATCATAAATTATTTGTCCCTAAATACCCCTACCTGGCACGCAACATACAAGATACTCAGTTCGAAAAAGAAGATTGCCCCTTGCTAGAAGATGTCTACTACTGCCCAGAAACATTTCTGCCCAAGGACAACTGCACTATCAAAATCCTCGAAGGACGTTCACCGGAAGAATGCCAAATCCTGGAAATCAACGTGAGAGATTCCATCCTAGAACAAGTAGCCCAAGACAAAATTCTGATGATCCCATTCCAACCAGAACGGGTCTACTCAAAATGCAAGACAGACCGATATATAGAAATCAGCCATCCTGCATTGATCAAAATCCCGGAATCCTGTGAAATACAAATTCAAGACAAGAAATTCATAAGCGACACCCGAATCCAGCAAGGCAAACCATTATTTCTGCCGAAACTGGAAATTAGTAGCTTGAAAACATCCCGGAACTATGAAACGCCGAACTTCACCAAATTGGACTTCGAGGAAATGAAAGAAATCAACAATATAGCCAAACAGCTTAAGCCCGTACGACTAGAAGAGAACCAACAGTCAACCACGCCTATATTCTGGATAATAATTGCAATAATAATTGTAGCAATTATTGCACTATTCCTACCAAAAATGAAGCAGATGTACCACAAATTCTTCCCAAACTGCAAGAAGGTTCAAGAAACTCCAGAAGCGACCACGTCCAAAAATAACTCCGTTATTTTTTCATCTTGAGGAGGGAGGAGTTACATGATGCTCCTTATCAAAAACATGCCGCGACGACAAGAGAAACATGAGACTATTCCGAGAAGACCATCTCCTCACGAGATTTCTACGAGCCAGCTTGATTTAGTTTTTATATTCACAATTCATTCCTTGTCTATCTTTCGAAGAGAATTCTTGATTGTACAATTCCGTAATAAACGTAATTTTGTTTTTTAAAAAGGCAGTTTTTGAGGTTGAAGTTAAAATTGGCGTTACAAAAGGGTTATTGAACGCATCCGACCCGAGATCATTATCATTGTGTAATGCAACAATTAATAACAAAAATGATGAATGGTGATGGGTATTACGAGATCAAATATCGTGTGTCCCAAATAATTCGATCCTCACCATTGGGATCTCGGTAACTGTGAGAGAGTCGGTTGAAATACGAAAGTTTTAGCAAATTCCATTTTATGGTTAATCTTATGTAGAAGTCCACAAAGAAAACACAAAATCATCTCCACAAAATTCGATAACCGAAAGATTATTTAGGGAAACATGTTTCGGACAGTCATGTGTCCATCATCAGCCTTAATCCTTACAAATCAAAGGTCCTATAATATGATACAAGTTAATCATGGAAAATATATGAAATAAAGTATTTACTCACGTGAGAAAGGACCTTGGCTACCTGCCCAAAGCAGAGGGTCCATCTAATTACATAAGTAATTTCGGCCGAGGGTACATGTTATGATTATGGGAAATATTGGTTTATGGGTTCACCTTATTATTAAAGATATCCTTCCACATATTATTTATTACCTACTTAAATAGCTATATAATATATTAGGCCGAGTTAGGTCGGATTGTTTAGAAAAGTAGTCTCCTTCTTATGCAGGAAGGATATTTTCCTGATTTATATTTTAACCTACGTATATACCTTTATAATATATTAGGCCGAGTTAGGTCAGATTGTTTGGAAAAAGTAGTCTCCTTTCTCATGTTATTATTCACTGAGCCCTTCACAAAACAATTTATCTACTTCCGTTAGGCCGAAAATGCTTATAAGATAAGAGTACCTGACCTTATTGCGGCCGAAATTTCATCCGTTCTGTGAGAATGAATAAAACATTATGAAAATCTTTGAATAAAATTATTCTGCAAATAAGCACCAGTTCAGGGTCAGGTAAATTGTAAAGGGCCCTGTCAAAACCCTTTTTTGGATAAAACCGAAAAAACGGTGGAGTCAAATAATTACTCGAGAACAAATAAATTAGTGTAAGTATATTCTTTAACAGAAATGATTATTTACATGTACATTGGCTTTTGTAAATTTGATTAAATAGATATTGATAAAAATGAACATTGATATTGAAGTTGGAGGTACTATTGACTGTTGGTTGGAAAAAATTCTTCTAAGTTATAATGAATGTTTAACAGTGAACATTGCTTGAGTGATTTCTTGAAGCAATTCAGACTAGCTCTCGATATGAACAATTGAATGCGAGTTTGGAACGTGAGGTTCTCATATTCGATGATAGATGGCGTGAACGATAGACAATTTCAAGGTTGGTAGAACTGATGATAATTAATTGAGTGAATAATCATCAGTTCTACCAACCTTGGTGAATTTTTTGAAAAGTTCCAAAATGCGAACTAGACTTACAAGGATGTGTATTCCTTCTTTTGGACCTGAAGAGTCCCTTTTGATGATGCACGAATTCATTAATAACTCGATTTTGTTCAAATTTCAAATAATCAAGATAATCAATTAGTAGTTTATTAAGCGAGTATTGATATTATATCATTAGTTGAGTGAGTGTATTGTGCTTTCATCATGGACTGACTGCTGCAATGTGTGAGGATTATTTGAAAATCCGAACATTCCTTTTATTTTATGTACCAAAAGTGAGTAAATGAACTATTATCACAGGGTTTTCTTGAGTTAGGACTTCGTGTCGTTCATGAATTCACCATTAAAAGTCAAGAATATGACGCACCGTTTCCATTTAAACAAAAAATTGAGGAAATCAAATTGTGAAGTCAAAGGAATGTGCCATGATGCCTGTAAATTTGGTTTGAAACTTCGGAAATTTAGCAAGATTCTCCCACGCCTCGTTATTTTTACAAAGTAGGCGATATCGAGACATTTCGAAAATCTTTTCCACAGGAAGTGATAACACCATTTGACTTTCTATATACATCTATTTTACCGAAATCTCAATGGTGACGATCGAATTTGGGACAGACTGTATAAAACATTCTCATCAACATTCTGTGAAAAATTTGGTGTTGTGATGTTACAGTTCACATACAATACTAGAATTAGATTGTGCATTTGCTTATTTTATTCAACATTACTTAATCCTCATCTCATAACGTCTGATGAAATGATGATGATATACAGTGTGTTACAATTTGGTCCACCCTACCTCTGTACTTGTACTTCCGTATTCCTAGGACGATTTGAGAATTTTTTTCCTTGTAAATCAGGTACCACTGAAAAATTTTCTACTTTGTCGAGAAAGAGAAATATCAATCATAATTTCTTAGCTTACTGCGACCACAAAAAGTCCAGCATAAATGAACGAATCGGATTGAACTTTTTTTGAATATTGATGGAGGCATTCGATTCGGACTAGCCACAAATACTAACAATTTCCAAAACTATCTCATTAGGGGTGTATAAAAATTGTAGAATAATTCTTCTAAGAATATCAATAATACCAGAAATGATGGTAGGTAGTATAATATTTACTTGATTCAAATTTTATATTTATCCGCTCCAATAAAATCAATTTAACTTGGATTGAACGATACATTTTTTCTTGTGCACATTCCTAAAAGTGATGATATTAAATAGCAGAATGAAATACGAAATTCCAGAGATATTTTCTCATATTAGTACTTTGAAAAATGTTGCTAATTAGTTCCATTTTGCCAGGTCGAAGTAATCACTCAAATGTCTTGTAGAAATACGCTTGATCGGCTTGATTAGCAGTTCCGCAAATAGATTCCAATAAAACCAATCAAAACAATCCTCTGATGGCAGAAGCAACATTATAGTTAGTTATATGAGTTCGTCAACGCAGTGACGTAGCCAGAAATATTTTTCAGGCAGGAGGGCCATACCTGATTCTGAGAAATTCCCGATTTGTAAGGAAAATTTGAAAAAGTCAATAAATGATCTCATCTAGGCTTATTTATTGGAATGCAAATAACTAACAGATTGGAGAAGACAATGAAATGAAGCAAAATACTAATGAAATAGCAGATAAATATTTCAGTCTATACAACTCTCTTGTATTCAGAGATGTGAAAAAAATTTGAATTAAGAAGTTGTTTGAAAGGACCCAAACTTTTAATTAGTGAAGTTGCTTCATATACAGGGTCATTCGTTTTTCCGGAAAGGACATGAACTTTGATTCTCTCAATAGAACAGTACCCTATATATTTTCTGATATGTCGATGGAGCATTTTTTTCTGATTTCAAAAATATACATGAGTTGCCTATTTGGATGAAAAATAATTGAGTTTTTCATTATCAAAGTTTTCCAAAACACCAAATCTTCTAGTCAAACTGTCTATTCATATTTTTTTTTGTATTGAGATTTGATAATAATAATAAACAATTTCATAACGATGAAACTTGAACAATATATATAATTATTTCAAAGCCCACTATATTCAACTTACATTAGATGATATCGAATGATATGGAAGGACCATAATGCGGTATTTTGGTAAAGAAATATGCAACTCATATTTATATTTGATTTCAGGAAAAAAGGCTCTGTCGACATGTCGTAAAACATATAGGATGTTCCATTGAAAATATCAAAGTTGATGTCCTTTCTGGAAAAAAACGAATGACCCTGTATATGAAATACCTTCACGAAATGAAAGTTTGGGTCTTTTGACACAACTTTTTCATTCAACATTGTTTAATATCTCTGAAAACAAAAGATTTGAAGAGGGATTTCATTTTAAGAAGCGCACCCTGTACAATTGTCGATTCTTTTGGCGGAATATATTTAAAATTCCATCTGATTTGATTAAGAGGACAAACTCAAAGTCTCGCTCCAAGTAAATATCAATCAAATCATATGTGCTACATGTTTCGACTCCTAGGAGTCATCATCAGGCTAAAATACAAAAAACTTATGAATAGAAGAAGTTCCATCACTATTGGAAAATGGGGTGACATACCTTGCAAGGTAGGAGGAAAAAGGAACTATAAAATTGATGACAAAGTTTGTAAGGGTTTTAGGCCCCAAATAATTTTAAAAAAACATTTTGAATTTTGGTTTTTTGAACCCCCAGATAAACATTTTTCTCAAGATGCTTCTTATTACATACATAAGAAACATGATGTCCATAACATTTCCAACTATCGACCCATATCCATATTGAGTATTGTTTCAAAAATATTTGAACGCATCGTATACAATAGGATATCTGATTTCTTAAATAGATTCAGCATAATAAATAATTGCCAGCATGGTTTTAGACATGGAAAGTCCACCCAAACTGCTGCTGCCAGTCTTCTAGAACAAATTTATAAAGAACTTGACAAGGGTAAGCATGTGGCAGGGCTGTTTTTCGACTTGACGCGAGCTTTCGATTGTCTTGATTTTGGATTTATAAAAAATAAACTGTTCAACATGGGATTTAGGGGCATATTCTCAGATTGGATGTTCAACTATCTCACAGAACGGAAAATGATAGTAAAAATATCTAATAAATACTCGGAACTACACAGAGTAGAAACTGGAGTTCCTCAGGGATCCGTGCTGGGACCGTTGATTTTCTTGCTCTTTATCAACGACTTACCACAGCACATGAGTTCAAATGTACTTACACTATTTGCTGACGACACATCTATAGCGGTCTCAGCAGGATCCCATGAGGAGCTTCAAGGATTAGTTGAGGACGTCATTCTGAAGTTTTGCGGCTGGTGTAACAGAAATGGATTGATTCTGAACTTGGGCAAAACTGAATGCATTTACTTTCATTCACATAATGCTCCAAGTAATGAATTGCTATTTCTCAATATAAGAGACACACAAATAACATCAACAACTTGTATTAAATTCCTAGGAGTCTATGTTGATCACAATCTGAGGTGGACTGATCACATAACGCACTTAGTGAAAAAACTCAATTCAACCTACTTTGCGATTTCGCGGATAAAACATTCTTTGCCCACAGATGCCTTATTGAATGTCTATTACAGCCTCGCATACAGCAATCTGACCTATAACATTGTCTTATGGGGTCAGTCTATAGATAGGCAGAAAATATTTGTTGCCCAAAAAAAAATCATAAGGAATATTTTTAACATGCATCCTCAGGATTCTTGCAAGCAGGTCTTTATCAAATATAACCTCATGTCTTTTCCATGCATCTACATATACAGAAGCCTACTGTATGTGAGGGAAAATTTATCCAAATATACCAAAAAGTCATCATTACATAATTACGAAACCAGACATTCTGACTTTTTATCTATCCCTAAACACAAAACCAAAAAATTCGAAAATTGCATTTCATATATGGGAATCAAAATGTATAACCATCTTGCCAGTAGCTACAAACTTCACAATGATTACCTCTTCAAAAAATCTGTAAAAGAACTACTGTTGAGAAAATGTTATTACAGTATTCAGGAGTACTTCTCGGACAGAGAAATATAATGTTAGATTCAAATCCAGTATAGTGACTGACTTCATGTTCAAGTGTCTCATTCTTTCTGACTTATCCTATACATTGTAAAAATGTCCTACAGGATCAATAAATATTATTATTATTATTATTATTATTATTATTATTATTATTATTTGTATCAAATAAACAAAGTGTACAGCAGATGGCGCGAGTATGAAGTAAACAAACCGTCAGACTACTTGATTTGAAAGATAAAAATGGTAGATAAAAATTATTTTTTGACAAACAAGTGACAAATGTCATCTATCAAATACACAAAACATTGAAGTTGACTCAATGCAATAATGGACCATACATCAAAGTTCATAACAAACAAGAAAATGTGTCTAGATTGACTAAGTCGGGTATTTAAAATTGTGTTTTTTGAATTAGGAATAACAACGTTAAACAAAAGGATTGCCAATGCAACCAATGAATGGATTGTTTTGATTTGAATATAACGATAAATACTCATTAGGGCTGAACTTGTTGTACGCTCATCTTCTGATGGAATATATGAATATAGTTCATAAATATGCATTATTTGTTTGTATTTACTTGTTTTCAGTCACTTTCGGTTTGACCGTAAATATTTTCTTATTTGCCTCAAAAATATATAGGAATATTTATATTTTTTGTACTCATGTAACGAATATGCTACTTAGTGTAAGTTTATGCAGTATGGACCCTGAATAATTAATTGAACACGAATGCGAAAGCTGTAGTTTTGAGATAAACATTACTATGTATGGTATAAATATTCTACAACTCGAAATTTTGCTAGATTAAACGTCATTTTTGTCAGCTTTGAAAAGCTTGTACTTCTAGTCGTAGAAGAGGATTTCGGTTCGCAAGTTTGGAATATATGTTGTACACTATACTTTCGGAAATTAAAAAACCAAATAGCATAACGTCAAACTCAATGATACATCATACCTGTAAGTTTGGCGTTATCGCAGTTACTGAAGTCTCCAGACATTTCTTTATTATTCTATAGTATGGAGAAGACAGAATCTGGAGCAGTTTGAAATGATTCCTAACTGCTTAATGAATCATTCCAATACAGCTGATGATCGAAATGACATTATTTCAAACTATTACACACTCAGCAACATTCCTCCTATTAGTCCTATTGCCATGAGAACTACTGTTGTGTGTCAAAAAAATGCAATCACCTATTGACTGCTCTGAAATGCATTGGGGTTTGTTATGTTGTCCTGAAATAAATCATAAACAAAGTCCAGTGCGTTTCAGAGCACCATATAGGATAGTGCACTCTGTGATGTACAGGGGTATGTCTATAAGCGCCCTGCCCCCCTGGCCCTCCTCCTGGCTACGCCACTGCGTCAACTTATATCTTAGAGTGCGATTATACCTAGTAGGTAGGCTACAAGGCACATAAACACTACTTACAGGATTCCTCGCATATCTTTGCGAAAAAGATGAAGAAAAAACGAAGAGTTCCATAAACTTCCTCTGCAATTAAATGTCGTTGGCAATATGCAAGGGATTATACCGAGATATTTGATATGAATCATACTAATTGAAATATTGAGACAAAAGAATACCATGAGATGAAGAAACTGATATCGACATTTTTAATAGAAAATACAGATAATTTTCGAGCAATAATTGAATTGATGTGTTCTATGAGACATACGGCTTGTTCGTTGGTGTTTGCTCTACCTGCTTAGCTTGCTTTTTTTCTATGACTTTCTCTGTCTACATTATGCCATGAGCACAGACAACTATGGGAACAGAATCAACTTTAGCAAGTTAAGCAACACAAACGAACAGACCTATTATGACTCGATAATTCACAGCAAAAATGTTTAGAAAAATGTTAAAAAATATGCGCTCCCACCGTACTACATCTTTCAACTATCATTGAACGTCCGGCAACATATCAAAAGTCATTGATACTCCCGGTGCTTGTGATCTCGCCAAACGCTTAGGCAAACTCTGAAGCTCAATATCTTCCAAAATATTTTTTTCGACAAAAATGTATTCTTTTCTCTATCATCCATTTCATTCGTTGCTTCAATTTCGGAAACACCCTGTAGAGTGTCTAGCAAATTTTCGGCAAATTCATAAGATCATAACTTCCAAAAAAAATCAACCGACTTCAATTCATTCTTCAGAATTGAAAAGGGGGTTTGGTGTAATATATCGAAATGTTTTTTTCATCGATTTATTACAATACAATATTAGGGGCACATAACTGTGAAAATGTTTCCGTGAAGAGTTATAGAAATGATATCTCAAAAACAATTATATATAACAAAGTACTGTGTAATCTATAAGTGGTTTTTGGGGTCGAATATCATGATTATTTTGTCAAAATTGGAAAATTCCAGTTGACGGATTCAATATGACGGATGAGTTTTGTAATTATGTTTCAATTCTACTACAAATTGGTATCAGAGTGTTTTCGGGGTCGGAGATTACGATTATTTCCCCAAAATTTCAAAATTCAAGATGGCTGATCCAATATGGCGAACGACTTTTGGAATAAGGATCCAATTCTGTTCAAAATTGGTATCAAATGATTTTTGGGGTCGGAAATTATGATTCTTCCATCAAAATTGGGAAATTCAAGATGGCGGATCCGATATAACAAACGAGTTTTTGTAACTATGAACCGATTCTGTTCCAAATTGGTATATAGGGGTTTTCGGGTTCGGAGATAATGATTCTTTCGTCAAATTATGGAAATTTAAGATGACAGAACCAATACGGCATACGACTTTATCAACTTTGATCCGATTATATTTCAAATTGTCATCTGAGGGTTCTTGGGGCCGAAGATCATGATTCCGACATAATTAGAAAATTCGATTCAAGATGACGGATTCAATATGTCGAACCAGTTTCGAAAAACTGATAAAACACGCTTCCATATACATAGCCGAACTAGAAAGAAGTAGAAAATAAATAGGATAGTTTAGAAAACTAAAGAGCTAGAACCGAACTGTTAAGAAGTAGGAAATAGATAGTATAAGTAGTTTGAAAAAGTAAGAAAACATCACGCTTCTCACAGAAGTAGAAATTTTTTCAATAAGTGATGTTGATTATTCAAATGACATAATATTTCCTTCAGATAATGTATACAGCAAAACAACGTTTGCCGGGTCAGCTATAATCAATAAAATGACTCGAAATAAATTCAAAATTAGTGTACTGTCTTTCCTTCAAATGTATTTTAGTAATTGGAAATGAACATTCAGAGATGATTATATGATCAAATTTCATCATACAATATGCAAGAACCTAAACAGATTTTTTTTTCATTTCTCAAATTCATGATAACCGAAATGAAATCGGTTAAGTTTCATGGAAGTTATAGTGTGATTGCAGTTGCAGCAGGGCATATATACATACATATTTACACATTTTCGATTCATCTTATTTTTAAAAATGAAAAGAAGGAGAAATTTCGAAATGATATTGTATATAATATATATAAAGCCTCCTCGGATTCCTCGGAATAACAGCTTTTCTCACCTCTGAGCAATTATTTTACATATTATGTAGACTCGTCTTTAATATGCATTAAAAGTGAATAAGTAGAGTACATTACCATTCTATATATTTTTGATTACATAATGGATCTATACATAATTTGAATACGAAATGAATATCATAACCAGAGCATACAACTATAAGGATATAGAGGGTGATTCACCACAAAAGTTATACCTACCTTCTTTGCGTGTGCGAAATTCAAAGATCTATTTTTTCATTTCCATTACTATACATGGTGTTATTTGAATATATGGCCAAACTTCAAGGGGTGATTATTTGGTTGATTTTAAGGTGAGAAGTTAATGTGAATTGTGAACACAGGTCCATGGTTCCTCTCCAAAGTTTCAATGAAACATGAATTATGAATGATGGTCTACAGTTGAATTCGATAAAAATATTTCGATGTATGGAATAACAACCTCTATATGAAAAATTCTTGAGAAAAATCAAGATAATAATCCTGCCGTTACAATTCTAAGAAAATATCATATTCTTGCTGATGGTGTCACGTTCCTGATAAATCTAGAAGAGGCGATGCAGTTGGATATGGAAACATCCATATACTGGGTGATGAAATGTTGTAGGCTGGTACAGGATATATCTCATGTTCTTTTTTTATTATTTACTCAAAATTCTGTTTCCAATGGAACTTAGTGATGTTGTTAACAGTATAAAGAAGGTTCTTTTGGTGTTTTCAGATTCGAAATAATGAATCCAGTGGCGTCGCAGTGGGTTAGGTACCTTTTCGATATTTATGGTAAATAATGTATCTGCGTCATAGTTTTTATCAATTTTGATATTTTAATCAGAATGAACAATCGAAAATACAACTTTCTTACCCAATATAAAATTTTGGTGTATAACTTTAGTTTCTGAGGAAATGATGAAAAATTGATTTGATTCCAAATTCAAATGTATAGGTGCCCTAAATACACCAATTGGGATTACCCAATAACTTCAATGAAGAATAATTATACTTTAATAAATGAAAAATATAATACATACAAAAGGGAATACCTCCGTTTGAGAAATTTGTTGATTGAAATTGATTTCAAACATTTCTGCTGCTTCCTGCACTTTGAACAAGTCGGTTTGTCGTCACCGTCCAAGGACTCCATGCTGGTAAACAGATCCAAACAATTTGATAAACTGACTTTACTCATATTCTGAGGAATGGGTAGTGTTATGAAATTTTGAGACTTCTTCAGTCACTAAACAGACAAAATGTTGTCATGATGAAAGTGTAATCATGAAAAACCCAATCAATACTTCCAACTTCAACACTCTGTATCATGAAAACGAAGCTTTTCTGGACTTATGTTTATAGGAACTTTTCATCTTAGAATCATCCAAATGAAGTTTGGCCACATACTTAAATAACACTCTCCATACTTATAGCTTATTTCATTTTCTTATTCAAGACGATATATCAGTTTGAAGTTTTGTGGAGTTAAAATGGATGAAGAAATGGAATATTTACTGCCAAATCGATAGAAATCGACCAAAAGACGATCTATAACTTGACAATAAACTCCCCGAGAACTTTTCTATAGATACTTATTTATTTTACGTTGATAATGAGGAACAAGTACAGTGTGTGTCCAGTTTTCGATACTTTTGTGTGATATCTCAGTTATCTTTCGAGATAGAACCTTGCGGGTTTCGCGGTCGTGTGCCACTTTTTTGTGAAACTCAAGATGGCCAGATTTTGCATAACTGTTTCCGTTTATGAGATACAGGGCGATTTTGAAAATTTATACTTTTTGGACCCCCTCTATATCTACGAAGTTTCTCAGCAAAAATGTCAAATTCAAATCTCATCCCATATGAAAGTTTACGCAGAATCCAGTGGCGCACTCAAAAATTTTTTTCGGGGTAAGGTTTTGGAGATACGACTCAAACTTATGTTTTTCTAAATGGAACACCCTGTATTTTATAAGCTCATAAAATTCCTTATTTTTTTCTCTTTAAAATGATTCATGATGTATGTATATGAAATTTTCAAAAATGCTCTGAAATCACTGAAACATTGAATTTTAATTGTGGGCTATGGATTTTTCTTATAAAAAAGTTTCAATTGAAGAAATATTCATTTTGATTTTTCCATAAAGAGGACAAAAACAATACCAACACTAATCAACTAAGAAAACACCAAAATTATGTACCTGATAGCAATAAATAAATAGTAATAAAAATTTCATAATGTAAAATAAGCACCAGATTGAATATTTACAAATACAATTGAATTTCGGAATTATTCAATAACTTATTCACTGAATTGTTCAGATTGATGTCCATTGACATATTTTCTCAATACGTCTTGATACAGTAAGAGTCACAAATATCTTGAAGAACTTCGTGCAACAACAGATGCAGTTTTCCAGGAATTACAAAGACATCCTTTAATGATTTTGAATGCATTAAGACGTATTGAGAAAGTATGTTAGGGAAAGTGGATATCAATTTGAACAATTCAATGAATAAGTTACTGATTAATCTCGAAATTCAATTGTCTTAGTGAATATTAAATCAGGTGCTTATTCTAGAATATGAACTTTTTATTACCATTATTTGTTGCTATCAGGTACCTAATTTTTGTGTTATCCCAATTAACTAGTGTTGGAATTGTTTTTGTCCTTTCCATGGAAGAATCAATTGAAATATTCTTCAATTGGAACTTTTTTTAAATGAAAAATCCATAGCCCACTATTGAAATTCAATGTTTTAGTGATTTTGGAGCATTTTTGGAAATTTTATACATATTCCTCATATTTCATTTTGATGGGGAAAAATAAGGAATTTGATGAGCTTATAAAATACAGGGTGTTCCATTTGAAAAATCATAAGTTTGAGTATCTCCGAAACCATACCAAGAAAAAAAAATTTGGGTGTGCCACTGAATTCTGCGCAAAATTCTGTATGGGATAAGATTCCAATTTGAAATTTTCGCTGAGAAACTTCGTAGATATAGAGGGGGTCCAAAAAGTATAAATTTTCAAAATCGCTCTGTATCTCATAAACGCAAAGAGTTATGCGAAATCTGATTAGGCCATCTTGAGTTTCACAGAAAAGTGGTACAGGACTGCGAAAACCGCAAGGTTCTATCTCTGTACTTCTATCGTATAATTGTCGCATACACGGCACTGCCATAGTACTAAAAAGGCCATAAAATGAGTATCGCGCAGTTTTTTTTCGTCAGAAAATTGCATGGGAAATGTTTTCAAATGGTTTTAAATGTCGTGTAGCGTGGCTGCGAGTTATTATTTAGCACTTGTTGATGCTTGTAGTAAGAAAATAATGAGTCATTCTCCTCATTCCTTCCCAGAACATTTAGAGAAATATTTCTAATTAGGGATCGGTTTAATACCGATTCGCAAGAGTATCATATGTGAAAAACTCCGACCACCAATGGAAGATTTTATCTACGCGATTTGAATGAAGAAAGAACAAATACATTTTTCTACGGCTTTAACACAAGATTGCTCTTGTTTTATTGTGTTCGATACATCAATGAGGTACTTTCGAGGGTACCTACTTTGTATGTCATCAATTTCATTTCCGTACCTGATATCACAATGACTCCATTATTGTGTTATTATTAAAAAAAAATTTGGTAAGGAGCTCATACTTGGGACTTTGAATCCATTTACCTATCGAGCGGAGTAAAAATCCAGGTTCGGCTTCAGGAAAAAATTACATTTATTCGAAATATTGAAATAACACACTGTGTTTAATAATTAACACAGTACAGCAAAAGAATTTTGAAGAGGAGGAAAAACTGAATTGGGTTCGATGCTTTTCGTTTTCCCACCACCAATTCTCATCGTAACAATCATAAACAGAAAGTTGAAAGTATGTCAATTTGAAGAGTATTGAAATTATGAAACCAGTGTCAATTATGATTATTCGATATATTTCAGTTAAAATATCGGTCGAAAGAACTTATTAAGTCTCACAGTCTTTATAACGGAGATACAGGGTGAATTATCGGTTCTGAATAATCATTCACTCGTCCATAAGTATTGAACTACCCAGTAACATTTTCTCAAATTTGGTATGTAGCTTACTTGGGACAATGGATTCGTTAACCTATCAGGCGGAATGGAAATAATACCAAATAATTATAATTCGATAATTCACTCTGTATCTCTATTATAAAGACTATGAGACTTTTACTAAAGCTGAACCTGTATTTCCATTCTGCCTGATAGGTCAATGAATCCATCGTCCCAAGTAAGCTCGATACCAAATTTGAGAAAATATTACTGCGATGGGTAGTTTAATACTTATGGACGAGTGAATAATTATTCGAAACCGATAATTCACTCTGTATCTCTGTTATAGAGACTGTGAGACTTAGTTAGTTCTTTCGAACGATCATTTAACAAGAATATATCAAATAATCATAATTGAAAGTGGTTTCATAATTTTAATACTCTTCAAATTGACATACTTACTTTTATTTCTGTTTATGATTGTTCCGATGAGAATTGGTGGCGGGAAAACAAAAAGCATCAAATCCAGTTCAGTTTTTCCTCCTCTTCACAATTCCTTTGATAAACTCTGTCGATTATCACATACAGTGTGTTATTTCAATATTTCGAATAAATGTGAATTTTTCCTGAAGCCGAACCTGGATTTTTACTTGGCCCGTTAGGTGAATGAATTCAACGTCCCAAGTATAAGCTCAATACCAAATTTTTTGACATAAAAAAATACAGAAAACTTTCATGAATAACATGTGAAACCAAGCAACAATAATTCAAGATACTCTATATCGATGAATTCGAACTTGAGAAATATCACAATGACTACTAAACTCTCAAAGCATGAATCGACAGGGTGTTTCGTTTCAAATTGGATACTCATTGAAAGAGTATAGCTATACTCAAGACATTTTCTCTGATCTTTGTCTAGGAAAAGTGACACCAATCTGAGATAACTGGAATGAAACGAATTACTTAGTTTTTATTCGCAATCGAACTGTCAATTTGATATATTTTTTCCTAGAAAACCACAATAATAAATAGATACTTCACGATTTATTTCACTTTCACATCCAGGCATTTAATGTTAGATCGTTATGATGAACAAAAAACTACCAGTCATCATGAACGGGCGTTAGAAAAAGCATCGCGAAGAATATTGTGTAATAAAAAAAAAAAAAAAAGTGGGCGGATATACTTTCAAAGTAAACTGCTTTGAAGGTTGAACAATCCAGTTGATTCAAGTTACCAGACTAGTACAAAAAAATGGACCACAACCTTTCGTGATGATTGAAACTCGATCTGTGCCATATTAACGGTAGCCAATACAGGGTGGTCAGCATTCAAAAATCCTTCCTTGTGAACCATGTTTGAATCGAAAAGGAAAATTCTCAGATATAATTATGAACATTAAAAAAATGGATATATATATTTAATTCGCATTCTCTATGTGATGAAAATATCGATTCTTCCTCGGTTGATTCAACAAAAAACAACTACTTTCCTGGCTATATATGCCACGACGAACATTGAATTACATCTATTGAACACACACGATATGAATTTGAAAACAAAACCTTCTGATGTAGAGTATTTGCATTCTCCTTCATATAAGGATATGAACATAATAACATTCTGAATATTCAACAGAAAACAACTACTTTCCTGGCTATTTGCCATGTCGAACATTGAATTATATCTGTTGAACATCCAAAAAGAGAGAATGAAAATCCTTTGAAATTGAGAATTGACATAATCTCTCAAATCGGATAAAATATTATGATTATTATTATTATTAGCCAGGAAAGTGATTGATTTCTGTTGAATATTCAGAATGATATTATGTTCATATCTTTATATGGAGGAGAATTCTCTACATCACAAGATTTTCGTTCCCAAATTCTTATCGTGTGTGTTCAATAGAAGTAATAAGTAATTCAATGTTTGTCGTGGCATATAACCAGGAAAGTAGTTGAATAAACGGAGAGAGAATTGATATTTTCATCACATAGAGGATGCGAATTCCCAATGTATTTCTTTATACAAGGTGTTGTGATCAGTTCTCGAGATACAGGGCATTGAAGTAAAGAAATAGAATTTGTTGTTCCGCAATATCTCAAGAATAATTGAATATAATGCATTCAAATTCGGTATTTGGTTTCATATTTGAATGGGTCATTTTTAAACCAGAAAGTCATTTCGGACATTTCATCCAGTGGTGTGGTAACTTTTTCTCACTTATTTTTTACGTCACTGATTAAATTTCGATTATTTTCAATCCCTCGAACTCATTGTTCAATTTTGTTCACTTCAACTGAGCTGAAATGAACAGTTTTCGAGATATTCGACCCAAAATAGAAGATTGCATAGTAATATTACATCATTTTCAGTATAGAAAATTGCAAAAATATATTTCTAGTGTTGAGTAGATTAGATACTATTCAGATCTCATTCTGTAGTTAAACAAAAAAAGTTATTCCACGCATAAAGAGAAAACAAACATTTTTGTAATTTTCTACTACTGAGGAAGATGAAAAATTACTATGCAAACTTCTATTTTGGGTCAAATATCTCGATAACTGTTCATTTTAGCTCAGTTGAAGGTAATGCATTTTTCCAACATGATTGAACAATAAATTCGAGAGATTGGAAATATTTGAAAATTTGTCAGTGGCGTAGAAAATATGGGAGGAAAAGTTATCACAACCCCCTGTAGCGCACCTATGGATAAACTTCTCGGAATGTCTTCGTGGTCAAAAAAGGAACCATTGAAATATCAAACCATATACCGAATTTGAATGCATTATATCCAATTATTCTTGAGATATTGCGAAAAAACTATTTTAATTTCTTAATTTAACCGCCCTGTATCTCGAGAACTGAACACTTGGAGACCGTGTATATCCCTCAAGCGTTGTCGGTCGAATTTCGCAACACCCTGTATGTATATATAATATATATATTTTATGTTCATATTTATATCTGAGAATATTCCTTTTCAATACTCTCACCCAATCAAGGGGTCCCAACTCGAACGATGAAAACTTGTTATTTTTCTCAATTCAGATTTTCTTTCCACGTCCTGTATGATAAAAATCAATTTATCATACATCCAAAAACATGTTCAAATCATTTAAGAAGCAAGTTTCGCGTTCAACCCTTACCGGATGAGACTATAATGAACCCTTATCATCACAGAAACATCAAAAGTGGCAATTATGGGAAATTGCACACATGGCATCTGGGATGTGAATATACCCACACAATGAAAGGATGAATGAACAAATCGATGATTGGACTTAAGTGTAATTCGTTTATTGTATAGGTAATAATTGGTGAAAATTAAAAGGATTCATACACGCAAATGAGTATTCATTAAACGCAAATCAACAATTATTATTCTCCTAATAGTGTTTCGCACAGTAGTAGTTGAGGAGCATCTCAAATCATTGTGAATTATACATAATTTACCTGTATATATGGAAGATAATTAATTCGAGTATGCTGAAATGGAATAGAGGAAAGTTGAATAATGTTGAATCGATAGGTCGTGTTCCACAATTACATCATTATTGTTTTTTTTTGTTGTACCTTGTCAAGTCCGGAAAAAACTGTTTTTCTGCAACCGACACAAAAGTCGTCCATTTTGATACCAAAATCAGCTCTTGAATTGACGTTTCTATTACTGACACAAAATTGGGTATGTTGCTAGGCAACATATCTAGTTCCTAGGAACTAAAGTTGAATTTTAGTTCCAAGGAGCCAAAGTAGAACTTTAGCTCCTAGGAATTAAAAAGGATGTACTGGACGTCATCAAGAATAAACAAACAACATTGTGACGGTTGGTTATTTGGGTTGGGACGCATACCTGATTTCTTTCCGATTTCAGCAGATATGGCATTTTATACCCATGCTGGAGATATAAATACACCTTATTATAGTTTAGTATTGGAATTATGAACATCTCAGTTAAGTATTTTTGTTTTGATCAGGGAAACCTTCAAGATTCAAATACCTGCTTGATCTGTATTTCATTCGTTATTCTCGGGATGGATAAATTGATTTTGAATAATCACGGCAAGCAATAGTTATTTTGTCTCAAACAACGATATTGTTTAGCTTCATTTGATTATCAAGTCAAACACAGTGAAGTATGGAGAGGAATAAATAATCACTATTATCATTGTTGATATGCTCACTAACCTAACATTTTCCACGTCTTGTTCCTATAGCTGGCACTGGCGCGGTATTTGCCATTAGAGCACCTGGTCCATACACAAATGTGTCACTCTGTGGTTGTATTTATATTGAAACTACAATTCGAACATCCTAGAAAACCTAACCTGCTGTTAATGCAGGTAGAATATTCATACCACATGGATTATTTGTCAATATTTGTTGCATTGCATACATATGGCACGGCATTGGTGGTTACTTCACATGTTTATTTGAGTTAATTGTTTCGGTTGCAGAAAAAAAAGCATGTTTCATTCGGATCAAAAGTGACTTTGTTCGACTCGCAAATTTTGCTTTCGCTCGGCTTCGCTAAACGCTCCGCCTCGCAAATGCAAAATTCGCTCGTCAAACAAAGTGTCACTTTTGATCCTAATAAAACAATCTACTATTTTTTTACAAACGTCAGTAAAAGTATAATTTTTGACGCATGCTGTCAGTGTCTAAAATGTCAGTTTATGACACTGGTGTTAAAAGTAAATCACTTTTAGCACTAGTGCTAGAAGTGATTTATTTTTATGAGAAAATATGTAAACATAATTCAAAATGAAGTGTTTATTCAATTAAAAGTACAATTAACGAAACTACAATTATAATACGAAACTCCATGGCCAGTCTCATTGGTAGATGTGACAGAGAATTTATTTTCGTGAAGCTTGTACCAGGGCAGAGAGCAATATTATCTGCCGAAGTTTTCGACAAAATTTGATCTGCAACGTTCTGTTTCCTTTGTAGCGAGTCTTCTATATAACCCTCTGCTACGGTACTGAACTTCCATCCACTATATCTTTTAATTGTAGTAAGACTAGCACCAGAGTCCGCCAACAAACTAGCTGAGGAACGTCGGAAACAATGTCCAGTATATAGATGGGAATCAGGCAAATTAAGAAATTCGGCAATTTTGGCAGGCATCTTACCAAATGTGTCGATTCCAACTGGAGTCCTGGCACATTTATTTTTAATGCATTTTATAAAAACTCTAGAATGATTTATATCCACTTGACGAGGAGCTATATGTACTTTTTGTAGTAGTTCATATACAATGTACCACTTACAACAAAGGTGCGTTGCACATTAGTTTTTGTGTCTGGTATATGCACAACTAGTGACGTTCCGGAATCCTCGATATTATTTTATGTCAAATCGCACAGTTCTTCTCGACGACAGGCTTCAAAAACACTAAAAATCGCAGCAACTTTCTGCATTAGATATATTTCATCTGGGGCTTCTGAGAGAAATTTGTCGATTCGTTCTCTTGTCAATACTTTTGACTTTTTCGGTTGATATCCTTCACCCTTTCGCTGCAAAGAAGCCACAAGCTTGTGAAATCTGCTTATGTCATGATCATTTATGTTCATAATCGACTTTAATATAGAGTAATTCGACCAAAGCGTTGACGATTTCTATAATTTGAACTTTTCTTCAAAGTATGCAAGAAGCACTTTTTCACTGGCCTCCTTTCCACTGACATTTTTCTGATCACACCATTTCAAGGAACGTTCGTATGAAAACTCGTACTGTCGCTTTGACTTACTATAGGCAATAATTCAGAAACAGCTTTATTGGCAGCTTCTTCAATTTGCGGCAGAAGAAATTAATTTTCTTGGGCACTTTCCATCGAGGAACGAAGAAACGAGAAAGAATAATTCGTGATTTATTGACATTAGTTGTCAAGAAAGATAAATCAACAACAACAGTTTTTGTTTACCTTGGTAACTTGTTTCATGAATAGATTAGATTGAATTGGATTCAAAACTGATAATCTCGAAGCTGTTATTTCATCAATTAATAAGTAATGTAAAATAGTTAAACGTTAATTTGGACTTTTAATGGTGTTTGTAGAAAAAATAGTGTAGGATATATGTGCTAAAAGTGTTTTTTGTTTTGTTCGAAGGGATGGAACACTCCGCCTTCGGCTTCGTGTCCCAAACTTCCCTTCTCACAAAATAAAATGTCACTTCTAGCACTTATATCATAAAAAACTATTTTGGACGTGTTGCGTACAACCATGTGGAATAACAAATCAATGAGGCACATTTTCATATCATATTTCTTCGTAGGACACAATTTCTTCTTTATTAATTCTCATTTGTATCAATGCTTTCGATAGTATATTGCGATATTTGCAACCAAACTTTCAAAATGGCAACTATTTTCATGTCAAATAGCTGTCAGCCGATATTTCGCTGCTATGGTAACTATCATCTCTGCATTTATCAAAACCATATCTACCAAGATTTTCATAGTTACAGTGACAACACCGATGTGATACTTCCCGGACTAGGTCGGAAAAATTTTCATATTCAACTTTTTTTTAGTTTGGCTATCTATGAATGCGTGTTTCTCTAGTTTTCGAACTTCTATTTATTTTCCTTATGCCAAGCTACAATAATATTCATCGTAGTTGTATGCGGTCGCTACCTATATAGCATAGCGAGGAAGGAATTCCATCTGGACTGTGATGCCGATGTAGTGAGTCCTCAGCAGCGAGTCTTTGTTTGCACCAAGTCATGCAAGAAGAATAAGAAGACCTGAAAACCGTTGGATGTACGATTCGCTAGCTGTGTTTGACCTATGATGGTCATCCAGGTCAATCGGCGCGTCTCGTGATGCAATATCTTCAGCGTCTCCTCTATTCTCTTCTTCTTCTTCTTCTTTTGTAAGACTCGTAAGAGTTTTGTTAGTGAGAAGGAAATGTCGGTCTCGACCTCTAGTCTTCGAAAAGACACGTCAGATTTTTGCGTAATAGCCCTAAAAAACTGCTAGTGGACTTTTAGTGATAGAATAATTATGTGAACTTGTTGGTGGAAAGTGTGAGCATTTTGGATTTTTCAAAACAGGTAAGAAGATGAAAAGGAATATTCTTATAGATAAAATTATGAACAAGAAAAAATGGATATATACAGGGTGTTCCCCAAAGACATGCTAATATCTGAGGAGGTGATTCTCTGACTCATTTTAAGGAGAACTTCATGTGAACGTATGTCCTAAAAGTCTTAACTTTTGAGATACAGGGTGATGAAGTTTTGAAAAATATTCAGTTGTTTTGATGATAACTTAGACAATATTGTATACATCTGTATGAAATTTGGTACGCGTCTTTCATGCATCAAGGTGCATTTTTTGATGTACGAAGATTTTCATTTTCTCTACCAGTGGTACCGTTACGGGAAAATTATTGTTTATATTTTACTCAAAAGTGAGCAACGACGAAAAATTTTCAAGATTCATACGATGCTATAAAAGGCTATTTAATTACGCTTCGTTTTCGAGAAAAAACAGAAAAACGAGACCAGACTTCAAATTTTGACGTTTGAGTCCATTCAGGACATCCATTACTGGATAACCACTGTATGTATAATTTTGAAATTTGTATACGATTCAGTTACATAGCAGACTGAATTTTGCCATCACGAAAAGCTATACATGGTGGACAAAAAATAATCTATGGATATTTTTAACATTGACACCCTGTATCTCAAAAGTTAGGACGTTTACGACATATGTTCATATGAAGTTTTATTCTTGAAATGGGTCGAAGAATCGGCCCCTTGAATATTAGCATATCACCTTGTATATACCACTGCCCAAGTAGCACACATATATTGGGACAATATCGGTGCAATATCACGAAAATATTGGCAAAATATTGTGAACGTAATATTGGCGACATAAAAAATGTGAACATTCGGCGATATTGGTACAATATCAGTTTCCAAATGTGGGTAGAATATTGAAAATCAGCATGTTGCAATGTCGCCTCGAAAAAATTGTGAAATATTCTCATATTAATATTGGTTAAATATTCGGAGAGTTATATTGGTCACAAAATGTAATATCAATATTGGCGAGAAATTGATGGTGATTATTTGGCAATACTGGTGCAATGTTATATGGAAATATCGCGGTGAATCATTGGAAATCATCATGAAGCTATGTTGTCTCGAGAATATTGGTAGAATATTTTCATACCAATATTGCTGGAATATTCGTGGAGTTATATTGGTCACAAAATGTGATATCAATATTGCTGATAAATAAACAGTGAACATTCGACAATACTGGTGCAATATTGGTTGGAAATTTTGTTACATTATTGTAAATTATTATGTAGCTACTTATGTTGTCTTCATAATATTGGTGGAATATTTCCATACCAATATTTGCGAGTTATTCGCATCAGGAATAATCACAAAGGTCAGTCGAGTCTTCGTTTTCAAGTTATTTTTCTGAATTTTCGATATCATTTTTTTGTCGTTATTAGTCAGGTTGGAACAAATCTGTTGCAACATCTTCTCAGCAACTTTTGATGAATTTCAATAAAGCATCGTCAATTTCGCTATTAAACGTTTCGTCGTCGCTCAACCATCATCAACTTCATTTTTTCCAATATGGTCCTGATTTCATAATGTCCAATTTGAGAAGCACTTTTCATCCCGAATTCAACGATGTACTACACATTATGTTTTGATTGCGTTTTGAGTCAGTTTTGACCATTATCAGGAAATGTTTAGAGATTCAAACCTGTTTCCATGAGCTTTTTAAACTCTCGTATTTGAGGTGACATTGTTTCTTGATTTTCTTACTACAGGTACTGTCATGAAACCATTTTCAATTTACTGATGAAAATTATTGTATCCCACAGCACAACAACTTGAATTTGCAAGATTATTTCTTGAACTGTTACAAGAATTTTATAAATGAGTGTTCGACAGAAAAAGTTGGCTTTGAAAAAGAAGTGAATATTATTGTTGTTGTTTTTGTTAGTTTGACATTCACTTCGACATCAGTGTTTTGAAGTTCTTGTTGAGCTAGGAATAAAGTTGAAGTTGATGATGGTTGCACGATGACGAAACGTTTGATAGCGAAATTGATGATGCCATATTGAAATTCATCGAATGTTGCTGATGAGATGTTGCATCAGGTTCGTTCCAACTAATTCCGACTAATAACGTCAGAAAAAAATGATATCGAAAACTCAAAAAATCAGTTTTTTTCAAAATAACTCAAAAATGAAAGAGTCGCATCTCGGATGTATCGATATGACATTGTTGGTCTTTTGATTGATTCATTTCAAAACAAGACGACTTCCGAAAAAAATCCAAAAAGTAGAGTTCAGAACTTTTTTATCGATGTATTTTTTCGATGTTCAATTCTCAGTAGAAGATCTCTGCAAGATTCAGTTAACCAAATGATAATCCATTTTAATTTCAATCTTCTTTTGCAAAATTTTGACTATTGGATAGACGATCAGTAGACCTTTCAAACGAGGTGTCACATGACCCCTGTTTGTATTTGAAAAAACCGTCCATTACGTCATTACTCCAACACCGGTGACGTAACATCTCTCATATGAATGTCATGAGATGAGGTTTCAAAAATTAAAACTCACGTGTTTTTGCAATTTCTTCAAATGTCGCCCATTTCTGAAATAATGAATTTATTCCATACATTTGCATCATACTGTACATATAAAGTAATACATTGAGAATTCGCATTCTCTATGTGATGAAAATAACAATTCTTTCTCGATTCCTTCAACAGAAAATAACTACTTTCCTGGCTATATGCCACGACGAAAATTGAATTATATCTATTGAACACACACGATGAGAATTTAAAAAATCAATCTTCTGAAGTTGAGGATTTGCATTCTCCTTCGAATATTCAACAGAAAACAAGTACTTTCCTGACTAGTTTCGTGGAAAAAATCCCTAATAGTACTTTCTGGAATATGGGTCATTGAAATTTGTCGCAGTTGGCCACGATAACGGTCCAAGAATTAGATCACTCTCTCGTTGGATGGGCATTTCAAATACCTATCCAACAAAAAAAGGTTTTTTGAAATTGGTCGGATAAGCCGGGAAAGTACCTAGTTGTTTTCTGTTAGATATTTCAATAAAGATTTCCTCATTACTAAAAAAAAAAAAAAATGAATCCCCTCATATTTTCATCAACCGGATCAGTATAGAATCCATTGACATAGATAGATGATCTGTCTGTATATCTTTCGCATTGTTTTTCTTGTTACCATCATCGATCGAGAGATATCTGTTTGATCTGCAAGTAGGCCGAGTTAAAAGGAAACAGCCAATCTAAAAAACTTTAATTGCCAAGGTCGATTGTTGTGAAGTTGAAACACCAAATGGAACCAGATACCAGATATTAAGTTCATTCTATCAACAACGGTAAAGTTGATGGCTAGTCTTGTTCTCTACTGTTCTAGAGGTCACGTTTTCAACGATCATCTAGACGATTTTTTGATAGATAGATAGATAGATAGATATATGTTCATTCACCACTGAGGTAAATTTAGTACCAGTGGCGTAACTTCATATTTTGGCCCCCTCCGCCCAAATCATTTAGGGCCCCCACGAGACAAGACTTTCCAGTCAGAAGTCTATTCTTTCCATGAACTACTAGTTATATTGAATAACTAACAAACTTCACAATACGCTTCATTTTCTTTGGGAGAATAACACAATCATTTTCTTGAAATAATTTGCCCAGCATGACTTTTCTGTGAATAATAAAAATTCGAGAAACTCCTCTTTTGGAAAATTTATATCTGGTTGAGACTGGCCATTACGAACAATAAATATTTTTATCGTGTTGCTCAATCCTCGGCTACTGAAATTGCCTTTATCACAAGGAAATGATTCTTTAATTTATACACCTAGTAATGAATCATCTGACTCAGTTCCATCTCCAGGAGTTCTCGCATTCAAGTCAGGTATGGGATTTCAGATATGATACTTATTGTATTCACATCATATTTTGTACCTACAGTTTCGAATGTAGTAGTAGCACAATTCTCGTCATTTGCTAATTAAAAATTTGATATTTTTTCTATATACCATTATTCCTCTTCAACAAAATTTTTCAATACAAATAATCGTCACCGACAAGCTAGTGAATTTTTCTTTCAGGCTCTCTGATAGAAAAATTCTTTAAACGCAGTGACATTTTGGGGCAAATCATCTGATGTGTCTTTACTACACGTATATTGAAATAATACGCATGTTTTCATTTTAGAGAAACGAGGAGAGAAAATCCCAAAGAATCAGGTAAAATATTATTCTCGTCATAATTGTATCGAGAGTACCTTGTATTTTGACAATTTGATGTGACCATATGAACATTAATAATCTGAATAACTACCGAGAGCTTTAGCTCGAGGAAGTTATTCTATGATGTTTTATGTTCATATGGTCGAATTGAATTGTCCCAAAATACAAGTTACTCGATTAACGGAAATAATAGTCTCCATTTGTCATGGTCGAGTGATATTGAGGAAGATTATTTCATGAAGAGTGCAAAAATACTGGTTTAAATGGGTTAATATTCTTTGATTAGAGGGTTCAAGTTTCGTTTAGCTGAAATCAGTTATGGAAAATTTGTTACTATGGCAACCGTTGTCATGGTAACAGGTAAACAGAAAACAAAATCCCGTGGTGAGGAAATGCATGGTTGCCAAGTTGTATCGGGTTTAGTATAGCTGAAATCAGTTATGGAAAAACTGTTGCCATGGCAATGATCGTCATGATAACGAGTAAACAAAAACCCGATTCCCGTGGTGAGGAAATGCGTGGTTGCCAAGTTGTATCCATTCTGACAAGTCGTTGACATATAATATAAACAGTAAGGGCCCAAGAATTGACCCCTAGGGAACTCCAAGCCCGATGTCACGGAAACTTAATCTTATGCCATTACATTTAACAGACATAGTACGCCCAGATATGTTCCAACCATTTTAGTAAATTGTTTGGGAAGAGGGAAGCCAAGCAATGGAATATTTTTTATGCAATCGTGATTAGACCAGCTTGGTAGATAATGATTTCAGCTCGTGCTTGAATAGGACATTAATATATGTATTCAGTGTGACCCACTTCTAATGGAACCACCCCTGTATCTTACGTAATCGTTGGGTAAGGATCCTGAAATTTGCTGGAGCGAGACCAAGTGGGGTCATCTTCAGTGATATACACTGCTCGCCAACAGCCATGAAACTACCCCAATTTCCGGAAAATGATATTAGGAGTCAAAATAGGTTGAAAATCACTTCAGATTTGGAATCAGGACGCCCAATTTACTAACTATTCAAACCTTTCCTGGAAAAATTTTCAGTTCGGAAAAATGAAATTTTGTCGCATTTTTTATGGAAGCACCCCCGTATCTCACGTAATTATTGAGGTAGGGTTCTGAAATTTGCCGGAGGAAGAGAAAGTCCAAAGATAAAGAAAAGCATAGTATACGGGGATGAAGAAATCAATCGAGTCGTTTTCAGTCGAATCAGAAATCGACAAATGTGTGTGTGAAGTAGTCGTTGGACCGCACCCTGTATGACTTGAATATCGATCAACCAATTTATGATTTTAATTAATCAATACGGAACTTTTACCTATAGTATTTTTCATACTTCTTCGAAGTAGGAAATAATCGAGGATTTGGGGATATGCAAAATTTTTGCATGCATAAATCCAATGACTATATTGACAAAAACAATTGGTAATATTTGACTAAATTGATAAGCTATGTCAATGTCCTAGGACGGTAATTTCACGTATAAATAAAATAGAATGTACTGAAATAGTGAATGACGACGATTCATCTTCTATTCCATTGGTTAGCAATTATCTGCTAATGATGCATTAATAAAAAGTAGCAAAGAGATAGGAAAGTAGGTATCCAAGCGCAGCTCTCTCAACGTATACCAATTGTCACACAAAAAATTAAAAGGATTATTTTCTCAGAATTCGCTATTAGGAATCACCTCATTTTTCGCTTATATTTATTGCCAGGATCATTATATACGACACTACTTACGTCGTATGTAATAGTTTGTTGAGAACTCGTACTTCATGCAATATCTGTGGAAACTAAAGCTGCTGATGACAATAATGAGGTTTCGAAAGAAGAAAATGTACATCCGCATTTTTTTTGTCTGATAACCTTAATTTCCTTGTTATATTAGAAATAACGCGATACTGAAATTTGTGATGAGAACAAAAATATAAGTAGTACACGTATGAGTATGTAAATACATGATACACCTTCATTATTTGTTTTCATTCGGAAATACATTTTGATCGTGTCAAATTTTGAAATTTGAAGTTGCTTTTCGTTATTGCGGTTCAGTTTTGTTTTTGATTAATCAATTTTTAATTCGGATAAATATTTGAAGAACATGAAAAATTCAACAAAAGAGTTTACATTTTGATAATAAACATATTTTTCTCAACTAGCGCAGAAAAAGTAGGATAAAACGACCAATAATTTTGTTTGCGCCCCTATTAGATCAAATTCTTGAATAGTTATTTTTATACCAAGAATGAAAAACTGTCTATTATAGACAATATACACCCACCGGCAAAAATAACCAGCCACCAAATAATTTAGCCAAATTGTTTGCTCTGTAACTTTTTCAATGCTGGTCCGATTTTGGTGATATTCCGACCAAATCGTACATCCATGTTTCCATATGTTAGCCCAAATATAAGTTCCTAAGAAAATCTGATGACTCGATCATTATACAGGGAAAAACGAAAGTTACTTTCTCACCCTTAACTTCTTAACGCCCTGTGGGAAAGGTGAGTGGTTTAACTTAGCTCCATTATGTTTTAGATTGAAGAGTGATCTCTTCTCTACATTATGGTTTCTTATTCTACTTCAATACTTCATCATGTTTTAAATTGAAGTGTGATCCTCTTTTGTTCCTTATTCATACAACGGTTTTTGAATAAAGTCAATATCTCCTTGTTGAGAGAAGATACAAGTGTTTCAAGAAAGTATTGATTTTTTAAATTTTCAATAACAAAAATTCAGAACCTATCTACCTTATCTTAGGGGTGACCTCTAGAGGCTCATTCGTCTTCGCCAAGCCTTGTCAGATACTCTTCAAGAGCTACGATTCGCCCTTCAAGGAGGATTTTAGGCTCGATTTTAGGCAATTCTTCAAGGCTACTTGAGTAATTTGATCAATTCGATGCCACTTCGGTTGAATGCTGTAATTCAATATCGAGGAGAGCATACTCGTTATTGACTACAGGTATGCTTCTTGTTTGTTTCTTGTAATTGATTTTCCCGTAAGTGCTAAGAAAGTAAGGTAGAAATATGTGATATTAATAAGTTGTTAATCAATAAGTTCTTGTAATTTATCGCTTGAAGCTCACGAAAGGGAATCCCTATAGTGTTCAAAGAACATCGTGCGTTCCTACGGAGGATAGGGACAGGAGGTAGGTATTGGAATTTTTTTTGAACTTTTGGAGATTATATGTTGTTGGGAATACTTCCACAGGCAATGAATTCCAGAGCCTAGCCGTTCTATGGATGAAGGAGTCTTGATAAAGTGCTGTTCGACATCTTTCGAGGTTGATAACGAAAGGATGTGCTGACTGGGCTTGTCTAGTTCGTCTGATTGGTATTGCTAGTGAAGGGATGATAGCAGAGATTTCCGAAGAACATTTCCCGTGGAAGTTTCGATAGAAGAGTGAAAGGTCGCCGACCTTTCTACGGTGTTCCAATGATGTCAAAGAGTTAGTGAGTGTGGCCTCACCCACCAGGCGAATGGCTCTTCTCTGGATGGAATCTAAGAGCATCAGTGTATGTTTTGGTGCTGAACTCCATATGTGGGAACAGTATTCTAGAACAGGCCGTATCTGCCCTTTGTAGATCATGAGAAGCTGTTGAGGTGTAAATTGTCAGTTCGATGATAATGAGATGAAATTATGACGTCAATTCTCAATTTGAAAATAATAATAATAATACAATTTATTCATCTTTCAAAATCACACACAATGATATAAGACATGTCAGGATTTCTGCCACAACAATACATAAAGATTAAGATTGAATTCAATAGTGCAGTATGCAAAACATTGACTTAACAAATATATGTAAAAACTTCACAAACGATAAGATTTCCACAAAACACACGACATGTTTCGCTAACACAGTATAGCTTCGTCAGGTGATATACTGGTACGATGAACTAAACTAACGTTGGCTTGCTTAACTTTTATATATCTTACTTTCCCAACCTGAAGGATACACCTCCATTCTTGGAAATTAGGCACAATATCTAAATTAATATACGGGATACCGGATTAACTTGAAAGAGTTGATAGCAAATACATATTATTACTCACTAAGAAAACAAATTTAACAGTGGTGAACTATTGAGGTCTAATTGATCATTAAGTAAAATGTCAAAATTTTTGAGTTTTTTGATTTCTAATCATTCAAAATGATTGAGTTTCAGTGAACGTACGACCTGTCTGACCGATATACAGGGTGTCCCAAAATTGCTGGGACACAGAGCTACCACGTGTAGAGGAGGTCAAAATAAGTTGATTGGACCCAATTTATCTATGTGCCAAAATGTACCGTTTGTCCGTGAGAAGGGTTCAAAGTTCACTTGAAAAAACACATTTTTGTACGCTGTTCAGGAATAAGAGGAACGAATTTGATGAAATTTGGCAATAGTGGATTTCAGATGATTACTTTCCTTTTGGTAATCTAAGAAACCTAAAAGAAATTGTAGAAGGGTTGAAACCACCCTCACCCTCTGACGTTTTCTTCAGAACTTTTTTAAGGGTCATGATACGCTTCTGAAATTTTTTGAGCTTGAAGACTCATCAATTACCTTCATTTTATCACTCATGTAAAAATATCGTATACCAAATGGTTTCGAAGAAAAAAAATGTTCTCTCAAATAATGCTACCAGATATTCCTATAGTAATGGTACCCGCGGTAATAACAAAATTGAAGAATTTATTGAAACATTCACAGACAACGTCAACAACAAACTTGAATGACAATAAATTTGTTTTCTGTCGAAATCACAACTTGCCTGCGTTTCCACTGCCAACTAAGTTTTATTTCACAATTTAATTAAACTTGTACTATAGGAATATCTGGTAGCATTATTTGAGAGAAAATTTTTTTTCTTCGAAACTATTTGGTATACGAAATTTTTACAAGAGTGATAAAATATAGGTAATTGATGAGTCTTCAAGCTCAAAAAATTTCAGAACCGTATCATGACCCTCAAAAAAGTTCTGAAGAAAACGTCAGGGGGTGAGGGTGGTTTCAACCCTTCTACAATTTCTTTTAAGTTTCCTAGATCACCAAAAGGAAAGCAATCCTCTGAAATACAATATTGCCAAATTTCATCAAATTCGTTCCACTTATTCCTGAACAGCGTACAAAAATGTGTTTTTTCATGTGAACTTTGAACCCTTCTCACGGACAAACGGTACATTTTGGCACATAAATAAATTGGGTCCAATCAACTTATTTTGACCTCCTCTACACGTGGTAGCTCTGTGTCCCAGCAATTTTGGGACACCCTGTATACCTTATTCAGGACAAGATCCACAGTTGAGTTTGTATACCCCTGATTTTTCGAATTTAAAAGTTTTGTCTTTATTATTCTTAATAAACCGTCCCAACGTGTTATTTGTTCAATCTTGTGGAAATCTTATCGTTTGTGAAGTTTTTACATTTGTCATGATTTTCATCAAGTAACGGCGGAGTCAATTCCAAAAATTAACAAATACAATCACTAGAAATTGTATACACGCACTTCTCAATCGAAACATTCTTGATAGCTCTTTCAAAAAGATTTTGGTCATTTAAGGTTTTTATGGATATAGTGGGAGAGGGTTGAAAAATTTTATTTCATCATACTGTGGACTGTGCTCATATTTGGTGGTTGAATGTTCAAGGACAAAAAACTATTTACCATGTCTTGTTGAATAGTTATGGAAATCTTGGTTTTTCGGGAATGTGAAATGATTCTCAGCATACAGAATACATTTATAGATATATATTGACGGAAATTTTAAGATTTTATGGTTTCCAAAGTGTTCTCTACATGTTTGTTGAAAGTCCGAATTAAAGTTCAGTCTGATTATTCTTTTTTGCATGATGAAGACTCGATATGCATTGAGTGAATTTTCCCATACATTTTCCTATTGATACCTTCGAACATAGCTCTGGGTGTTCTGATCTATCTGAATTGAAATTTAGAAACCAGACAATTGAAAGTTGGATTGTATTCATGATTGCTTTTTTCTTTCAGGTGATCACTACTCTGTACGTGGCCCCAAGAACATTCAAGGTAAAGCTTACTTTTTCCTGAAGTATACATAATTATGTTTCACGTAATGTCTCAAGTTGAAACAATTTGTTGCAATTTCAATATAGTTGATACGTTAATTAATTAGTCAATAAGTTTCCAACTTGCCTTTTAGATTAGGATTCGAATTCTATCACCTATCAGTGGAAAAATAGATATTTGCTTCACTAGGTAGAAAAGCAAAATATTGAAATCCGCGGCTGGTGTTTCATAGCCAAGGCGTAGCCGAGGCTTTGAATCTGCTTTTCTGCCATGTGAAACATATAATTTTTTCTCCAAATTCGTTCCACGCCAAGTAAAAATAATCCATCAATTATGTGTGTTCACCCATCAATGTCATTGTCAATTTTGATTACCAATTTACTTTACATCATTATTACTTGGATATGACATAGCAACAATTTTTTTCTGCCTGGGCAGTACTTTCTCTATCTACTAAAAAATTTCCTGCCTGTTAAGTGTCACTAAGAGCCAATTTCATTGTCATTTGGAGAAAAAATAACTCCTTTAAAAATTTTCACTTTTAATACCACAAGAACTTCAATTATTACCGGAAATTTTCTCGAGAACTCGGCTATTTTGAACATTTTTAAGTATAGGAAATGAGGAAGAATTTTCTAAATATTCGTGTTTGAGAAAGAAATTCCGATGTTTAATTGAAGCTGGAGTAGTATTGGGTAAGAAAATTTCACACCAACATTTAAAAAAATACTAGGATAAGATTATGCTAAATATAATACAAAATACAGACTTAAATCACGCAAAATATTGATAAGGAAGCTGGTGGTAGTTCAAACTATTATTCTTGACTACCTTTATTCCACAAATTAAGTTGGTGGAAATATATTTTGTTAGAGAAGGAACTCGAAAGTATGTGTAGGTGGTATTATACAATTCATATATTCATAACATTGTTAGGCTAAAGAAAACACAATTAAATTACTTCAATTACAGAAAATAAGTTGATATAGTAGCTCAATTTCTCTGTTTTTCACAAAATGATTATTGAATTTGGTAGAAATAACATAAGAGGACACTGAAATAAGAAAAAAAGTTTCCATGAACACGGGTCTGCAAAGCCTTCGGTTAAAAGATACGGGGTGTTGCATTTTTTTGTATTTTTTTGAATATCTTTAACCAGAGACGCGAGAAATGGATAAAATGTGGTATACAGGGGTTTTTCAATGTAATTGTTGAAGTATTTATCATTGTTTTTGCAAATAAATAAAAAATAAATGAAATTCAACACCCGGAACTTTTAACCGAAGGCATTACGGACTCGTATTCATGGGAACTTTTTTTCTTATTTCAGTGTCCTCTATTGTGTGGCACTATGCAATGTACGCTCACCCTGAATATATATGCTCACAAGAAACTCGAAGTACTATTTAGTATCAATGAAATGTGCTCACATATTATTATTAGGTCAATTACAATACGATTAAACGACTTTAGTTAAATGAAATAATAAAAATAAGTCGATATAGTATCTCAATCGCCTATAGTTTCACTCTCAAATCAATTTTGCTTAAGTTGGTAGAAATATATCTCATGAGGAATTTATCAACCCATGAATGAATTCGACGTAATCTCAATTCGAAATTAAATGTTAATGTTATTTTATATACCTGAACGAAAAAAATTTCAGTGTAATGTCACTCTCTTTCCACAAGAAGGTGGAAAAAATTTCCAGAAATTTGTTTAGTTGCTATGGCAACGAAACAAAATACAGGGTTTGAATTGGTGGAAAATGTAAGGTGTGACAAAAAAGAGTGAATTTGTATGGGTCATACATACTTTTTTCTGCAACCGACACAAAAGTCGTCCATTTTGATACTAAAATCAGCTCTTGAATTGACGTTTCCATTACTGACACAAACATAAGTATGTTGCTAGGCAACAAATTTAGTTGCAAGGAGCTAAAGTTGAATTTTAGTTCCTAGGAGCTGAAATTGAACTTTAGCTCCTAGGAACTAAAAAGGATCTACTGGACGTCATCAAGAATAAACAACATTGTGACGGTTGGTTATTTGGGTTGAGACGCATACCTGATTTGTTTCCGATTTCAGCAGATTTGGCATTTCATCCCCATGCTGGAGATATAAATAAACCTTGTTATAGTTTATTATTGAAATTATAAACATCTCGGTTAAGTATTTTTGTTTCGATCAGGAAAGCCTTCAAGATTCAAATACTTGCGTGATCTGTATTTCATTTGTTATTCTCGGGATGGATAACTTGTTTTTGAATAATCACGGCTAGCAATAGTTTTTTTGTCTCAAACAACGATATTGTTTAGCTTCATTTGATTATCACGTCAAACACAGTGTAGTATGGAGAGGAATAATTAATAATCACTATTGTCATTGTTGATATGCTCACTAACCTAACATTTTTCACGTCTTGTTCCTATAGCTGGCACTGGCGCGGTATTTGCCATTAGTGTACCTGGTCCATACACAAATATGTCACTCTGTGGTTATATTTTTATTGAAACTACAATTCGAACATCCTAGAAAACCTAACCTGCTGTTAATGCAGGTAGAATATTCTCACCACATGGATCATTTGTCAATATTTGCTGCATTGCATACATATGGCACGGCATTGGTGGTTACTTCACATGTTTATTTGAATTAATTGTTTCGGTTGCAGAAAAAATAGCATGTTTCATTCGGATCAAAAGTGACACTTTGTTCGACTGGCAAATTTTGCTTTCGTTCGGCTTCGCTAAACGCTCCGCCTCGCAAATGCAAAATTCGCTTGTCAAACAAAGTGTCACTTTTGATCCTAATAAAATAATCTACTACATATTATATAAACATTTAAATATGTCTGTAGGTGTACAGAATATTTCACCACTTGAAACATTGAACAGGTACCATTAGTGGAACTCAATATATTCTATCAAAAGTCAAGAGGTTAAAGGTTACACACATCTACAAGTTAAGATTGTCCTTGAACATTATTTCGTTATATAATATCGATATTATGATGACGAGGTTTGCCAAATACAATATGTAAATTTTCTTGTTATCTGCTCGATGCTCACGTGGATTCATAAACGGAAAATTGAAAAATGATTCTATATTGAATTATATTTTGCGACATTAAATTGTTTGGGTAAATTATTATGAAACGAGGTCGGGTCAAGTGTGGTCTTGATGTCTTTTTGCTTTCTCTTATTATCTCAGAATCAACAAAGACTTCAAGCTTTCGATTTTCATTCCATCCAGTAACAGAATATGACACAAACAATGATTTCGGTGCGAAAAATGATATTAGGTGAGGTGTCTAATCGTTTTGGTTCACACATTTATTTCACCATTACGACCAACTTCTTTTTTTTCACCCACACTCATCTTATGGAGATTGAAAAGAAATGGTAGTGAACTATACAGAATTGGTGTATTGTCTACTTGAGTGACAGGAAAAGTAGAATTGAAATAAAATTAACATTTCTCACTTGATATAAGTTTGAGACAGTTAAAAAGTGTTATAACACTGCTCAATAGAGCTGTTCAGATAGAGAGAAAAATAATGCCTTTCCCATCTATCCTTGTCTTCAGTGATTCAACATGAAATAGGTAATGAAATGAGAAAAAATGGAGAACTAGACCATACTGACCTTCATTATTCCACATTTTTGGGGATTTTCTCTCACCGTCACTATAATATAAAGATATGAATATTATTTCAATATACGTGCAGTAAGGACAAATCAGATGATTTGCCCCAAAATGTCACTGCGTTCAGAGAATTTTCCTATTAGAGAGCCTAAAAGAGCTTGTCAGTGACAATTTGTGTTGAAAAAGATTTGGGGAAGAGAGGGAGGTATAGAAAAAATATCAAATATCCACTTAGCTTTGGACGTTTTGGGAACGAATCTGCACTTGTTTTCAACATAAAAAATGGATATTCGAATAGCAAATTCGTATTTGTCATGACACTTTTGAGTTCTCAGTGACAATTGGTGATGTTGGTAATCAAATGAGTTATATACAGGATGCTTTCTTGAATTTACCATTTTCAGATTTCAGTAGTGAATACCACACGGAAAAAAAGGAATTGTTGAATCAAGCAAAATTCAAATGAATGGAACAAATAAAAGTGTCACATATGCACGACAAAATATAATCTTGAAATGAGTAAATCTATAGCTTGTTTCAGAGCGAATTTGAAGTTTGAATTGAGTAAATATGTCTTGAATGAACTCTGGATCTTATTCAATCAAGCACATCCATGAATTGTTCATGAAGAGATATTGAATTGGCTCAAACAATCATTTCATTTGAATCAAAATAACAAGATATTGGTTCAATCAAATATTTAGTTGATTCAATGAAATATTTGGTTGATTCAATGAATCATTTGGTTGATTCAATAAATCATTTAGTTGATTCAATGAAATATTTAGTTAATTCAGGGAGTTTTCTGAAATTTCACATCAAAAGAATAAAATAAACTATGAAACTAGTCGACTTTTAGCATAGATCTCCAGTCTTTACTTTCCTTCAGCTGATGCAAAACTATTTCGGATTGCTGATCATTCTATAAGTTCGATTTATCCAGCTGATATTTCAAAGACAAAGAATCCGGCCTCACGTATATAAGGAATTCGAGGCATGCATAGACGAGGCGAAATGATCGCCATCTAGAGGCGAAAATGTAACTTTTTTCCACTAAATATAGTTCAATAAAGTTCTGCTTTTTGCATGAATGTAGAAAAAAAAATAATTTAACAGTAGTTCAACTTTCTGATTGAATGGAATTGATATTATTTATATGCTGTACTATCTATATATGGTAGATTATGAATACCTATACACTCGATTGTTTTTAATAGATTTACTTTTTAAACGTTATCCCAACTAATATTAATTGGAAATATGTATATTGCGATAGGTGAAAGTGAATTGAACTATTTATTCCTTGTGAGAAGCTTGTACATTATGTAAAACAGCTTTTGCTCTCGTTGTAAGCATGTGAAACTGCAAAAGATAGTAAAAGTGAAGTGAAGATCCCTTTACCTGATAATGGAACGCTAGAAGATTTTTTCATCATCAATATAGTTAATATCTAGGAAATATTAACAACAACCGATTGTTACAATATTTGATATTGAACTGGCTCAAGTAGATTATCATTTACTCAATGAAAACAAGAACGAAATAGTTTTTTTCTACTCACATAACTAAAATGGAATTTAGCGTACGGATATGTACCACAATCTATGGTACCACGCAAAATGATCGATTGAACACGGATTGACGGTCTGTGATTTATACAAAATATTAAACACGTTACCATGGCAACACGATTTCTTGAACACATTACCATGGCAACACAGTTCATTAAACACAGCTTCAGTAATTTGAGACATGTCTGGCCTGTCAATAGTATCAACTGTCAACTTATTTTCGAATTTTGTATCAGAATTATTCAAACAATATTCGTTTGTATCAGAATTCTTCATTAAAAATATATGCGAAAAGTAGACGAAAGTGAAATCGAAGAGAATGTTCTGGTACTTGAATATCTCCAAGCAGTGTTAAAATGATGCATCCATCTTTGAGAACAATTCATTTATTCTGCGCTAAGCATGACAATAAACGTGAAACAAAGGTTAGTAAGCATTGGACTGGACACATGTACAACCAATATCACTTATACGTGTCTCGCTGGTTGCATGCAGTTGATGCATGTATTATGTTCTCAATTCCCATTCCTTTCGAATTAATATGTAGGTTAGCAGGAATAGCAGGTATGTTAATGTAATTTTCGGAGTTCGTAGAAAAAGCATAGTATGTAATGCGTTTTTAAACTCTTCTAGACACTCGTTTATTGAACACTCGTACCGCTCTGCTCCGCTCGTGCTTAAAATACTCGTTACTAAAAGGACGTTCATAACACTTGTTACATAATATACTATTTTACTTATGATTGCTTATACTAATGATTATTTTGTGCTATAGAAAAATGATATGAGTATTCAATATTCAAATAACACCCAAAGAGTTTAGATGGATGATTGGCCAAGTAATATAGATCTGAATGATGATTCATAAATAACATATTCTTCAGATGAGGTTATAACATTATAATAAATCACGTGGATAACTGGCTTAATTATTTAAAAAAAAAAAGTTTTAAAAGTGTTTTAAAAGTGTTTTTAACCGCCAGCTTAGTTGCAAAGCAACCCTCGAAAGTCAGAGACTTGTGTGAGTTAAGAAGACGGGGACCTTAGCTTTTTAAGTGTCATCCGAAGCACTACTCGGCTGGTAACCGTGGACAGAATATAATCATAATGTGTAAGCTTCACTTTTACAAATCACCTAGTTTGATGTATAAATATTTCATAACAATCTGTCTCCATAAACAGTAATATAATGTTTTATCACTTTCAATGCATAAATCATTAACCAAGAAAGCGAAATGCCATTGTTGATTAGTGTGAAACCGATTAATTAACTGCAAAATAGACGAATAATCAACAAACAATTATTTTATGCTCCGTAGATACAGTTTCCATAACTTCAGGTAATATTTCATTCTCTACTTTCTCATCTACTGTAACTGAACTTTTTGCCCTAAGAATCAATGTATCCCTATTTTACTCACACGAGAATGAGTTTTTCGGCAACCGTGGAAGTAGAATTTTTCCGGCTTAGTCCGGAAAGAAGATACTGTCACGTATGCGACTTTTTACCTTTGCTAGTTGGGATTTGCTGAGGGTTGATACTCAATAAAAAAGACTTAAGTTTGAAAAACAAAAGGAAATAAGGATCTATTAATGATGAATTACAATTTTGACGTTCCCTGAAGAGGCATTTGGTTGAAGATTCGATGAATAATAAAAATGGTACTTACAATAATCTAACACAAAAACTTGGGGATGTCCCAATTGGGACATCCCCGTTGCCACAAGCAACCGTCCGCTATTCGGACCAAAAGTCAAGTCCCTCTTGGTACGTGGATTCCGATAGATCACCTCAAATGTTTATTTTATTGAAAAATGTTTTGTCACGAATGAGGACAGTTGAATTGCTGAGAAATATAACAAACTCGATAAATTAGAACAGTGAAATAATAATAATAGTAGTAGTAATATTTGAGAATAATTTGGAAAATATCCTTTCGTGACAATACTTCCCGGACTAGGCCAGGAAGTTTCACATCCTTGTTGATGAATGGATTTTTGAAAAACTGCAAGAATAAACAACCCCTCTGAAGGGGTGGATCGAAATAATTCTACTGGTGGCATCTATATATCTACATGAGATATTCAAATATGTGATTTGATGGAAAAATACGGACCAGAAATGCTCGGTCAGCAAAGATTTTCGAAAAACAGCAAGAATAAAGTACCCCTCTTGAGGGGTGGATCGAAATAATTCCACTGGAAGCATCTATAAATCCATATAAGATATTCAAATATGTGATTAGATAGAAAATTACGAACCAGAAATGCTCGATCAGCAAGGATTTTTGAAAAATTGAAAGAATAAACTACCCCTCTGAAGGAGTGTATCGAAATAATTCCCCTGATGGCATCTATATAATTATATAAGATATTCAAATATGTGATTTGATGGAAAAATACGAACCAGAAATGCTCGGTCAGCAAGGATTATTGAAAAATTGAAAGAATAAACTACCCCTCTGAAGGAGTGTATCGAAATAATTCCTGATGGCATCTATATAATTATATAAGATTATCAAATATGTGATTTGATGAAAAAATACGGATCAGAAATGCTTGGTCAGCAAGGATTTCAGAAAAACAGCAAAAATAAACTACCCCTCTGAATGGGTGAGTCGAAATATTTCCACTGGTGGCATCTATAAATCTATATGAGATATTCAAATATGTAATTTGATGAAAAAATACGAACCAGAAATGCTCGGTCAGCAAGGATTTTTGAAAAACTGCAAGAATAAACTACCCCTCTGAAGGATTGGATCGGAATTATTTTACTGTTGGCAACATATATATTCATATAGAATATTCAAATATGCAATTTGAGGAAAAAAGTCGAACCAGAAATGCTTGGTCAGCATACTTTAATAATTTTGGTCAGCAAATTATATTTCCCCGTATTCTGTTCAAATTTCAGTATTTGATACAAATAAAAATCAATAAAAAAGAAATAGTATTCCACAAAGAAATATAATATGCAAATGTGTCTCATTGAATTGTTATGCTACATATGGTTGCCGAAAAAATTGTGCACGCAACACGTCCAAAAACAATTCTTTTGGACTCGCAGACTTCCAGGACTCGCCTACGGCTCAGCCTAGAATTTTGTCTACTCGTCCAAAAAAAAAACAGTTCTTTTCGGACTTGTTACGTGGATTATACTATTCCTTTCAAAATTTCAAGACTCTGAATCGAAACGAATTTCAAATACCTCTACATTTCATTCGTATAATTTTTGTAACATTCATTTATTCCTAGCAGTCATTACTAAAACAAGTTATAGAATTTTATAATAATAAGAATTACCACGAGTCACGTTACATTCATATCTGTAAAAAACGTTTTCTTGAGATATTCCTCCCAGCCCAAGCTTCACGAACTCCTCCCATAAAATTCAAGAATTATTCAGAAGAAAAAAAATCCAGTTTTTCCACGGATGACTAACAAATTATACGATATATCAATAAATAAAAGAGCGGTGCTTGCAGTCTAAATGCCAGACGCGCGTTGGAGGACCACTCCTGTTTTGTTATAATATATGTTCTGTTCGCTTATTTGCATACCAACTTGCCCTACTGACATTACATTAACTGTACTTCATATCAGAATAATATCAGCATGGGGATTCTGTTTAACGATCGTCGATTGTCGTACGACACGATGATGAACTCGAAGTCGAATTCTTCTCCTATTGGTGAGGTGAGGTGCTCTCATCTCTACTTCCTCTTCAGCGGGGAGTACCACAAGGGTCAATTTTGGGACCAATTTTATTTACAATTCACACTTCAAATCTCATTGATAATCTGAATGGATGTAGAGTGCACTTTTACGCAGATGACACCCAAGTTTATTACAGCTTTCCTCCTCAAAGTGCATAAGTTTCCTGTGAAATAATCAATAACAATCGAAATGAGTTTGCTAAAACAGCCACAGACCATTGTTTACTTCTCAACTCTCCTAAATCTGATGTTTTTTATGTTCTGGTTTCCACGAAGAGGAATATCCTGTAATATTTAATGTATATGACAAACGAGCCAGCGGCTATAGTACATAGACTACAATCATTAAAATCAAATCTCGAACGTTTTCGGCAACATTGCCATCATCAGGAGATTTCTGAAAAGTGGAATTTATTTTTAGTAACATGTGCTTGAAAATTTTTATTTGAGGTTAGGAAAGTAAAGAAATTTTGAAAACTCACTTGTCAGAAATCTGTACAAAAGATTACATAAGAGGTGATCATTTCGTCAATATTTGTTGTTATCCAGTTTAATATACTATAAATTACTGTGTAATTATAAAACCAAATGGCAGCCAAGCTGCCTCCACTGTAAAACGGGAATGACTGAAGAAGTCCTGTGCAGTTTCCTGAATTTAAGAAATGACGTTTGAAAGATGACATTGATAGGCAAATTGAATGACTTACTGTTGACATATGTTGACAGACTACATGGAACATGAAAGTAAATTGAAAATTAGAAGAAACTGGATTTTGACACCAAGTTGACAGATACAATAATTTTTGAGTTTGAGTGTTAACCTAGAACAAATAAATAGGATATAATGCAATTGTTGTATAACAATATTAAATTACATTTTGATGAAGATAATGTTATTATGAAGCAAATGAAAATGTCTCTCCTGATCAAAGACTATAAAAACAAATATTATTGTGAAGAAGAACTACTAAGTTCTTTTAGAGATTTGAAAATTGGTTGAAAACGAGTTTGGTTTAAATGGATTTGAGTATTCATGGATATCCTGTAATGTTCAGAGAACATCGTGAGAACCAAGGGAAATAAGGTAGGAATTGGTGTTCTTCTTGAATTTCTGGAAGTTATATGCCTCGGGAAACACTTCCCTTGGCAATGTGTTCCAGAGCCTCGCTGTTCGTTGGATGAACGAGTCTTTGGAAAGAGATGTTCTGCAGGCCTCCAAAGTACCCACAAAGGGGTGCGAAGCCTCAACTCGACGGGTTAATCTCGCGGGGATCATAAATGCTGGTGTTCCGCAAGGATCAATTCTATCACCAACACTATATCCCATATCAACGATTTGTTGGAAGCAACTTCATAACCATTACACAGCTTCGCGGATGATAGTACCCTCCATACCGCCTTCTCTTCCAGGGCTCCAATACCAGCCAGGCAAATCAGAAACGAACGGGGGAGAAATGTTGACAACATAATTATGGAATTGGCAACAATTGTCGAATGGGGATCCAATAACTTGGTATATTTCAATGCAAACAAAACACAAGCATGCCTTTTCTCTAGAAAAGCCGATCTCACTGTGCCCAACATAAGCTTGTCAGGGAGTAACCATGCCTTTAAAGACATCCATTTCGATGCTTGATATTACTATCAGCAATAACCTTCCTCTGGAAAATCACGTGAGATCAATTGCTAAATGTGCATCCCGAAAACTTGGTTTTCTGTTTCGGGCCAGGAGCTATTTCACTTCCAGTCAGATGCTTATGATCTAAAAGGCACAGATTCGACCTGTCCTGGAATACTGTTCCCATATTTGGAGTGCAGCACACAAACATACCCTGAAACTGTTGAATTCTGTATAAAAAAGGGCAATTCGTCTCGTGGGTGATGCCTCGCTCTCAAACTCACTCACTTCTCTAGAACACGGTAGAAAAGTTGGCAATCTGGCTATATTTTATAGATATCTTCATGAACGATATTATGCTCTTCTGAAATATCAATAATTGTTCCTCCCTTGGCAGTCCCCGGGAGATTAACCCATCGAGTTAAGGCTTCGCCCCCCTTCTTGGTCACTTTGGAGACCTGCAGAACATCTCTTCCCAAAGACTCGTTCATCCAACGAACAGCGAGGCTCTGGAACACATTGCCAAGGGAGGTGTTCCCCGAGGTAACCTCCAGAAATTCAGGAAGAACACCAATTCCTACCTTATTTTTCTTGGTTCTCACGATGTTCTCTGAACATTACAAGATATACCTTTCCGTGGGAACCAGAACACGAAAAAAAATTCATATTACTGTATAGAAACAAATGGTGAACATCGTATATAACACATATTTCACGTATACTTCCGATTGGTTTTACATTTACATATCAGTCTGTAATTTTCACAATTTCAAATCATCTATTTGTATATGGAAAAATTTCGTATAGGTAGTTCGTGTTCTGCTATTTTTAAATCAAAATTTGGCTACACTTCATCGAGTCATCTATAATTGAATCTTGACGAAAACATTCTGGAATCTAACTACGAAAACAGATGCCAAAATTTCAAATTTGTCTTCAACTGATGGTCAAAGGAATATTAATATTCCTGTAACTCAAAAAGTTTACCCATATATTGGAAAAAGAACCGCTACCCGATCCATGTTATGATAAGTATGATACTATGCGCAGGAAGATGTGTTGCATCTCTCTGTCATCTCAATCATTATTAAATTTTTGAATGGTAAAAATGGAAAAAAATTGTGGATGCATTTTTCATTGTTCTAATGGTGAATTGGTGAATACTATCTACGCCAAAATTAACGTTGGAACCTCCGCCATGATATGAATTCCGATATGGTCGATCAAAAAAGTTCTAAATCGAGTTCCATGCAGTAGTTTTTGGGCCACCTGGAGGTCATCCCGATAATGATGAAGAAAAAAGTATTTGAACATGTCCGACTACAGAGCGTGCCGAAATATCATGCAATTTATAAGTGTATGTGATTAACTGAAGATTAGTAATAATATTATAAGTAATTATAATAATTAATAAGTGTCAAAATATTATTCAGTAGATTATGAATTGTTTCAGTAGATTAGTAGATCAATATGCAAATCAGGAGATCTACTGAAAATTCATTAGATCTGGCAACCCTGCAGCAGACGGAAAGATTTCGCGGACGAAAGGTACTTGCCTTCGGGAATAGTCAGTTTTTTGTTCGGAAATTAGGACGTAAAATGTGATGGTTTGTAGAGGTCGACGAAAAAATTACATTTTTCTGCAACCGACACAAAAGTCGTCCATTTTGATACCAAAATTAGCTCTTAAATTGACGTTTCTATTACTGACACAAAATAGGTATGTTGCTAGGCAACATATCAAGTTCCTAGGAGCTAAAGTTGAATTTTAGTTCCTAGGAGCTAAAGTTGAATTTTAGCTCCTAGGAACTAAAAAGGATGTACTGGACGTCACATTGTGAGGGTTGGTTATTTGGGTTGAGACGCATACCTGATTTGTTTCCGATATCAGCAGATTTGGCATTTCATACCCAAGCTGGAGATATAAATACACCTTATTATAGTTTAGTATTGGAATTATAAACATCTCAGCTGAGTATTTTTGTTTTGATCAGGGAAGCCTTCAAGATTCAAATACTTGCTTGATCTGTATTTCATTCGTTATTCTCGGGATGGATAACTTGTGTTTGAATAATCACGGCAAGCAATAGTTTTTTTGTCTCAAACAACGATAATGTTTAGCTTCATTTGATTATCAAGTCAAACGCAGTGTAATATGGAGAGGAATAAAAATAATCACTATTATCATTGTTGATATGCTCACTAACCCAACATTTTCCACGTCTTGTTCCTATAGCTGGCACTGGCGCGGTATTTGCCATTAGAGCACATGGTCCATACACAAATATGTCACTCTGTGGTTGTATTTATATTGAAACTACAATTCGAACATCCTAGAAAACCGAACCTGCTGTTAATGCAGGTAGAATATTCTCACCAGCTCACCACATAGATTATTTGTCAATATTTGTTGCATTGCATACATATGGCACGTCATTGGTGGTGGTTACTTCACTTGTTTATTTGAGTTAATTGTTTCGGTTGCAGAAAAAATAGCATGTTTCATTCGGATCAATAGTGACTTTGTTCGACTCGCAAATTTTGCTTTCGCTCGGCCTCGCTAAAGCCTCCGCCTCGCAAATGCAAACTTCGCTTGTCAAACAAAGTGTCACTTTTGATCCTAATAAAACAATCTACTATTTCTAGAAATAATGTATATAGCAAAAGAACGTCGTCTGCGGGATCAGATCAGATGTTTTTTTATAAAAATCTAGAGTTTTTGGTACTTGTAAGAAGGGAATTTGTAAACTCTTGATATTTCCATTTTTCATCTATGTATATCTACCGTCTTTGAAGGAACAATAATAATTCGACCTCCGCGGCTTGTATATCAGCTATGTCATCGCCTTCACGCTGTTATTATATAAATTAAAAGCGAGTAAATCCATTTTTCAATTACAATTAGAGATCCTGACATGGTTTTGTTCGGTTGTGAAACAATTTGAAGGAAACGTCGTTTCCGAGCCAGTGGTCATCAAGTGAAGATCCAACTGATAAACTTCCGTTGCGCAACTTCTTTTTCCTCAGCTCCTAACAAATGTTTGAATATTCAAGTGAAATTTCCTGATTATGCTCATCGTGTCATGGATGTGTTTCATTGTTCTCCAGTTTATCGAAAGGTGCCCTAGTTTGCAAGTCGAAATCAAATGAGGAGCAACTGAGCAAAATGCATTCCAATTTCCAATTTTAACATTTTTCAAGTGAATATAACTGAAGTAATACATTTTGGTCAATACACAATCCATAATGTTCACTACGAGCAAAACGCTTCAGATCCATTTAAATTTGCCATATCGAAAATGGAGATTCAAGCAAAATCCTATGAATGATTGAACAAACGCTGCCCAGCCAACCTTGAGATGTATAAGTGATGTATACGCTACATCACTTTGTGACATGCGATATCGCATTTGAAGTCACAAACATGTTACCGATACAACGTGGCGATGTGAAAATGTCCGACTCAAGCAACATCACTGTGACGTCGTTCAGACATGAAATGCGACATCACATGCAAAATCACTACCAGGTCACATACAAGTGTACATTTCATATTACAAATACATCACACTGCGACATCGATGATGTGGTCGCCGTACCTGTGATATACGTGGGATATATAATAATAATAATCATACTACTTTACGAAGAAAATGTTTATTTTCCGAAAGTAAAAACAGATGATACAAAACTTATCATGACAATCACCCTAATTAGTAATCTTGAAGTAAAATATGACTTTTATATAGCAATACAAATATACATTATTCATAAATGACACATATCAAATACACTCACATTATCCTGGGATCTTTCATCCACCTTGTTTTAGATTGCTATATTCCTATCTCAGAGGTAATCACAATATTACCTATTGTGATTGAACTCATGACCGTCGTTCCTAAATGATGTTATACCTCCAATTTGAAGCTGCTATAATATGTGTGCTATAAATCATCTCAGATATTTCAACAGAGAATTTGGAAGGAAATAGTCTGTACGGAGTCGGACTCATTCACTGACTGACATGGCCATGCACAGCTCAACATGTCGTCTGGCGTGTGCGTTCGTTTTGCGCATGTCTGCGCCACACTCACAGGTCACAAAGATATCTCATAAGGATATCAATGTGAATTATTTAGTTAACGTCGAAGAGATGCAGTTTGAAGAAGTCGCTGCCACATTGCATAGTTTCCTGGTCGCGATGTCACCGTGCGACGTTGATATCGAATCTACGTCGATAAGATGTTTTAACGAGATATTGCATTTATGCAAAGTTGTTGCATCACACAGATGTTGATGTCACACGATGGTTGGCTGGGTGGTTGTCACTGAAATGAATCCACAGGAAAGTTTTCTGTTAATGATTTCGTTCTCAAGGAAGTCAATGTTTTCATTCAGTTGAATGAATTATCTAGAGATGGCCATCTTGCTTGAAGAAATATTGAGATTTTTTTTCGTCTGAGCAGAATGTAATAAATCCAAAAACTGATCGAGCGAAACGGAATAAATCCATTGATATTTGAGCAAAATGCTTTGAATCCACACATCGATTGAGCAAACTGGCATAAATCCAACAAAAAAAGTTGAATAAATGCATATATACTATTGAGTTTGGAGAATATCACCATCCAACCTTTCCGAGATTGTTATTCATTTCGATATGTAACCGAATGAAAATCTGTTTTTGATTATATCTGATTCCAGCAGTTTTTTATCTTACACTCGAAATCATATATTATGGATTTAAACCATTTTGATCAGTTAGCTCCTTAAGTCGAAATCAAATGAAGTATTATTTCTGCAAGCGACACAAAAGTCGTCCATTTTAATACCAAAATTAGCTCTTGAATCGCCTTTTTTATTACTGACACAGAGAAAGGTATGTTGCTAGGCAACACATTTTATTCCTAGGAGGTGAAGTTGAACTTTAGCTCCTAGGAACTATAGTAGAACTTCAGCTGCTAGAACTAAAAAGGATGTACTAGAGGTCATCAAAAATAAACAACTTTGTTACGGTTGGTTATTTGGGTCGGGACCTCGGTCGGGACGAATACCTGGGTTTGTTTCCGATTTCGGTAGATTTGGCATTCAATACCCATGCTGGAGATATAAATACATCTTATTGTAGTCAAGTAATTTTGTTTTGATCAGGGAAGCCTACATACACATATGCAGATAATTGCAGAAAGAATAGATCAAGAGTTACTTTGTTTGACAAGCGAATTTTGCATGCAAAATTTGCGAGTGTCACTTTTGATCCTAATAAAACAATCTACAATTTTTTTCATCATACAGTGAGGACGAAAAGTTCATCGCCTTCCCTTCCGTAACTTCCTTATTTTATATTACATGAAATATTATAGAAGCTTCAAAAAGGTTAGAATCGGGATAGTGTATAAGCTCGTTGTGACATACCCTGTATTGTATTCCATTTGCAACGGTTTCCTCATTGAACTGGTGCTAAAATACCTATAGTCGGAATAGTAATTCACAATAATTGTTAATAATTTCAATACGATTGTCTTTTGTGATAAAGAACAACCCAACACACTCATTGAAAGTTCAATGTTAAATCGAATAGTACTCTTCCAACTGCAGATACATTTTTTTCTTGATTAGTAGTTATTATTCTAACCCATTTTAGTAAAAAATCACGAAATCTTCCATTGTTCAATCATAGCTATACGTATGATTATGGTGTTAAACTTGATATAGTGAATTTGGCAACTAATAATTATCTAATTATCAAAACAGGTTTCTTTGTTTTGCCGGAACGGTTAATATTTTTCCGTCCATTGATTTTCAACGACATAAATTGCCAAATAAATAAGTTTGAAGTTGGTATAGGTAAATTATTCGTGCATGTGAAACGTGATTCTATCAAAGAAAACTTATTTTTTTGATTAGATTAATCGTTTAGCGTCATTTGTGAAGTAAATAATAATTGGATAACGGCACGAAATACAGGATGCGATGAACTTGATACTAATTACAAAATAATTGATCTCTTGAATGAGAAAAGATAGAATATAAGAGAAAACTAACAGGTATTGTGCAATGTCCGGGTAAAGGTGTTAATGAAAAAAAATCGTTCTCATCATTTGAGACCAATAAACTTTATTTAGCTGATACTTGTACTTCATTTTGAGCTTAGAATCAATTTCATCTGTAATACATGGTATTATGTTCAGGAGGAAGAATAATATTTCCATCATCAATACTCCGCTTCACAAAAACTTACGGTAAAGTGGAAACAATATAATTCCAAATTTAGATTTTTCTCAAGAAAAGAAATAAGGACCAATTTATCATGAATATAGCAGGTACTAAAGTTCGATTGCTACATTCGCCGCAATCTCTATATCAGAATCTAAACTTTTCTGATTCGAATTCACGCCGATAAATTTTTTTTCGAAATGAAATTAACGCGTCAAAGTTGACAGTTCGCCGAATGAGTGACAACCAAGAACACAATAGATTCACGACAACCATACGCCCAACCCTTGCAACGCTTGCTTGTTACATATTCCTAATGAATCGTCAGTTCAAGGAATATTGAATATTTTTGATCAAATAATTAGGTTTTTGGTAGTAGGTAAAATATTGTATAGTATATCTAATATCAATTGCAGAATATCCCGCACTGTGCGGCGTCGGCGTGTTTGAAGTTCCCTTTGAAATGAGTGCAGGTGCGACACGAGACTCTGCAATTTTTTTTGGATAAACTTTACTATATTCGTATCGTAAACTCATATTACGATACTCGATGGGTTATCAAAGTCGGCCTTCGGCCTCGTTTGAAAAATTTCCCATCTCATATCGTAATATGACTCTTTACGATACTCGTAACTCAACAGCTTCTCATGATCTACAAAGCACAGATACAGCTAGTTTCAGAATACGATCTTCACTTATGGGGTTCAGCACCTGAACATACGCTGATGCTCTTAGATTCCATCCAGAGAAGTGCCATCTGCCTAGTAAGTGATGCCATACTCACTAATACTATGAATTCATTAGAACAACGTAAAAAAGTCGAATTTCTCAAACAGTCTTGGTAGCTCTTGGAGTGTCTCTGATAAGTGACAAGGCCGGACTAAGACGAATGAGCCTCTATGGAGTTCATCCCAAAGATGCTCTATAGGTTCTGAATTAATGTTGATAATAATTGTATGATTTCATACTTTCTTAAAACACTTCTATCAACTCTTGAAAAGAAGATTTTGACGTGAATCAAGAACCATTGTTCTTTTTTTTAATGAACAATCCTTCAGGTTGGGAAAGTAGGATATTAGTTTAGTTCATTGTATGCCTATACCAGTATATCACCTGACGAAGCTACTGTGTTAGCGAAACATGTCGTGTGTTTGAGAATTTTGTGGAAATCTTATCGTTTGTGAAGTTTTTACAAGAACCATCGTGTTCAATGTCACTTCATCGTGAAATTTCAATGACAATGGTCTCAGCCCAATTTCTCATCAGAGGTCAACTGGTGACCTGCTCGCTTACGTCTCACATATATGGCAGCAAATTGAAAAATATGGTGAAACCTTAGCCGTGGCACTTGATATCTCCAAAGCATTCGATCGAGTCTGGTACCACGTACTCCTCGCCAAGCTTTCATCTTATGGCTTGCCTCCCCAGCTATGTTCTCTGCTAGCTAGTTTTCTCTCAAACAGGTCTCTTCATCTAGCGGTCGACGGAGTTTCATCTGACCCTCTTATCATAAATGCTGGTGTTCCGCAAGGATCAATTCTAGCACCAAAACTATTTCTACTCCATGTCAACAATATGTTGAAAGCAACTTCATGTCCAGTACACAGCATCGCGGATGATAGTACCCTCCATACTGCCTTCTCTTCCAGGGCTCCAATACCAGCCAGGCGAATCAGAAAATCAGAAACGAACGAGGGAGAAATGTTGACAACATAAATATGGACTTGGCAACAATTCTCGAATAGGGATACAGTAACTTGGTAGATTTCAATGCAAACAGAACACAAGCATACCTTTTCTCTAGAAAAGCCGATCTCACTGTGCCCAGATAAGCTTGTCAGGAGTAACCATATACCTTTGAAGATATCCATTTCGATGCTTGGTATTACTATCAGCAATAACCTTTCTTGGGAAAATAACGTGAGATCAATTGCTGTAAGTGCATCCCAGAAACTTGATGGTTTCCTGTTTCGGGCCAGGAGCTATTCCACTTCCAGTCAGCTGCTTATGATCTATAAGGCACAGATCTGACCTGTCCTAGAATACTGTTTCCATATTAGCATCCAAACATACCCTGAAACTGTTGGATTCTGTCCAAAAAAACCCAATTCGTCTCGTGGGTGATGCCTCGCTCACAAACTCACTCACTTCTCTGGAACACCGTAGAATAGTTGGCGATCTCGCTCTATCTTATAGATATTTTCATGGACGATGTTCTTCCGAAATATCAACAATTTTTCCTCCCTTGGCAGTCCCCGCGAGATTAACCCGTCGAGTTGAGGCTTCGCTCCCCTTTCGTGGTCACTTCGGAGACCTGTAGAACATCTATTTCCAACGACTCGTCCATCCAACGAACAGCGAGGCTCTGGAACACATTGCCAAGGAAGGTGTTCCCCGAGGCATATAACCTCCAGAAATTCAAGAAGAACACCAATTCCCACCTTATTTCCCTTGGTTCTCACGATGTTCTCTGAACTGTACAGGATATCCCTTTTCGTGGGAACCAGAACATAAAAAAAGGCCCGGAAGGTGCCCCAAGAACTATTAAGCTTAGTGCCCCCGAAATTGTAGATCCGCTAGTGTCTAACTCAATCCACTGTTTTCAAGAGCTGACATCGCGAAAATCATCGCAGGTACTCAACATTTCCACCTTCTCAATGTCACTTCGTCGTGAAATTTCAATGACAATGGTCTCAGCCCAATTTCTCGCTAGAAAACGTAAACTAATCCCATCTAGGCCGACATTGATGCGACATACAAAAAGGAAAATGTGTGTCCCCGATCGTGAACTTACTGTTATGTAAACAATACTTTACGTATACGTACGCATTTTTATACGGCTACCGTCTACCTCATTCTTATTCCACACATTGCTCAAGTGTGATATGGATACACCGTTGAATACATGATCGTTTCAGGTATGTACACGGATAGATAAACTTTAAACTCATCTTGAAAGCGTCGCAGGATTTATGATTCACTCGACTATTTATAAATCAGTCAAGATAACCGTGTTTTGTTTCAGACATCACAGATATGGTACTCGGAATGTACTGCGATAGGTTGTACCTACCGACTACTAACTACTATAGTAAGACTTCTGATAACAGCACGGAGAAAAAAAAAACACTCACCCTAAGTGAATATTTAATAGTGGCATGTAAAAACTTGTATACTATATGGGACAAGGAAACAAATTAATAACCACAAGAATATTTGTGTTCCTGAAAATGTACACCTACCACTATTGACCTGTTTCATTAAATTTCAGATTGATAACGGTTAGTGAACACATCACTTGTCATCAGTGACCTATTCAATTGTCATTAGTAACTCATTCACTTTTCATTAGTGACTTGTTCACTAGTCATTAGTGGCCTAATTACATGTCATTATAGTGACTTATCTACTAGTCATCAGTGACTTATTTACTTGTCAATAGTGACTTATTCACTTGTCATTAGCTAGTATGAAAAAATACCTCCATTGTTCTCTGAAAAATGATAAAACCTTGGTAATAAGACAAAAACACATGCATTCAAAACATTTTATTATATAGGTATGATGAATCCAGAAGATACAAAAAAGGTAAGGCTGACGACAAATATTGAGATACTAGATACCGCGTATATCAGCATCATGCACCGAGAAAAACGGTACTCTCACTCACTGCACTGCACTCTGGTTCACTATCTTTTTCCTTCCAGCATTGAAGATGAATCAACTTTCATACTTTTTGAACGTCACTTCCTTCCACTTCGAGTATCATAGGATGTGGAAAAAAATCCTGTATATATGTAGAAACAATTATGTACTGTTCTAGAAGAGTTTTGTTTTTCATTATCTCCTTCAAGAGAACAGATCATTAACTCAACACCCCACAGCTCAGAGCGCGGCACACAAACAGAGAATTCTCATACGAATATGATATAGCAGTTGTTCGAAAGGGCACTTGCATGACTTGGAATTTCAATGTTACTAGCGGGAACGCAAGTATACTAAGTTCACGAATGCTAAGATCGAAATGACGCCGTGGACTAGTGGACACTGGACAGTGATCGCGTTGGGCGTGGTTACTCGAATAATATCGGAGATGTCCGAACGGAAAAGAGATCTATAACTACAGGTGAGCTGTCACCTGCAACAATCGACTTGATAGATTGTCTTTATTGATGAGTTCGCTCAGAGCAAGTGATCTTATGTCATTTATAATCATTTAATAATAGTGAGTATTCTTTAACCTAGCACTAGTTTAGTGTTCACTTAGAATTAGCGAACTCTAAGTACATATCGACTTGGTTGATACCAACAAGTGTTCTGATCACTTACAGCAGAAACTTCGTTCCAGAAATATAGTTTTGCCTACTGCAAGTACTGTATTTTCCTACCGTTGGTGAAAATGTTCTTGTCACGATCGACTTTTTTTCAAGAAAACAATTTACTTGGCCGAGTTTTCTCAGTGAGTATAGTCGAGTATAAATCTGGCATCATCCAGAAGAATTTATGATATAACCATGTGCTGCTGAGATCAATCAAAATTGCTTGGTATTTTTATTTTGTGAAGCGTTTTTTTATGATTCGAATAGAAACATCTATTTCTACCGAATTCTAGGTAGGTTTCATGTATACCATGTCCTAAATTGAACAGTTAACCGAAATATACGATTGAACATCCCATTGAGTAAAGAACTGTTTAGTGAAAGATCAAAACAAGAAGTTAAATATATATATTGAAATAATACGCATACTTTTATTTTAAAGAAACGAGGAGAGAAAATCCCAAAAAATCACAAAAGATCGACCATACTGCGAACACACCAGCTGTTTGTGGAAGAAATACCACAACTATAGATCCTCTCAAAATCCTCAAATTCCTGAAGGGAAGGAATTGAATCTTGAGGGGCTGCTATGAACAAGGAATCCTTGATATGGCAGGAGCAGATGGGGCACAATAGATCTAATTAGGTCGCAGCGCATTTGTCACCAACCAACCTACCAACAACAGTTTTTTGTCAGAGGAGTCTGGGTCCAATGCATTCGGAAATGAAACCAGTATACTGTCAGAATTGATAAAAAATACATTCTGCTCGATACATGAAAAAATAATTGTTATAAATATGGTCTTATACTTATTGATATTTATGTTCCATCAATATGGTTTCAATAACTGTTTAGTTCAGAGTTCAGATATAGGACATGATACATGAAATATAAAATAGGTGTTTCCTTTTGAAGAAATCAAGTTGACGGTCATAACTTCTATTTGGGCTACCCGGTATACATGAATGTATACCTTCAAATACTCCTCAGTCGTACCAAATCGGCCTTCCTTGGCCAACTTCTCTTTTCCTCTTCCTTAAGCCCAACCTCACCATTAAGTGAAATGTTGAAAAAAACACACACAATAATTGGTATGACAGAATATACCTAACTATAAAAAATTATTCGTATATCTGATGTAATATCGAACGAAATATATGGCTCGACTGGGGAATAAATAATGATGACGAAACAATGATGTCGACCTAACCTAGAATTTCCTCATTGATAGTCGAGAAAGGTAAATAATGTTTAAATAGGACAATAGATCATCACCAAAGTGAAACAATAAATGCGTGACATTCCTAAGATTCAGCACCATTGTTTGTTGGCCAAAATAATGTCAATTCGAAGACATCGTGATGATGCCATGATGGATGAACTCCTTTAAATAGTATAATGGATCAGTGAATTTTATCAACATTTCCAGACTATACTTACATAAAAACCAACGTTGATATTGTCACGAGTGGGTTCTAACCCCCGCACAATCGTAACTCGAACTTACTCGCTTGCAAGAGGTTTTATGAAAATTATAATCAAAGAATTCAACTCCACTTCACGAAATCATTCATCTTTATGAAAAAAAAACAATTGACCAAATTCCCAGCAAGATACATCCAACTGAAATAAAAACAGAACAAGAAAACTAAAACTAGTAATATTAAGAAACGTACTTTACAGAAAGGCTCGCTCTTCGTTGGGGGATTGGAACTGCCACTCACGAAGTTTAGACATGATGCAAAAATGTTCAAGATTTACTTTTTTGTTAGCGAATTTGAGAAAAATATACTTTACGGTCCACTGTCCGAACCACAACTGCCGGTTTTTTCTCTAATACTTTTTCATGTCGGTTTTGTTAGTGGTCATTGATTCAGCATAAAAAGCAGTGTATTTACCTCGATTAGGAAAAATCCAGAACCAGCAGTTTCTGCCCGTCAGTGAATAATAATAGGATTGAAATCCGAACTATAATTTCCTTTGAATATCGTAATTCTCTACTGATATCCTGTGAGCTAAATAATTCTAATAATATGATCTAGACTAGGTTAATGTACTGTTCTTAAATGAAATGGGAATTTCAGATATTCCCAATAAAATTATCATAGTTTCGATCCATTCTTGACACATTTCCACCTCCTCTGAAAGCGGGCCTCTCGCTTTATATAAGCCTAGGAATCTTAAAATCCCTTTTCATTCCTATAAGTGAAATGGATATCAAATAACCAATAAAAAATAAGTATCAAGTTCTTGAAACAAAATATGTATTTACCTATCCTGAGAGGAAAACCTATGATTACTGCTTTCATAGGAAAAGAATTAAAAAAAAATAGAAATCCAATTTACCAGAATACCACATAGATAAATAGAAAAAGGCCCCCAATATAACTATACCGGGTGGCTACGGAAGTATTGCCTACGGAATATCTCAGTTATTGTATGAAGTAGGTTTGTGATATTTGGAGCGTCGATATAATGACATAAGAGCTAGAATTTGAGCATATTGACATGTCGAAGTTAACTTCCGGTCTGACCGGAAGTAACATCAACTTTCTTATTTTAAACGGAAACCCTATTTTTTTTTCTTTTCGCTTTATTCAGCATTCAATTCCCTTTCTAATGACATATCACAAGTTGGTATCTAACCAGAAACTAGATCAGAAAAAAATTATTATCGAAATTCACCGAGTAGGCCGTGGAAGCAAAATGAAAGCCAAAAATTGAAAAGTTGGCTATGGAAACCATACGTCACTTGATAACAGTTGCTACTACTGTGATATTTTATTTTCATTCGTCGGCGTTATAAAAAGCCGCCAAAAAAAATATTGGAAAAATTGGGAAAAAAACAATACTCTGTAGGTCCATAACTTAAATAGGAACATACAACTTTTTCTTGCCTGTACTATTCAGCATAACCATTCCTTTCTGATGATATAATAGAAAGTCATTTTTTGAAATGAAATACCAAAAAATCCAATCATTATTCTTCAAATAACAAAACAGATTATCGCCATACGCAAAAATAAAATTAAAAATAATGTGGAATGATAAATTATATCCTGTAGGTTCTATTATATCATTAGAAAGGAATGGTTATGCTGAATAGTACAGGCAAGAAAAAGTTGTATGTTCCTATTTAAGTTATGGACCTTCAGAGTATTGTTTTTTTCCCAATTTTTCCAATTATTTTTTTTTGCGGCTTTTTATGACGCCGACGAATGAAAATAAAATATCACAGTAGTAGCAACTGTTATCAAGTGACGTATGGTTGCCATAGCCAACTTTTCAATTTTTGGCTTTCATTTTGCTTCCACGGCCTACTCGGTGAATTTCGATAATAATTTTTTTCTGATCTAGTTTCTGGTTATATAGATACCAACTTGTAATATGTCATTAGAAAGGGAATTGAATGCTGAATAAAGCGAAAAGAAAAAAATAGGGTTTCCATTTAAAATAAGAAAGTTGATGTTGCTTCCGGTCAGACCGGAAGTTAACTTCGACATGTCAATATGCTCAAATTCTAGCTCTTATGTCATTATATCGACGCTCCAAATTTCACAAACCTACTTCATACAATAACTGAGATATTCCGTAGGCAATACTTCCGTAGCCACCCGGTATATTCCTTCATACAATGAAATCTAATCAATTTTATTTTTGTTTCAGACTGGTCGTTTAAACTAATGCTGAAAAAAGGACAAGAAATAATCCAAAAAGAAGGTAAATATCGTCTGAAATCTTATCATCTTTTATTTGATTTTTTGGCGGATGCTCTAGAATTCTACGTGTTTTTTTAGGTGTAGAAAATTAAAAAAACCGCTTACCTTTCCATACAATATAATTTTTGCACAACACAAGTCAAGCTGTTCATTCATAATTTCATAAGACTTGAACATTCTACGTGAATCTAGGATATGTCTTGTTAAATCAGACCTTTCAGAAGAGTTGCTCCGTTGTCTGTACATAAATTCCAGAAGACATAAATATATTCCAATTACCATCATCTACGCAAATTCCAGTCAGCAGAATAAAATAAATAATATGAAACATTCACTTCTCTTGGCGAATACAATATCTGCAACAAGAGCTTATTGCCTATTCGAGTATTCTTACTTATTCTTGTTTGTCTGGTAGAAATCAAGTAGGGGAGAGTAGAACACCTTCGATAAGAGTTCATAGGACACTTTTGATTTTCGTGAATTTTGTCAATTTTGGTGCAGGTGCCTGGATATGATAAAGAACTTTTTATGATTTTAGTTTAACCACAGTTAGAAGAGTGAAGTGATGTATGAAAGATTTACTTTTTTCCACCACTAGCTATAGAACCTACCATTATTAATTAGTGCCGGAAATGTGTTTTTCTACAAGGGTAATTTTCGTCAATTTATGAACTACTAGTCAATAAAGACATAGCCACCTCTGTTATAATTAACTCGAATTCACTGCTCTGATGCGAGATTCGCAGAAATAGCACTCAAATCAAATAGGTATTCATCAATAACAACTTGTCATATTGTGCTGTCTCATTATGGTAACTAGATTTTGATTAGAATTGAAAAGAAGTGCGTGATAAATGTCCTTATTTCAGTTTCACAGAACTATAATGAATGAAATACAGTGTGAAATATTGTCACGATAAATAGATGTTTTCCACCATGTCACGATATAAGAGATGGTTAGTTCATCCATATCGATTTATAAGGGATAATGCTTGGCTTAATAGTTTGCGAGAGGTAATATTCGATAGGCACTAATAGTTTAGGGGTAGCTGAAAGTACGAGACTATATTCAAACATAACAACTTGTATTATAACATATAACATCATGGGTAGTGATGACAAATATGAATAAACAACAATGAATATAAAGACCTAATAACAACTTACTTCATAATGACCATCACGACGAGTTCTTGTCAAGTCAAGAGTAGCCCCAGACCAGACTAACTCCGGAACCCCCACATCCAATATTTATATACATCAATTTATCAGATTTGCACGTTTCTCATGAGAGTTCCTTCGTCAGTTTTCATTGTTCAATGTCAAAGGATGATTTGATTAACTTTATGTTTATAAAACTTTCATGGTTCGGAATTACTATACCGTATGTTCTATACTCGTGGCAATATTGGAAACCTCAATGTCTTCCTGCCAGTAAATAATATGATAAATCGAGAAGACAGGTCAATTTTATTTTCGAAGGGGACATTAAAATGATTAGTGTTAGCCCTCTTGATTGAACCCCCTGTTAGGAGTAGATGTTACCCTTAGAATCCCAAATGGAAAATGGGGTCAAATGGCACATATTTTGCTTGAATAGAGCAACGAAATATGTAATATCAATGAAATATTTTGTTCATTCTACATCAACTTAGATTTTCGCCTCTAGATGGCGATCATTTCGCCTCGTCTATGCCTGCCTCGGATTCATTATATACGTGAAGCCTGATTCTTCGTGTTTAAATATCAACTAGATAAATCGAACTTTGGATGATTAGCAATCCTAAATAGTTTTCCATCAGCTGAAGAGAAGTAAAGACTGATGATCTATGCTAGGAGTCGACTTGTTTCCTACTTTTGTTTATTCTATTGATGTGAGATTTCAGAAAATTCCCGAATATTGAATTTGGTTCAACAAAACAATTTGTCGAATGGATATATAGTTTCTCTTGAATCAACAAAATATTTTATTGAATTAACCAAATATTTTATTGAATCAAACAAATATTTCATTGAATTAACCAAATATTTCTTTGAATCAACCAAATATTTCGTTGAATCAACTAAATATTTGATTGAAGCAATATCCTATTATTTTGAATCAAACAAAATGATTGTTTAAGCCAATTCAATATCTCTTCAAAACCATTCATGGATGTGCTTGATTGAAGAAGATCCAGAGTTCATGCAAGACATATTTACTTGATTCAAACTTCAAATTCGCTTTGAAACAAGATATAGATTTACTCATTTCAAGATTATATTTTGTCGTGCATATATGACACTTTTATTTGCTCCATTCAATTAAATTTTGCTTGATTCAACAATTCCTTTTTTTCCATGTGATATCACAATGACTCTAATGTGTTGAAACGAAATCTGTCGATTCAAAATTCGTCCTAATCGTAACATATCTTCACTCATGCAAGTCAATGTTTATTTTCTTTGCACCAGTTTTAGCACTGCTGATCATTTCATGTCACACATGCGGGTCGATTCTGTTTGCAAATAGCAATATGGTTGTGGAGAAGATATTGCTATCATAGCAAGATTCGAAAAAGTGGAATTCTAATCATCGATTTTTGGCAATATGATCTGTCAATTTCAATGACATCTGGTCAGCTTTCTTGCTATCTCGGCAACATCAATTTTGTGCTTGCTATCGTATAACAAGGTAGTGGATTCTTTGTTTTTGCACTACAAATTCTTCCAACTGTATGAAAATTCAGAAAATAGTGGATTAAAAACATATGAGAGTTCAGTTTTGTCACTGACTACTCGAAAACCTTTCCTCAAAGTTTCAATTCGTAGAAGAATTATTGAAAAACTTAGAATGGTGATTACAAACATGTAGGAGAGGTTCACTACTGTGACCAACTACTTGAAAACCTTTTCTTCAAGTTCCAAGTTGTAGAGGAAATATGAGACTACAATTTCGGCATATCAGAGAAATTTCAGTTGCCTGATGGATAGTTTATCAAGCTATTTTGCTAGAATATTTAAAAAATAATCACGATTTGTTTCATCAGGCTTTTAGTTTTTTTGCTCATTTCGGGGACATGATTGATTACTTGCACCTTCGCACAACGACGACCAGATTCAGCAAATACAAAACTCTCGATTTGAACAATATAATTTTGTAAAATGTCAGTGCAGGACTGACTAATTTGAGAGGTTAGATAATCATGAACTCTTCTTCTTCATGAAATTATGGCAAAATCGATACCTAACACTTAAACAATGAGTTGAAAACAGTGTTGTCAGCTCAAATATTCTCAATTTCTCAACAATATTGCTATCACTTGAACTTATAACCAGTCTTGCAGTTACTCTGCAAACAGAATACAGAACTTCATAGCAATATTGTTATATGTTATGATCATAACAATATTATTATCTTACAATTTTATAACAAGATCCGAACAGAATCGACCCGATGGTCAAATCCCTTTTTATTCTAGAAATTGTTTCTAAGAATTCTCCACTTCATCGAGTTGTTTGGTTGTCCCAGTTGCCCCCACGAGTTCCTCATCGAGCTGCATGGGCGTAGTTGAGTGAATGTAACTGTAACGATCCCACACACAATATCCTTGATCGGGAAATACTCAACTTGAGGTCAGTCTCTCGCCCTCACCTTTGCTTTGTCACCTATAAATCGAGAACACTTCGACAATGGGTTCGTCTCGCCTTCAGACCCGGAATTTATTAATTCCTGAACCAATTAATTCATATAGACCACATATTAACAGCAAATGAATTAATCCTTTACTTTCCGAAGAGGTTTTTTTTTATCACTTGGAGCACACGAAAGAAAATTCCTATAATATTCGTGGAACATCGTGCGTACCTAGGGAGGATAGGTCGGATAGAGAGCAGGTATATAGGTGAAGGATTTTTTTCAGCAACTGTCCGGGAATTGCTCACTTCCTAGACGCTTTTTCTTTGAGAAAGTTGCATAGTTATAGTCACTGTAACTATGAAAATCTTGGTAGATATGGTTTTAATAAATGCAGATGATAATTACCATAGCAGCGAAATATCGGCTGACCGCTATTTCGACGTTATTTAGTTAACATTTTGATTTTTGAAAGTTTGGTTACAATTATGAATATTCAATAGAAAACAACAACTTTCCTGGCTATTTGCCACGTCAAACATTGAATTATATCTGTTGAATATCCAAAAAGAGAGCTTGAAAAACAAAAAATATCTGTGATATATTCAAAAAAATGAAACGTTACAATGGCAACACAGTATTTTAAACACACCTTCAGTCGTTTGAGTCCTGTCCGGCCTGTCAATTGTAGGAACTGTCAACTGTCATTCTCGAAATCCTTGGAATCGGTGACAATCAGAATTATTCAAACGATTTCTGTTTGTATCAGAATTATTCTTCATTTAAAATGTATGCGAAATGTAGACGAAAGGAAAATTGAAGAGATTGTTTTAGGTACTTGCTTTATTTCCAAGAACTCTATATATAAATGAAACTATTTTATCTGATCACTGGCTGCTGGGACCATGCCCACAAAGCCATAAAAAAATCTTTGTGATCAATATATTCTATGCTAAGCAAAAATTATGCAATTTTAGACCTTAGCGAATCGAAGAGTTTTAATCTTCTACGTCAGATAACTTCTTATTCACAAAGGTTAGTGAGCAATCCATTTTCATACATTCTATAGACTGGACACATCTACAACCAATATCACTTATACGTGTCTTATACAGGGTGTCGCGAAATTCGACCGATAACGCGTGACAGGTGATTTCATAATCACTGAGATAGGGACATACGGTCTCTAAGTGTTCAGCTCTCGAGATACAGGGCGTTGAAGAAATCAAAATAGTTTTTTCGAAATATCTCAAGAAAAATTGAATATAGTGAATTCAAATTCGGTATATGGTTTCATCTTTCAATGGTTCATTTTTTGACCAGAAAGACATTCCGAGAATTTTATCCATAGGTGCGCTACAGGGGGATGTGATAACTTTTCCTCCCATATTTTCAGCGCCACTGACGAAATCTCGATTATTTCCAATTTCTCGAATTGATTGTTCAAATATGTTGAAAAAATGCATCAACTTCAACTGAGCTAAAATGAACAGTTATCGAGATATTCGACCCAAAATAGAAGTTTGCATAGTAATTTTTCATCTTCCTCAGTAGTAGAAAATTACGAAAATGTTTGTTTTTTCTTTATGCGTAGAATATCTATTTTCGTTCAGCTACAGGATGAGATCTGAATAGTATCTAATCTACTCAACGCCGGAAATATATTTTTGCAATTTTCTACCACTGAAAATGATGAAATATCACTATGCAATCTTCTATTTCGGGTCGAATATCTCGAAAACTGTTCATTTCAGCTCAGTTGAAGGTGATACATTTTTTGAGAGAAACTGAACAATGAATTCGAAGAATTGGAAATAATCGAAATGTAATCAGTGGTGTAGAAAATATGGGAGGAAAAGTTACTACAACACCCAGTCGGGCACCACTGGATAAAATGTTCGGAATGGCTTTCTGGTCAAAAAATGACCCATTGAAAGATGAAACCATAGACCGAATTTAAATGTATTATATTCAATTATTATTCTTGAGATATTGCGAAACAACTATTTTTATTTCATAACTTCAACGCCCTGTATCTCGAGAACTGAACACTTGCGGAGACCGTGTGTCCCTATCTCAGTGATTATGAAATTACGAGGGCTATCACCTGTCAAGCGTTGGCGGTCGAATTTCGCAACACCCTGTATAACGTTCTCAATTCCCATTAGCTTCGAATTGTATTTTAGGTTATCAGATCTAATTTTTGGAATTATGGATTCATGTCGAAAAGAGGAATTTTGAGTTCGCAGAAAAATTATAGTATGTAACTCGTTCATTAAATCTTCTAGACACTCGTTTATTGAACACTCGTTACAAAAAGGACGTTTATTACACCTGATATACATAATGTACTCTTATGATAATTATGAATTGATATTCTAGGTATCATGATAATGTAGTGAGTTATTATCAACAATCTCGAAGGAAATAAGCAGTTCCTACCTTCTTATTCTTTATTAGCTTGCATGAACTTCAATAATTTATCATACAAATTCAATTCATGCATCCTAATGCCTTCCTTATTTGTGTAACTGTTCCTGGAATGTTTGAACATGAGGAACTTTCGAATATAAACGTGACAAAAAAGTGTATTTTGACAAGAATCAAAAAGTTTTCTAGGGTAAGGAAATAGTTATTTTTTATTATGCAAGGGAAAAAAGTATATAGTAGATTTTAGCTCCAGGTTGTGCACAGTAAAAAAAATAGAGTGAAATTCAACACTATACCTGTTCCCAGGAGGACCACTAAGCTCTAGAGTAAATGATTTAACTCTATAGTTGAGTATATTATAGTGTGATTTCTTCAATTCAATTAGTGTAAATTTTCAATGCAAGCACATTGAAACTTACTCTATTTATTTCTCTGAATATATTGAATAAACAGAAAAATAGAGTTGAAAGAAACAATTTCGAGAGTGAATATTCCACTCAAAACCCAAGCTAGTGTCAATATCATCACTTTAGAGTGATTCAATAACCGAATATTACATAGTCACAAAAGTTGAGAGTTGTAATATAATAGTAGAGAGTAGATTCCACACTTTAAACAGTGTCGGATCCACCGGAAATTGATTGAATTATTTACTTTACGTGGATGTCAAATTGCTCCTGCATTGTTCAAATTGACACTATATTTGTTCAGGTGCTAATAAGGAGTTATCATTTATTCATCATTTTAGATTGATATAGAACACTAGTTGAGTAAACTAGTCACTACTTCCTGTTGAGATTTCATCCAAGTTAGATTAACCATTCTTTCACATGTCACAGTATTTATAGGGCCCCGACAGACGTTCAGCGGCGAAGTCTCCGCAGCGCCACCTGCATGCAGTGGCGAGAATTGACGGATGAGAAGTAGTGTGACTTTATAATATTTTAATCGTTTGATATTTGAAAAATGACTCGAGTCCCACTAGACTAATTAGATAACCTATATCTGTTTCATAAATCGTTCGAAATAATAATTCGAAACGGAAAAAACAGAAAATAACTGAGATAGGTGGAAAAACGTTCATAACTCAATGTTGAAAAAAATTTCTCACTACGCGGGTATAGTAAAAAAGCTACTTGAAGCTAATATCATGATCATTATATTATCGACACTATAATCTGTATTACTTATTTCACTATCTAGCAGACTGAACGATCTGAAACTGTATAGATTGATATTTCATATAATATATAGATTGAATTGAACAATGATAAAGTGTCAATTTAATCGACAAGAGAGGAATATTCAAGTTCACTAGTGTCAGTAAACACTAGTATGAATTCAATTTCAATTGTTTGTGAATTGAGTTATATGAATTGATATTTCATCGAAATTTCAGTAATATAGAGTGAATTCAATACGAGAATAGTGAAAATTCAATCTAGAATTAGTTTCAAAGTAGATAATCTGCGGGAAGTGTAGTAATAGAGTTGATTGCAGTATTAGCGTGAGTTTGTCAGAGTATTTTAACTCTAAAAACATACTCTACGGATTTCACTCGAAGCGGTTTTTTACTGTGTGTTGTCTCAAGACGCGTATCGGAGGGAGACAAAAAACCGTGAGCTGAAATCTAATATTTTTCCCGTGTATAATGCACTATTTTTTTCTGTGACAGAAGAAAGGACGAATCATACATTATTTTGAAATCTGAAAATTATCGACGTGAAATTTCGAGTTTTTAACAGTAGGGACACCTGCGTTGTAAGCATCGTTATCATTCTTTTGAAGTAATCAAATAATATCTGATGTCACTTCTATCAGTCTAATTCTGTGATTTGATTTAAAAAAATTGCGAATTCAATGGTTGTTTAGTAATATACGTAACCGCGAAGTCAAATGGAAGAAAAAAGACTTGCAGTTCTTTCTGGGAGACGGTATTATTGACTCATTTTTCGGAACTATAGCACAACAAAAGCCATCAACAGTGTATACAGGGTGATTCAAAAGTAAGCGGCATCCTTTCAGAGGCGTATTCCTTGCTTGAAAATAAGGCAAAAAGTTCCTATTGATAAGGATCCGAAAATGCTTCCTAAGGGAGCTACGGCCCTTTGAATAGGACACCTCAAAGACGGTTTTTTCTCTATAACTTTAAAATCCTTCACAACAAATTTTTAAAAATTGGTGTACGGCATAAACATTCGATGGTAAATAGGACTCCGTATTCGAAATTTCAGAATTTCATTCAGGGGCGTCACATGCGGGAGAGGGTAAGTGTAAAAATATCCCTTCTTCTCCGGATATTCAGGTTACTGTGATTTCGTTTGGAAATTATTTCGAATACGGAGTCCTATTTACCATCGAATGTTTATGCCGTACACCAATTTTTAAAAATTTGTTGTGAAGGATTTTAAAGTTATAGAGAAAAAACCGTCTTTGAGGTGTCCTATTCAAAGGGCCGTAGCTCCCTTAGGAAGCATTTTCGGATCCTTATCAATAGGAACTTTTTGCCTTATTTTCATGCAAGGAATACGCCTCTGAAAGGATGCCGCTTACTTTTGAATCACCCTGTATATATGTGATATACAGGGTGTTTCCTAACTACGGTTCCTAACTGCAGGTGGTGATTCGTTAGGTCATTTTAGGAAGAAAAGTTCCTATTAACATATGTCCGGAGTTGCTAAGTTTTTGAGATACAGGGCGTTGAAATTGAAGAAAAAACAACGGTAATTATGAAATATCATGAATATCCTAGAACCGATTTGGTTGAAATTTGGTACTTTCATTTGAACTAACAAGGCGCTTATTTAGCCCTATTCAGATTGAAATTATTGGGGCCAGTGGCGTCTCAGTGGGCACCACAGCCAACAATATTGTGAAAAAAAAGTGCGCCACTGACTTTTTTGGTGAATTTTCATTTTGTTTAGATTGAGCAACTCAAAATACAACTTTTTGGTCTCCTGCATTTCCTTCATATCCAGCTTCGTTTTCGAGAAAAAAAATCAAAGCCATAGTATTGCATATCATGAACACCTGCATTGGAGAAAATTTAATTGACACTTGATATGCTGAAATTTCAGAAAATTTGACAAATAAAAGTACCAAATTTCAACCATATGGGTTCCAGGATATTCATGATATTTTATAATTACCGTTTTTTTTTTTTCTTTAATTTCAACGCCCTGTATCTCAGAAACGAAGCAACTCCGGATATATGTTCATAGGAACTTTTATTCTCAAAATGACCTGACACATGACCCCCTGCAGTTAGGAACCGTAGTTAGGAAAATGCCAAACTTTTTTCCTGTCACAGAAAAAACAAAATGTAATGACTCGGTTCGGAATAGGTGATTTTTACTTTTTTTTCAATACAAACCCAATATTATACTTTCCGCCTCTACAACTAGGTTTCATTTCAAACTAAAATGACTCTACCAACCTATATATCGCTTTTCATCATGAAAAAAATCAAGTAGGCATCAACGGTTGTGTAATTATGCAATGAATGAAATAATATTAATATATGAACAAACAAACTTATAATGCTTGCATTTTCCGGTCTATAGTCTCACACGCGAGTAAACTACAAATATGGCCTCATTATATGCACATTAAAGTTGAATGCACTGCAACAGCCCCCATTTTTTTTTCAATGAAAACTTTTTTTTCTATAGATTAGATACACAGTTGCCAGCGGTACTTTCATTTGCAATCCACCGTGTTCTTATTCATATAATAACTGTATCAGTACAATATGCATATTGTTGTTGCACTATCACATTCCAATCATTAGAATAAATCGCCAAGTAAGGTTTTACTTATATTATATTATTATCTACTATTACTAGCGATTGTAAGAAAACTGATGATTTGCATTTTTCAGTAAACTCTTCGAAGATTTGCTCGTCTATCTCACCGTTCCTATACTTATCAATATACGATTTATAAGAAAATATATTGGTGTGAGAATATGGAGACCATTTCAAAATTCATTATGGAATAAACGATTAGGTATAGATCACATGAATAAACATTCCTAAATCTTATCTTTCGAGATTGCCCATTCATAGTCGATTTGTCAAATGCTAGATGTAACTCAAACACCAAAAAAATAACATTCTATGCACCTCCTATGAGAAAACTCAAATATACACTCAGTTCCAAAAGAAGAGACGCACTTGATATTTGACCTATCTTCTAATAAAAAAAGTATATAGTAGGCCGATTTTCATTTTTTTTTTATTTGTTGGTAGGTAATGCATTTGTCTTTGAAAAAAAATAAGGAGGTGCCTGATGGGGGTGGAATAACTCGAACCATAATTTATTCTAAATTTTTGACTCACCCTGTGTGTTAATTGAGTAATGGTATACAAAGTGCTTCCACCCTATACGAAAAAGGCTTCTTTTGCGAGCATTTCGTTTTTTTATTCATTGATTTATCTCTAAAATTTTCCGAATTACAGCTTTCTTGCTGATACCTTACGCTTATCCCACAAATTAAATTTATTGAAGGATCAGAGTACTCAGAATTGATTGTACTCTGGTAGGATCACATTGTCTTAAAAAAAACAAATGCCGTTGCCATAGCAACTAATTTGTTGTATGCCTCCATATTTGACCATTTGTCGTTGTGTCATTAGTAAAGTGTCTTGTTTTATTGACTAAAATTACAAAAAATGCCTCAAATAAATCCTGAACAAGTAGCAAGATTAGTTGCGTTATTAAACAATGGGCGTAGTAAAAGTTACGCCGCTCGTGCAGTGGGAGTTCATGAAGCAACTGCTCGTAGAGCAATCCGCAAGTACGAACAAACAGGAAGCACCGCTCGGAGGGTCGGTTCTGGTCGCCCCCGAAAAACTTCTCCAAGAGATAAATGCGGTAAATGTTCAGCAAGATCTTCGTCAAATTCGTGATGTTGCAGTAAGTAAGCAGACGGTATGTAGACGTCTGAAAGAAGTTAATTTAAAAGCTAGGAGACCTGCAAAAGGTCCCAAATTATTGCCCGAACATCGTGCTGCTAGAAGAAATTTTGTTGAAAATTATGGACAGTGGAATATTCCTGAATGGTCGAATGTCTTGTTTACGGATGAGTCAAGGTTTTGCCTCAACATGGTGGATGGAAGAAAAAGAGTATGGAGAAGAACTGGTGAACGGTTAAATCAAAATTCAATAACAGATTGCGAAAGTTTTAATGGTGGGTCCGTTATGGTGTGGGGAGAGATTTCAATGAATGGAAAGACACCCCTTCATGTTTTTCCGGTGAGGCAGTCGATGAATGCCCAAATTAACATCGACATTCTAGAGCAGTATGTCTTACCTTATGCAGAGTTAGTGGGCAAGAATTTTATATTGATGCAGGATAATGCCCGACCACACACCGCAGCAATAGTGCGAAACTTCTTAGAAGCTACTGGTATTACCACATTACAATGGCCTGCGAGAAGTCCCGATATGAATTCTATAGAACATTTATGGTATGAATTAGGGAGAAGGGTACGTTCTTGCGAGAGGTCTCCGGAAAGTCTCGCAGAAATGGCAGATGCATTAGTGGAAGAATGGGATCGTATACCAATGGAAACGATGAGCAACTTAATTCACAGTATGCCTCGTAGATTAGAAGTTCTTAGAGTTGCTATAGAGGGGGCAATACACGGTATTAAGCAGTCATCCCAATTTATAATTTTGTGTTTTGTGTTTAAAATTATTGGTATTAGTTTATTTCATTAGAAAATTGTTTCTCGATAAATTCAGAAAGTTGGTAATCTGCAAGGATTCAGCAAAAAAAGCTGTAATTCGGAATATTTTAGAGATAAATCAATGAATAAATAACACAATGCTCGCAAAATAAGCCTCTTTCGTATAGGGTGCAAGCACTTTCTATGCCATTACTCAATTAACACACAGGGTGAGTAAAAAAATAAGAATAAATCATGGTTCGAGTTATTCCACCACCATAAGGGAGGCTTTGAAAAAATTTTCACCTCTTTATTTTTTTTTTTCAAAGACAAATGCATTACCTACCAATAAAAAGAACAATAAAAATCGACCTACTATTTTTTTTTTTGAGAAGATAGGTCAAATATCAAGTGCGTCACTTTTTTTGGAACTGAGTGTATGTACGATTTATAAGAGAATAATGGTGTGAGAATGAAAACCATTTCAAACTTCATCATGAGATAAAAAAATATAGATCATTTATGATTAAACATTCCTGAATGGTATCTTTGGAGATTATGCCCATACATAGTCAATTTGTTGAAGAAAATAACATTCTATGCACCTCCTATAGAAATCTCGAATATATTTATGAATATGAATAAAACATTAATTTTAGTTGAAATACTGCGGTTTGCGATATGTCCTAAGCTAGAAATGGACAATGTGGAGGCCAAGCATGTGAAATTCTGTCAGTTAAGAGGCCATATGCCACTCGAAATTATTCGAATCTTATCAGTTTTCTGTCTTATCCCTTCCCCGTCGAAAGGGGCGGGATCAACCTGAAGAATTCGTGGAAAGCTGGAATCCCTATGTTCATCGAGCGGCACGTCGAGGACACCGAACATAAAGTAGCGCGACACCGTTTTGATTACTTTTTGCCGCTCACTGACAACCGGTTGATTATTCATCGAAGGCAGTCAAATGGTCTCATAAATACTAATATTTTGAACTTTTGTCAGTACCAATTCGATTTTAGGGGCTGGTGATTAGATATTTTGTACATTTTTGATAATTGACCAATAGGTATAGGTATGATGATTATATTATCTACAGGATATTTTCGAAATTAGAGCGATACATTCTAAATATGGAATAATGTATTTCTTTTCGCTAGGAGCGCACGGAAGGGAATCCTCATCTAAGGAGGATGGGGAAAGGAGGTAGGTATTGGATTTTTTTATAACTTTTGGGGAACATACCTAAGTACTTGGAAACATACTGAAGAAGCTAACAAAGCTACTTTCGATGTTCAACATGAAACACATCTCATAATTTTAGGCTCATTTTAGGCTAGTTTGTTACCCCATTACCGAATTTTCTGCTCCTCTCTATTATAGATATTGAGGGGCAACTTCAGGCTAATTAATTACCCTATTTTCGAATATTTTACCCAACGTTTCGAACAAAAAAAAAAACACGAAACGATTCGTTATTCACTAAAATGGAATAGTTATTGAGCTAACAATCTAACACTTTGCCTTATAAAATATGCTTCTGATAGAAATGCATGATGTATAGTGAATAACGCATATATCGACGAATCGTTTGGTGTTTTTTTTTGCTCCGAAGCGTTGAGCACAAAATTCGAAAATAGTGTAATCAATTAGTCTTAAATTTGCCTTTCAATATCGATATACAGTGTGTCCCACTTACCATGCTCACCATGGGTATCTTTTTAACGGTGAGAGATACGAGATCGGTTAAATGACACCAAATGTGGAGTTTGTCAAGGCCAACTATAATATGAAAAAATATTTTGATAAAATTTATTCGTTTTTGTTTTATACGCAAAAACAGATTTTGATCATTTTCATGTCTCCTCCGTAACTTCTTTATTTATGAAAATATTCAAATAGGAATTTCACATTCTCATGGCAGTTTTCCGAAGTGATTTCGAAAAAAATATGAAATTTTTACCAACTCTTCTAGAATTTGAGATATCAGCACCAACTTTAGTTTTTCAGATGTAGGTCATAGCTCACTATGACTTGGTTACAAATAACTTTTTTTTTTAGTTATCGTCATTTATACAAAAACAAAAAATTAGTTGGAAGCCACCATCTTGAATTTGTAAATTTTGACAAAAAAATCATGATCTCCGACCTCAGAAACCCCCACTTACCAATTTTGAATGGAATCGGACCAAATCTTGTCCGCCATCTTGGAGCAGCCATTTTTTTCAATTTCAACAAAAATTCCATAATGTATTGTCACCGAAATTATGAACACTTGCCAAATTTCAAGTTGATCGGAGTTATCGAATTTTTGTAGAAATTAAAAAAATGGCTGCTCCAAGATGGCGGACAAGATTTGGTCCGATTCCATTCAAAATTGGTGAGTGGGGGTTTTTGAGGTCGGAGATCATGATTTTTCTGTAAGAATTTTTAAATTCAATATATAGCGGCTTCCAAATAATTTTTTGTTTTTGTATAAATGACGATAACTCCGTTGGTATCAACACAAAACTATTACTGCGACATATCATCTGTGAGAAAAAAAAAGTTATTTGTAACTGAGTCATAGTGAGCTATGACCTACATTTGAAAAACTAAAGTTGGTGCTGATATCTCAAATTCTAGAAGAGTTGGTATAAATTTCATATTTTTTTCGAAATCACTTCGGAAAACTGCCATGAGAATGTGAAATTCCTATTTGAATATTTTCATAAATAAAGAAGTTATGGAGGAGACATGAAAATTATCAAAATTTGTTTTTTGCGTATAAAACAAAAACGAATAGATTTTATCAAACTATGTTTTCACATTATAGTTGGCCTTGACAAACTCCACATTTGGTGTCATTCAACCGACCTCGTATCTCTCACCGTTAAAAAGATACCCATGGTGAGCATGGTAAGTGAAACACACTGTATATCAAATCGGTGAAAAAAATATTATTTTTAAAAGTGGCTCTGCTGAGTTCGCCCGAAGACAGCAAAGCCACAGGTTTGTTTTAAAAAATATGCAGCGAAAAAATCCAAAATGGAATAGTTATTGTGCTCACAATCAATACTAACACCGAGACTAACACTTTGTCTTGAACAATCGTCATAAAATATTATGCTTTTGATAGATGCATAATGTATAGGTACTGAATAACCGCGTATTTCGACGAATCGTTTCGTCTTTTTTGCATGAAACGTTGAGCAAAAAATTCAAAAAAGGGTAATAAATAAGCCTAAAATTAGACTTCCAATATCGATCTATCAAATCAGTGAAGAATATTTTATTTTCAAAAATGGCTCTGCTGAGTTCGCCCAAAGCCAGCAAACCCACAGGTTTGTTTTGAAAAATATGCAACAAATTGTTCTAAGATGGAATAGTTGATGAGCTTACAATCAATACTAACATTTTGGCTTGCAAAATCGTCATAAAAGATGCTTTTGATAGATTTTTTTGCTTGAAACGATGAGCGAAAAATTCGAAAATAGGGTAATGAATCAGCATAGAATTAGCTTTTCAATATTGATCTATCTAATCACTGAAAAATATATTATTTTCAAAAATGGTTGTTGGGGTGTAAGCAGCTTTTCGCAAGAAACGAAAATCCAAGTTTTTGTGGAGCAGATTTCGCGCCAATGGATCTGACCTGATTATGATTATCCTTTTGCTGACTAAAATACCGAGAATATAATATAGTTATAGTGGACTTGGTGGGAATGGTGGCATCAGACATAGTTATATCAGGCACTAGCTCACCTGGCAAACTTTGTATTGCATTAAACATTATTTCTAAAAAATATGTTTTCAGTTAAATATATGTATGTATCAACACACTTTTTCTATTTTATTTTCTACTTCTATTTAGTTTGGCTATCCATGAAAGCGTGTTGCAGTAGTTTTTCAAACTTCTATACATTATTTTCTAGATCCTTCGAATTCATTGGAAAGCAAAAAACGCATACCTACCTACCACCAGAAGGATTCCAGCTCGGATTCTATCTATAGATATATTCCATATGACTATTATCATCTAGGACATTTATCTGTGAATGAGTGAATCAGTATTTCATTCATTTTCTTCAAAATATTATGGAAAATGTAAAATGTCTTATAAATCTTGGAGTACTTTTTCGCTTTCCTCACCTATTCTAATTCCAATTCTGCAAATGTTCATTCTCCCTAACCGACGATGCTGCATTGATTAGGTATTTTTTGATATATAATTCTCTAACTAACCGTCTGAGAGATTTCATCTATATATTCCATTCAATTATATATTATTATCTAGGACATTCATTTGTGGAATGAGTAGATCAGTATTCCATTCACTTTTTTCAAAATAATATGAGAAATGGCGATATGACGAAGCAACCGTGTTTTTTGTTGGCTTAACTTTGCATAAAAAAAATTAGTCTATATATAGTAAAATTCACCCTGATCCATTGAATCATTTTATCATGTTCCTGATATCTATATATATTTGTTGGACTATAGGTACTAAAGATATCGTTTAGAACATTCCAGCACTTCCCTGTGTTTGAAGAATTAGAAAAAATATATTACATCACTATAGATATATCACAGTTGCTTTGTTAATTCCATCATGATACCTATGTTTATTATACATCAGATATAAGTCTTGTAGGTTTATTAAACGGAATATAAATAGGTTCGTATCATGAAAAGACAAATTGGATCGCAGACTATTTCGTGAAAATAATAAATATCATACTTCATCATAGGACCATTGACTATCAATGAGGCATTTGAACTTTATGGGAGGAGCTTATTTTTGGCAAGTGCCGCGCCCACAGGGAAAATTCTTCTTCACGGTGCCTCCGCTCCCAATTTCCCATGCGAAAACCAAATAAGATTTCAGTAAATAAAAATTATTTTTGGAGAGTACTACATCTGATCTGTGCATCTTATCGAGTAGTTTTTCCATTTTTGATTCCATAACGTAGAAAAAAATTCACAAAATCGGTCAAAAACGCACTACTTTACAGGTGTTTATAAATTAGTCTATGTAAAAAAATGAAAATCCATTCGATAAGATGCATCGATTGCACCTTCGACTACCCAGGAAAAAAAAATTGAGCCTCTAGCATGATCCATAACCATAGGGGAACTTGGGAGCGGTACCTCGTTTATTGGCGGAGGCGCTGCGGAATATGCCCTCTTAATAACGAAATTGCAACTTGAGCTCCAAGGTCTTCTTCTGATTGTTGACCTGGTTCTTATTCTTATCGCTGGTCTCATAATACAGTATGACTCAACCACCAGAAGATCAACGTGTATAAAGATGATTAAATTTAGTTATGACGAGAAAACATCTTGATGGTTGTACTTTTCTCATATTTCTTTGGAGATAAAAGAAACATCATCCTTATCTACCATAATCCTAATCTCCAAGAAAAAATCGTGTTTATTTCATACAGAATGGCAGTAAATTTTATTATCCCAACTTTAATCATCCAGTATCTGCAATGGAATGAAGAAGTTTATATAGATTTATAAACATTTTTGAACCTTTTTTGATTCCGGTTTCAAGGGTTTCTCAGTTTCATACCAATTCAGGAATTTCTGGATATCACCGCTCCTCGATTATTTCACGTATTGAATGATTACATAAAAGAAAATCTTGATTCGATTATCATAGTACGTATTGGTAAAAGAAAGAATCAAATAGTTTGGTTCAAGAAATTTTTTTAGATTATTCAACAATTGCTTTGAACACTCCGTATGTCATAACTGGAAAACTTCAATGAGTTTTGAACAATGAATCGTCAACAGGAAGGACTCACTTTTTGAACAATGCATTCCTATTGGAAATCTGTAGATTTCCAAAAAAGTTATTGTATCTTGAAAAAATTCAAAAGGATTCAGGATATTCACCCAAAATCATCTGCGAAATATTTCATGGCATGTTGAAACTCTATGAATATTATGGAACGGCACCTGTGCCAATCACTATCCTAAGCTGAATGATTGAAAAATTGCACTTTCCTGTGCGGTAATTCGAATTATCCCATTCGATACCAATTGGATGGTATAGATCTGAACTAAATCAACGGCACAGCAATCAACTTGCTACCATTATTCCGGACATACTCCTGTCATGTGATATGGATTCGAAATAGATAGCAAATGGAAGGAGATATATACTCTCCCATTTAGGAATATACAAACATGCTGCGATTCAAACTGATTCAAACTAGTGGCAGAGCGTCGATATCTCAGAAAGCTTTTGCACCTCTCTGAAGAAAATATCGGATGGACCAGTGTAAAACCCAACATGTGGATTAAAATACTTGTAGTGCTGTGTAGAAACATTCTGGATATGTCATCAATCAAATATAGGTATACAGGGTGGTCTACATTTCGTTGTCCCACTATTGCGATCTCTGAAACGTTTACAAGTAGGGAGTTGATAATTGAGAAAAAACAAAATTGTCAATTTTGGTTTCCAGGCGCTATATAGCCCTTTCATTTCGGGAATTAAAAAAAAACTACACAGACATTTTTGCTTCAATTTCGTAAGTTTCTCAATCTGATAATATCAGATTCCCGATTCAACGTTTTGTTCATCCAGGACCAGCCTCAACTTTTCAATAGTAGAACAAGCAACATCATGTCCAGTACACAGCTTCGCGGATGATAGTACCCTCCATACCGCCTTCTCTTCCAGGGCTCCAATACCAGCCAGGCAAATGAGAAACGAACGTGGAAGAAATCTTGACAACATAAATATGGACTTGGCAACAATTCTCGAATGAGGATCCATTTACTTGGTAGATTTTAATACAAACGAATCACAAGCATGCCTTTTCTCTAGAAAAGCCGATCTCACTGTGCCCAACATAAGCTTGTCAGGAGTAACCATACCTTGCTTTGCCTTGCCTTCAAAGCCTGCTAATCCTGGCTAACCACAACAGGGTAACTCTTCAATGGGTGCCAGGGCATAAAGGAATTGAAGGCAATGAAGCAGCTGACGCTCTTGCCAGGAAGTGTCTGCGGCGTTGTTTATGGGACCGAAACCTGTGTTCGGTATCCCCAAAACCTCAATACGCGGCTGGTTGGCGAGGTGGATGCGAGAAAGACATCAGGCATACTGGAACAATGTCCCAGGACAAAGACACAGTAAACTGATGGTTGGAACACTGTCCAAAACAGTGACTAACGACATTCTGAGCCTAAGCAGAAGTCAGATCAGACAAGTGACGGGACTAATAACCGGTCACTGCCCCTTGAGGAAACATATGCATCAAATGGGCATCTACACAGACGAACCCATATGCAGACTATGCAATGAGGAGGGGAAAAATGCCACCCATGTAATATTGGAGTGCGAAGCACTAGCGCGTTGGAGATACAACCTTCTGGGAGCAGTAATCTCTCAAGAGGCCTTTTCAAAGAATGATATGGTGAAGAGGCTGCTAAACCTTATCAAGGTAGCGAACCTGTTCATCTAAGTCAACAGCATGATCAGGAATACAATAGGCCCAAAGGCTGCAGTGTTTTGGGCTTCGAACCCTGACTGATCATTCTGCTATTAATCAATCAATCAACCATACCTTTGAAGACATCCATTTCGATGCTTGTATTACTATCAGCAATAACCTCTCTGGGGAAAATCACGTGAGATCAATTGCTAAAGGTGCATCCCAAAAACTTGGATTCCTGTTTCGGGCCAAGAGCTAATTCACTTCCAGTCAGCTGCTCATGATCTATTAGGCACAGATCAGACCTGTCTTGCAATACTGTTCCCATATTTGGAGTGCAGCACCCAAACATACCCTGAAACTGTTGGATTCTGTCCAAAAAATGGCAATTCGTCTCGTGGGTGATGCCTCCCTGACAAACTCACTCACTTCCCTGGAACACCGTAGAAAAGTTGATGATCTGGCTCTATTTTATAGATATTTTCATGGGCGATGCTCTTATGAAATATCAATAATTGTTCCTCCCTTGACAGTCCCCGCGAGATTAACCCTTCGAGTTGAGGCTTCGCACCCCTTCGTGGTCACTTCGGAGACCTGCAGAACATCTTTTTCCAAAGACTCGTTCAACCAACGAACAGCGAGGCTCTGGAACACATTCCCAAGGGAGGTGTTTCCCGAGGCACATAACCTCCGGAAATTTGAGAAGAACACCAATTCCTATATCATTTTCCTTGGTTCTCACGATGTTCTCTGAACATTACAGGATATCCCTTTTCGTGGGAGCCAGAACATGGAAAAAAGGAAATGTGGGCCACCCTGTGAAGGTAGGTACTTATCCAACGATAATTTTTGTGTGTTCAGGTCTCGAATCTCGAAATACGGTCCTGAAAAACGAAACGGAAAAATAGAAAATTAGATGCATTACTATAACTTTTAACTCTAAACGGACACACCTCAAATTGAATTATGAGTTGTTTGAACTTGGCCTGATAGAAAGCGTAGGATTGGTGTTTACGATGAATCTCTAAGACTTTCGGCAATTATAACAATTCTCAAATAATAAACCTGTTGTGTGCGAACACATCGTTACGGTCCATGCACATTGTCGAGCCGTTTGAACTCATTATGTATGATAGTCGAAAGTGAATGAAAAGTGAATCTGGTGGAAAAAAAGCCGTTGTTACTTCATTTTGTTATACTTGGTATACATAGAGTGTGCTTTGTCATGTTTCCCTGATGGGAGATAACACACACCTAGAAAATACTATCGATACCGAAGCAAAGCAGCGTCTTTCGCGTTTTAGAGAGCAAGATACTTTCCCCATTGTGGAAATTTTATTACTAGAACAATTTCAGTTCCTTCTATTGAATTGACTTACAGGCAGATATGAGTTGATCAATCTTATTCGTTTTCGTCGGGACACCCTGTAAATACAGTGTGAGTCTTTGGAAAGTGACCACGAAGGGGTGCGAAGTCTCAACTCGACGGGTTAATCTCGCGGGGACTGCCAAGGGAGGAACAATTGATATTTCAGAAGAGCATCGTCCATGAAAATATCTATAAAATAGAGCCAGATCGCCAACTTTTCTACGGTGTTCCAGAGAAGTGAGTGAGAATTGCCCTTTTTTGGACAGAATCCAACAGTTTCAGGGTATGTTTGGGTGCTGCACTCCAAATATGGGAACAGTATTCCAAGACAGGTCGGATCTGTGCCTTATAGATCATGAGCAGCTGACTGGAAGTGAAATAGTTCCTGGCCCGAAACAGAAAACCAAGTTTTTGGGATGCACTTTTAGCAATTGATCTCACGTGATTTTCTCAAGAAAGGTTATTGCTGATAGTAATACCGAGCATCGAAATGGATGAAATCATTCGCAAATAAAGATAAAACAATATTGAATACGATAGAAGATTGTAAATATCCGTTTGATTTTAGCGATAAAGTGTTAATGAGCTTTCGATACTACAAATCTATAATTATACAGGAACTCAATAATGACAACAGCACTCCTAATTTTCCTTAATTGTACAATTCGATGATTAGTTTGTTAATTAGATGATCAGATGTCGACACTTCTAGCACATATCTTTCCAAAGGATCATAATGATGATTTCAAAATTGAATAATGGTTAACATTATAAGAGCTGACATTGATATGAACAGAAATTGTCAGAACTTTGAACATTCGAGTTTTCTTCAGCCTTAAGAAGTTAAATTTCAGAAAATCTCTTCGAAGTCAGGACCGTACGTAAATGTTTTTTTCTCAGATATATATCGTTATACGTGATAGAATCAGTGAATATAGATTGAAGAAACTTTCATTAGGATTCATTCAGAGCAAATTGGAGTTGTAGCTGATAAGGATAACCCGAATATGCATTAAAAAATTCTCAAAATGTACAGGGTGATTCATGAGGAGACTCACATAGCCAAATGGTGAATAGAGGAAATCAAGACGAGTTGATGTATGTATATGGAAAAATTTTTTGACCCTCCATAACGAAGATACAAGGTATATTATGTGAAATTGCCATTTATGTATATTTGATCGCCGATATTTGAGAAATGATTCATCGTGATTGGTTGAAATTTGGCAGAACCATTACTTTATTGAAACTATTCATATTATGAAAAAGAAAATACAGATCTGGACTTGGAAAAAATCAATTTACATGAACCCAGTTGAAAGTTGACTTACCAGCCAGGTCAAAATTGAAAATTCATTCGAACGTTTTTTTTAAATATTTTTGTATTGAATCGGTGAAATTGAAGAGTAGTTTTCATTCTATATTGTCTGATCTTTCTGAATCAGATGAAATTTTTCGAGAAAAGTGATCACAAAGTGAACTTTTTTGACAGAACAATAAAAAATGTTTTTGTTCCAAGTCCGGATCTATAGTTCTCCATTCATAATATGCCATCTTGAATAGTTTCAGTACAACAAATTTTATTCGATAATTTTTGATTTTCATCACTCAAACTCATTCAAACGAACCAAATTAGATACAACCACTCGTCCTACTAACACGTTTCCATATATGTGCCAAATAAAAAAAAATTCGTAGAATAAAATTAAAGAAAATAAGGACTCGTGGTATTATTACCTTCGATAATCTTCTGATTTTATTATAATGTAGTAACTCCTCAGTATTCAATCGTCGTTTTTCTTGTGACAAAGAAAAATAGTTAAGCAAACACGGGTAAATATAAGATTTCAGTCATTATTCCAGATTTCTTGGGATTTTCTCTCCTCGTTTCTATAAAATAAAAAATAAAAATATGAATATTATTTCAATATACGTGTAGTAAGGACAAATCAGATGATTTTCCCCAAAATGTCACTGCGTTTAAAGAATTTTCCTATCAAAGTTCACTAGTGACGATTTGTATATGATAAGAAAATTCTTTGAACGCAGTGAAATTTTGAGGCAAATCATCTGATTTGTCCTTACTACACGTATATCGAAATAATATTCATATTCTTATTTTTCATTTTATGGAAACGAGGAGAGAAAATCCCAAGAAATCTGGAATAATGAATGTACCACCTACAGACAGTATACAGGGTGGGCCAATGGAAACTTTCCACCCTAATTTGTATGTTTGAGAATAAAAATCTTGGAAAACGCTCGTAAACATCGATATTTGATTTGGTGGGGAACTAATTTTCAGAGGTTTTCACCCCCGTATCTTCAACTCTGTAGCTGGGGGGTGAACAACCCTCAAAATTTGAATAGGGAAAAGGAGTCGTGCCATACCTCGTTGTGAAGGTCTCATCGAGTTCTTCATGGCCCTATAATTTTGCCTTATTATTTTCATCAATAACGAAATGTTGTCAAAATCTTAGTAAGAGACTATCGTTTTCGTAATAAAAATACCAATCGATTAAGGTTTCAAGTTTAATAATCAGGTGTACACGTCAAAGTTATCGTACAAATTGTTCGAAATGTCCTCCATTAACATTCATGTAATAATAAAATCGATGCTCTATCGCGTCTCTAATATTCTGCAACATATCAGCAGTTTTTCTTTGACACTCTACAGTTATGCGACATTGCATAACTTGAAGAGAAGCCGGCTGTGATTTATAAACGATAGACTTCAAATGGCCCCAGAGAAAGAAGTCAAGAGGAGAAAGATCAGGAGACCTTGCAGGCCACTCGATAGATCCTCTACGGCCAATCCAATGTCCTCTAAAATTTTCGTCTAGAAAGTTCCGAACGGGTGCTGCAAAATGTGGTGGAGCTCCATCTTGTTGAAAAAAAAAATTATTGTGTGTCAAGTTGTTATCTTCGGCAATGACCTCCCTTATTCTAGGAAAAATAGTTTCTTGAAGCAAAGTAAGATACATCTGCCCCGTCAGATTGCCTTGCAAAAAGAATGGCTCAATGATGCGCTTTCCTAAAATACCTGCCCAGACATTAAACTTTTCAGGATGTTGAGTATGAATCTCTCTAAATAAATGTGGGTTTGAATCGCTCCAGTATCGACAATTGTGTCGATTGACCAATCCATTTAGAAAAAAGGACCATTCATCTGAAAAGCAGATATTATACAGGAAATTTGAATTGCCAATACAGCGTTCACTCATTTCTTCTACAAATTGTAACCGTCGATCATAATCATCCTCATTAAGTTCGTGAAGCAGTTTTATCTTGTGAGGGTAAAATTTGTGTGCCTTCAAAATTCTTCTAACGCTTGTTCGTGAAACATCAGAAACTTCGGCCAATTGCCTCGTACTCAACAATGTGTTATCCAGTGTAATGTGCCCTAAAACAGCGATTTGCATGGCTTCATTCCTTACGACACGAACCGGATTATCTTTTTGGTTCTGCACTGTTCCAGTTTCCAAAAACTTCTCCATCAGTTGTCTAACGTAAGTATGTGAAACAATTCCATCCCGATGTCTTTCATTAAATAGTCGTGCTGTTTTTCTTGCACAGTCATTGTTTTTGAAATAAATAGAAACCAATTCGACCGGCTCAGCTATAGTGTAAACCATACTTATCAAATTTCACTATAAACTCTCGAACTAACGCTATGTAAATAATGGTGCGACAATGTCTAGTAGAAATTAAGTTTGCAAAAACATACTTTTTTCTTCAACGGATTTTGACAACCTGTCATTTCGTTATCGATGGAAATAATAAGGCAAAATTATAGGGCCATGAAGAACTCAATGAGACCTTCACCACGAGGTATGGAATGACCCCTTTTCCCTATTCAAATTTTGAGGGTTGTTAACCCCCCAGCTACAGGGTTAAAGATACGGGGTGAAAACCTCTGAGAATTAGTTCCCCCTCAAATCAAATATCGACGTATTCGAGCGTTTTCCAAAATTTTTATTTTCAAACATACAAATTAGGGTGGATAGTTTCCATTGGCCCACCATGTATAAGATTTTAGCTCTAATAGAGTTTCAGGGGAAGGTACTTTATGGCGTGCTCGGTACTCGCTTCTCCATATTTCAGTCCACAGATGATCTGATTTTGTTTTTGTATATCCATTAGACATTTCAGATGAAATGTCACTAATATAACTTTGTGAAAATCAATTCGATATGGGTAAGTATGTCGATAGAGAGAAGAGAACGCTATACACTTGGTATACAGCCTCGAGCTAAATTTCGACTGACTCCTAATAAAGGAGCTCATTCACCCGAACCACGACGTATGCAAGCAAAAGACATACGGTATCATACGATACGACTTTGGTGATACTCCCGAGGAGGCGAAAGTGAATCTGATTCTGACAGCCTCTGGCGAACACATTGATCACCCTTAAAATATGATGCGAGAGATCATCGTTGAAAACTTTTACTTTCCATTCTTGCTCGAGATTCGCCAGTCACCACGGATCATCGAAGTTGAATTTTATTCGGGATCATTTTTTATTGCGGATTTATGCACATCCTTTTATCGTTAATTTGTCTTTTTTACGAAGATGTTGAAACTATAATCGTTCGTGTATCAAATTAATATTACGATTTGGTTTCTCTTCAATATAGACCGTTTTTATTTCTTTCACTATATGTAAGGATCTCATAAGGTAGAAACAAATACGATATCATTACAATCAGAATATGACGGAAAAATTAATCTTCCAGGTTTTATTCATAGTAAATAGTCGATTTGAATTTCTGCATACCTAAATCTGCCGCTGAAACCGTATTTTTCCCGAGCCTTTGTAAATTTCGAGAATAATTAGGTATTTATATGAAAAATAATTACATTCATGAACTCGATATATATTGTATTCTAGTAGAAGCGGCAACGCCGGTTCGTTTCAAATAACTCAGACGTGTAGATCATGTTAATTTATATACAGGGTGATTCACATAAGAACCGACATAGAGCAGGGGCATGTAGGAGGTACCGGTGATCAGCATCGTGGGAACAGCCTATAGTAGGGCGCAATGCCACTAGTTTGCAACGCGGGATATTATGATGCTGTATGGAGTTATGCTGACTAACTAACATGTCACTCAATAGTCTGGTTCATCAAATTGCAACGATTCAACAAGTGAAAACACCAGGGAAACCCAGTTGAGCCTAATGAGAGCTCACATAAGTTATTCCAGATGTAATCAAATGTTGAACAAATTCAACTGTCTGACAACCTATTAACACAAAAAAGGTTTGAGAATCCGGTTTGTGACAAGTTATTCTCAGAAATCTTCGTGAAAACTCAAGCCTCCAACTGCAAAGGAAGTGAAAAGTCTAATGAGAACTTCCACAACCCATGAAATTGGAACATCAAGAAACCACTCCAACTCTGGAATATGAAAAGACAAGAAAGAAACCATTGGTGTTCTCAGTGTTGTGGAAAACTGCTTGGGAAGATAGTGCACAAATTGCTGATTTGGATATCTAAATAAATCATCATAGAGAGAGAGAACTAAATAATAAGGGCGGTTATGTGTTTGAAACCCTTTTTAAATATAACACTGGAACGCCAATGAGGGTCTTTAAAAAATGAATTCGATTATGTGTATTACTTTCAATGGAAAGTTTGTGAAGGCAATTCCCAATAAACAATGATCAACGGTCGCTATAGCAAAAGTAAAAGGATATACCTTTGTATGTACTATGATTGTGACGTATTCCATAATAATAAGCGCAAATTTCAATAGGTAATTATTAATACTACCATCGTGTTGGAATTATTGATACCTCACCCTCAACTTCTCAATTCTTCATATAGTTATAGTAGTACCTAGGAATTAATTTTTCGAAACAAAGTACATTCAAGGATATTGAAATTTCATTTAAACGGGTGAATTTCCAATGAATATTAATATATCAACTCGTAGACGATGATTATTATTTTTTCATGATCGATGATTCCATTGAGATATTCCAATAAATTGCTATTAAATCTTTCAGCACCACTTTTTTTTTACTTTCAATACGCTCGAATAGAGAATAATGCAAATCAATGATTATGTTATGAAATATTTTGTTACGGAAACGATTGTATTTCAAACATCGATTTCACTGGGTGTTGTTGAATGTAATGCTTTCAACATTTCAGGAAATATTAAGAAAATGCGAAGGACGAATCACAAGACCTAGAAATTAATACTTGGTATCGATAATTGGTTTTTTAGAACCCTGTTTTTTATTTAATAGAATAAAATTTTCGATGAAATTTCCATAAATTCGAAATGATTTCATGGTATACATATATTTTAGATCAAATTACTGAACTAATATAGTTTTGTATTGATGATATCTGATATCAAAAGTTGTTATAATGACGGTATTTCAGAAAAGTTTCGCTATAGAAACTATTCCAAATCACGGAGCTATAATCTATTGCAAAAATCTATGTTCCGAGCACTTTTATTACTCATTTATTGAATGAACAACTAAGTTTAATGGGAGATTTAATCTTATAAATGCCGATTTGAAGAACGTTTGGATATATAGATCATATCTTTATATCACTTTTTCCTAAAGTTGTAATTTATTGAGATCAACAAGAACAAGTAATCTAAATAACGATAAAAAGAAATAGGTTCGCATAAGAGTGGGCAATAGGACTGGAAAAATGAGGAATACAGCGCTCTCGCTCCTGACGCTTTATGGTAAAACAGTTTGGCATATAGTACATTTTTAAACGCCATCATATAGACAAAGGTTCAAATTAGGGCGGATACTATCTCATTTTTCAAAATTCGAAAAAAAAAAGTTTCAAAAATGTATTTGAATATAGCATTATTAGCTGACGAAAAAAAAATATTTATACTGCTTGTTCAAGATTTTCAGATAGTATCCGCCCTAGAATGAACCTTCAATATGCTACAAAAAAAAAATCAAATCATAATGTGGCTTGGTTTCTTCACAAAGCGTCAGGAGCCAATCCTCTGCAACCTCAAAAATAGGCATAAGTTCACGATGATATTTGCGCCCTCTGGTGAAAGTTATATCAAAAGAACATGGCAGTCGATGTAGCCTTAGTTCGGGTGATTTGATGAAATATAGAAATAATGAAATTTAAAAAAAACCTATATAAATTCATGAAATTTCAAAAATAAACTAGTAGGTATTGATTACTTTGAGACAAAAATAATTTATTCTTCATACATTTTGAGAAGTATCATCTAATAGTTCGTTCGTCAATTAAGTGAAATCTATTGAATAATCTGATGCGTAATTTCACGCGAGTTCATTGCCTCAAGTGCCCATTATTTCGCTAAACGCAAAAAATCGTCTACAATAATAGAATACGTATAGGTGGTTCCCCGAACGTGTTGTTTTTTACACGGCGTAACATCCTGAGATGCAGGGTGATGCAGGATGCAGGTATACGTTTATGGTCAATGGAATAGAGAGCTTGAGCTTCTGAAATTTCTAGGTTTTACAATTTTGTATTTAGTGCGAGTGTAATATAATAGTGGTAGGTCATTAATGATTGGTGACATTATAAAAATGTTCAACATCCTTTGAATGTTTACGAATCCAGGTAAAATGAATGGGTCTACGACTAAATATCCCGTCCAAAAATATCCTGTCAAAAATATCCTGCTGAAAATAACCTTATCATTTATATCCTTATAAAATCATTATAATAATTTGACTGAGGAAGGGAAATGTTATTGGTCAGGCTATCATTGTCTAAATATATTAATGTGCAGGTTATTTTCGGCAGGATTTCTTTGACGGGATATTTTTGTACGGGATATTTAGTCGTGCTCCCAAATGAATCAATGTTGAATATTTTCGTCATGTCAGTAGTTTGATCTGCTTTATGCAGAAACGTTGAACTTTGTATTTGGTGTGGAAATGTTTTTGTGTTTGTGACTATAAGTATTGAAAATGCCGCCTATATAACCCAGGGCAGGTGATTATCGTAAGGGAGAAAAAACAAAATTACATGTGTCGACAAAAAGACGTAGCCGGACGTAGGATATCAAGGGGGAAGAAAAATATCAGTATCGGTCGAATGTTATGTTCATTCTCTTCACCCAGACACCCCTATTTTGGAATTCCAAATGGCACCCCCTACTTCGAGATATATAAAATTCAAAGTCTAGCAATAATAACCAACCAGATGGAAAACTATCTTAGTATTTGATTTATAAATATCGGGACATAATCATTAAATTATAAGTTATATTAGGTCAGTTATTACAGCCAAACATTTTGTCAATTTTCATTGAAGGTATCCTCAGATCAATTTTTGTGGAGTCACATGTGGAAACAATGGTTAATAAAACTCAGCCAGAGAATATGGATGTACTCAAACTGATATATTTCTCGAAAAGTAGACAAATAAATGGGAAAACGTTTCAAAAAATGTTTCAAGAATTCTAGAATAGGCTGTACTATTGAGCATCAAATATTGAAGCATATTTTCGAATAATTGCTTCAAATACCTCTGTCAAAGATCACTCGCTCTCTCTAACTTTTGTTGATCACCAACATGAATCATTGAAATAAATTATTATTCATCTGGTCGGATTGGTTTTTGTTTCCGCCTCAATTTGATGTATCTCAAGTTGCCATTTGGAATTTTATAAAGTAGAGGTGGCGGGGTTTGAAGGGATGATCATAGCATTCAATAGATACTAGTATTTTATTTCCTCTTCAATTCCATAATTGTTATCATCGCACATCATAAGGCTAAGTGGTAAGTTTTGAAATCAGAGCTCTGTACTATGAATCGAGGAAATCGCCTATTTTGTAATATTCTCAGCTGAAACTGAATTTCAAAATTTTCTCTTCCAATGAGGAATTGGTGAAATAATCAACAATATTTCAATTTGTGCTAACTTAATCCACATCATAACATTTTCAACAATCAGGCATTTGATGAAATGTTGCCGCATATCATCGAGTTCAACCCGTTTCTATAAAGAGCACCGTACAATGTTCTTGACCTCACACAATATACCTCTCAATTCACAAGTTCTTGCGCTACTGCTGCTGCTGCTGTTTTATATTCCACTTCAGCTGTGCTCAAAGCAACATAGTATATCTAATGCTTTTCAAAGAACCAAGATACTGATTATTATCGACGGCTACAACACAAAATTGCTTTCGTTTTACTATGTTTGATATCACAATGACTTCATTTTGTTATTATTTCACAAATTCTCATCTCTCATAAAATATAAAATTTCAAGCAATGACATCAACTCTGTCTAATAGATCAGCATCACTAAAGAGTGAGCAATGAGCCGCACAAAATAACAAATTCAGCGCTCTCGCTCTAGACTTCCCATTTCGAAACCATTCAATATTTTCAGAATTTTTTCGATTCATGCTCTAGCCAAAGGATCAAGCTAGGTTGGATACTATCTCATTTTTCGAAGTTTTTTAGGAAAGAGTGCAAAAAACGTTCTCGAAAAGTGCTCAAAATTAGTCAATTTGGCAAATAAAAAAAAATACGTGTACATGAAATAACCAATTTCCAAATAGTATCCAACCTAGATCTATCTGTCAACAAACCACACAAAAAAAAGCAGCTCGAAATAGTGATCGATGTCAATACAGGACGTTAAGAGCCGTTGCTCTACATTCTCACAAATACGCACGATTTGGTCGATGATATTTGCGCCTACGTAAATCACCCTGTATAACAGAAAAGTTAACTTTAACTGACGATACAGTTGAAATTCAAGAAAATAATGATTAAAGCCTACTCATAGTATCTGATGAGTCATTTCGTTTGCTTCTTGGTTTTTCGAGATCGGATTTTCAAAAGCAGCGCTATGGCTTGAGGCTTTTAGCAATCATCAACATACAGATTTACTGCAGTAAATCTGTATATTATGTACCCTAATATTGGATAGATATCCTGTTGTCGATACTTCCCATATAACTTTTTGCTGATAGTATACACATTTTCCCGCGATTGGTCATCCAAATTTGAATCTTTCAGAATATTCACCAAAACCATAGACAATTGGAAGTTTGTGAAACCCATCGTGAACCCTCAAATCATCCGATGTTTATTGCATCTCCTCAGCCTGATAGTGTACCCATGATGGATAATATATCTCATGATCTATTTAAGAGAATACAAAAAATCCTAATTTTTCCACACCTCTCGAACAATGAAGAGTGTCGTAAATCTTGATAACATATGTAAACGTAATGGATATAACCAAGGATATAACACAATCAAGGTGTTATCAAGTTAGATTCTATGACCGGATTACCCGATGAATATAGGTAGAATACATTTCGCTAGGAATCTGCTAGGCAGATTATTGGCAATATAAATAAATATTCGGACGCGGTAATCACCCCGACTAATTGGCGAACCGGGTGAGTTGTCCTTTTCTAAAAAGGATGCTTGTTGATTTATGACTGTTTTGTAACCGCCCACTGCTATCTCTTCCTAACCCCCCCGGACCTCAGGTATAGGCGAGTTTTGTCGCGTTTCTCAACCTTAATCAGTGACCTGATGCAGTGAGTATTGGCTGTTTTGATATTAATTTGTTCACCATTATTATTCAACATTAAATGACAGTTAACAACAAAAAGTCCACAAATTACTAAATAATTTTCATGAATCATCAGAAGACTTCTGATTATACCAGGTGTTTTCGGAATAAGTGTACATATTCCGCATATCAATGTGATGCAGTCTAACTAATATTCCAACAAAATCAGATTTTTCCTGATTCTTCTAATTGACGAAACATCTAGAGAATTCTTCATCAAGGCTAATTAATTAAGCCGATCTCACTGTTCCCAACATAAGCTTGTCAGGAGTAACCATGCATACCTTTGAAGACATCCATTTCGATGCTTGGTATTACTATCAGCAATAACCTTTCTTGGGAAAATCACGTGAGATCAATTGATAAAAGTGCATCCCAAAAACTGGGTTTTCTGTTTCGGACCAGGAACTATTTCACTTCCAGTCAGCTGCTCATGATCTATAAGGCACAGATCGGACCTGTCCTGGAATACTGTTCCCATATTTGGAGTGCAGCACTCAAACATACCCTGAAACTGTTGGATTCTGTCCAAAAAAGGGCAATTCGTCTCGTGGATGATGCCTCGCTCACAAATTCATTCACTCCTCTGGAACACCGTAGAATAGTTGGCGATCTGGCTCTATTTTATAGATATTTTCATGAACGATGCTCTTCTGAAATATCAACAATTATTTCTCCCTTGTCAGTCCCCGCGAGATTAACCCGTCGAGTTGAGGCTTCGCACCCCTTCGTGGTCACTTTAAAGACCTGCAGAACATCTCTTTCCAACGAACAGCGAGGCTCTGGAACACATTGCCAAGGGAGGTGTTCCTCGAGCCATATGACCTCCAGAAATGCAAGAAGAACACCAATTCCTACCTTATTTCCCTTGGTTCTCACGATGTTCTCTGAACATTACAGGATATCACTTTTCGTGGGAACCAGAACATAGAAAAAAAAATTGAGCTCCGCGTTATTGTATCTTCCTCACGGAAATTTGAAGAGAGGTGACGTCAGAATTTCCGCAGAGTATAAATTTAGGTGGAAAGAGGGGTCTCACCCTATATTTTTCTTTGGTGTCATTCGATAGAACACGTCGACATTCCTCTGGGTTTGGAATATTTGTATTCATTACAATGCTACCCATGTATATATTCTAACGCCAAATATTATTTTTTCAGTGATGCCGCAACACCTGCACTTCCATGGCTGCAGTGGTTAGCCATGCAATGCGACGGTTTCCGACTTCACCATCGGACACCCCGTATTCGTCCTGCAGATTTAAAGTTAGTATACAACACGTCACTGCTTTTTTGAGGTTTGAATTTCAGCAACCAAAAGATCAAGCACGATGTGATCCTAACCTGAAAACATGTAGGTTGATCACCCTGGTAAACCAAAATAAAGTATACAATTCTTTTGGAGCAAAGCTCTTCAGAAACTTATTCACGTAATATTTTCAGCAAGTATTCGAGAAAAAGTTATTGTCAACTTTGTGTGCAGATAGTAGGAAGATAATTGAACTGCATAATAAAAACCATGTACTTTTAATTATTGAACTCTTGAAAAGGAATATTCTCAGATAAATTATGAACATACAAAAATGGATATACATATATTTATATAAAGCAATACATTGAGAATTCGCATTCTCTATGTGATGAGAATATTTACTCTTTTTCAGTTAATTCAATAGAAAACAACTACTTTCCTGTCTATATGCCACGACGAACATTGAATTATATCTATTGAACACACACGATAAGAGTTTGAAAATAAAATATAAAAATTTCTGAAATTGAGAATTTGCATTCTCCTTCAGACAAAAATATGTATATACACACATCATTCTGAATATTCAACAGAAAACAACTACTTTCCTGGCTATTTGCCACGTCGAACATTGAATTATATCTGATGAACATTCAAAAGGGGAACATGAAAAATAAAGAATAAAATCCTCCGAAATTGAGAATTGACATTCTTCTTCAAATCGGATGAATAATATGATGAATAATGATCTAGAAATATGACTTACCAATATATTCCAATTTTCATTTCAATGCTGAATATATTGGTAAGTCATATTTCTAGATCATTATTCATCATTATTATTCATCCGATTTGAAGAAGAATGTCAATTCTCAATTTCGGAGGATTTTATTCTTTTTTCATGTTCCCCTTTTGAATGTTCATCAGATATAATTCAATGTTCGACGTGGCAAATAGCCAGGAAAGTAGTTGTTTTCTGTTGAATATTCAGAATGATGTGTGTATATACATATTTTTGTCTGAAGGAGAATGCAAATTCTCAATTTCAGAAATTTTTATATTTTATTTTCAAACTCTTATCGTGTGTGTTCAATAGATATAATTCAATGTTCGTCGTGGCATATAGCCAGGAAAGTAGTTGTTTTCTATTGAATTAACTGAAAAAGAGTAAATATTCTCATCACATAGAGAATGCGAATTCTCAATGTATTGCTTTATATAAATATATATCCATTTTTGTATGTTCATAATTTATCTGAGAATATTCCTTTTCAACACTTTCATACCCAATCAGGGGGTTCAAACTTGAACGATGGAAACTTGTGATTTTTATAGACCTCTAATCGCAGATTCGTGATAGAGTCTCAATTCAGAATTCATTTCCACGCCCTGTATGATGAATGTCAATTTATCATACACCCAAAAGTATTGAACTCTTTTTTTTTTACTTCACTATTCTATGCCCTTAGTTACTATTTCATACTTTACTTTTCAAGGCCCTGTGGCAAAAGTTAGTGGTTATACTCAGCTTCATCATGTTTTGGATTCAAGTGTGATAAATTCTCAACACAATCGTTTTTGATTCACGTCAATATCTTATTTTCAAGAGGAGATACACATTTTTTTAAGAAAGTATTGATTTTTTAAATTTGCAGAACCTGCATGAACTTTAGATTAAGATCTCAGAGAGATAGTAAACAGAAATCTGAATCACCAAATACAAAGGACTCAAGCAGTCTTGACTCTTGAGGAATTGCTTTAAATTTTCCTTGAAGGGTGAATCGTAGCTCTTGAATTGTCTCTGACAAGGCCAGACGAAGGCAAATGAGCCTCTGGACTTCATCCCAAAGATTCTCTATCGGTTCTGAATTACTGTTGGTAATAATTCAAAAAATCCATACTTTCGGTATAAATAGCTATTGCTGGACCCTAATAACCTTAGCAGATCCACTTAAATTTTTCTGATTTGTAATTTTGTAAAAAGTGCTATAATTTGTTACTTGTTAAGTATTAATTTATTACGATATTCGCAAATTCATGACCCTTCATTAAAGAGAAAAACCCAACAGCTCTGTAAGCTTTATGTCAACCTGACAGAACCATAGCTAAACATTTATTATTTAGACAACTTCAAATATACCATAATTCATTACTATTTCATTACTAACTCATAACTATCATCACGAATTTTATACTCATCATTCGGTGGAAAAAACGCCGATTTGTCTATCTCGATCTCAAGCTAGCACTCCAGCTAGCAGAACCAAAATTCAAATCACGTGTTTTTAAAAATTCTATTGAGTCCTCAATGAGTCAGTAATTCATAATTTATCCACCACCAAATTCGCAAATTCATAAACCATAAACAGAAGCAAAGAAATGGTCTGCTAGCTTTGTGTTAGCTAAAAATTATTTTTTTTAATACTTCAAATATACCATAATTCATTACCATTTCATGAGTTACTTATAAATATAATCACGAATTCATTAATCATCATTCGATGCAAAAAAACACCGATTCGTCTTGCTCGATCTCAGAGAGGATGATAGGAAATACCAACGGCTCTGCTAGCTTTATGTCAACCTAGCAGATCCATAGCATTGAATTTAGTTTTCTTGAACTTGAAATATACGATAATTCATATATTTTATTACCAATTTATTACCACAATAACGATATGCCACTTTCCATTTGGAGAAGGAAATCGTCGATTCGTCTATCAATTCCATCTCAACCAAGCAGAAGCAAAACTCGAATGACATGTTTTTGGATATTCCGACAAACTCTGTATATCCTCATCCTCATCCTGGCCTCATTTCAAGTGGAAAATCATCAGCGTTTTTTTCCATCGAATAAGTTGAGAATTCGTGATTCTATTCGCAAGTTAGTAATAAAATAGTAATAAATTATGGTATGAGTATTTGAAGTTTTAAAAAATTAATTTCTCGGCAGCCGTCCGGAAAGTGCTCACTTCCTGGACTAGGCCGGGAAGTATCACATCGTTATTGTCACTGTAGCTATGAAAATCTTGGTAGATATATGGTTTTGATAAATGCAGATGATAATTACCATAGCAGCGAAATATCGGCTGACAGCTATATGATATGAAATTAGAAATTAGTTGATATTTTGATTCTTGAAAGTTTGGTTACAATTATCGCAATAAACTATCGAAAGCAGCTGCGACAGTGAGTTTGAAAATGTCCATACGACATTTCCAATTTAACAGTCAGTAGGTATGGGTATTCTGTTAAAATTTCAGTATTTGATACAAATGATAATTGATAAAGAAGACATTGTATTCTACAAAGAAATATAATATGGGAATGTGTCTCATTGATTTGTTATTCTACATGGTTGCCGCAAAAATAGTTTACGCAACAAGTCCAAAAACAGTTTTTTTGGACTCGCAGACTCCCAGGGCTCGCCTACGGCTCTGCCTAGAATTTTGTCTACTCATCCAAAAAAACAGTATTTCACGGACTTATCACGTAAATTACTATTCTAGCTGACATAAAGCTATCAGTGCCTTTTTTTTTTGTTTAATGAAGGGTTATAAATTTGCGAATGTGGTAGTGAATGAGTATTAAATTAGTAACTTATTGAGGAATCTATAGAATTTCAAAGAGTATGTGATTTGAATAAAAGAACTGCTAAGTTGAGCTCGAGATAGACAAGTCGGCGTTTTTTTCATCGAATGATGAGTAAAAAATTCCTGATTATAGCTATAAGTTACTAATAAATTATGGTAAATTTGGAAGTTCAGACAAAAATGATTCAGCTATATGGTTCTGCTAGGTTGACATAAAGCTAGCAGAGCCATTGGTTCTCCTGTCAAATTAAGGGTAGTAAACTCGCGAATATGGTGATAAATTAGCACTAAATTAGTAACAATTTATAGCACTATTGCAAATCTTAAATATTGAAGTGGTTCTGCTAGGTTAATTGGGGTCGTAAATCAGATATCCCAATAGTAAACAGTAATTACAGTCCAATTCTCAGAAAGTATTCCATGTTGTCTCTCACCGATAGAAGAACCATGTCAGACCTTCTGATGATTTATAAAATATTCAACAAACGCATTGATTGTCCCAAGCTATCGTCCAAAATATCCTTGAGTACACCTAGCAGAGATTTAAGACGCCATGAAACCATTAACACACCTTCCAGAAAAACAAACTCAGGATTAAACTCTTCCATTTGCAGAATGGTCAGAACTTTTGATAGCTCCTGTAATAAAATCACAATCTTCAGACTTTCATTTTTGAATTTCAAAAAACACGTGAAATCCTTGTTCTGTTTTCGTTGACTGGATAAAAATTCACACGCACTTTCGTCTACAGATAACGTTTTAATCGTAACGTTCATATAATGTTTATATTGTCCATATATTGCATTTTAATATTGGATCAGTTATAATGTCTATACTATATAAGTTCACTATTATTGGCTCACTATTTGATTACCTAATAAGAGGATACTCGTTGGATTTTGTTTGTTTGTATCCCTACTTTGTAATAAATGAATGAATGAATAAATAAATGATATGTGATTGTATACATACTTTTACTATATTTGTTTTTACACTCCAGTTCTTTCAAAATATTCATGTGAATTTTATGTGAATTTTTCCATTTTTATGTCAACAATGAACATTATTATTATTATTTTCTGTTCACAGGGCGGCAGTAGTAGCCGTAGCGAAGGTTCAAGCGCTCTCTCGCGCTCCATGCGGTACGCGGATCCCTGGCTGTACGGCAGCGTGCAGAGCGGGGGCGTCGCGACGCCGGGCGCCTTCCTGCTGACGCCGGCGTTCGCGCTGTGCGCCTGCGCCCCGGATTGTTCCGGTGGCGGCGGAACGAAGCGGGCCGCCAAGAAGACGCAGCAGACGACGTGCAAAAAGTGCAAAGGCACTAGGCTACCCGTATCGGCGGTGAGTACGTTTGAATCGGTTATTATCAAAACAATGACTAACTAATTTAGTATTTATAATGCATATACAGTGTGTCCCACTTACCATGCTCACCATGGGAATCTTTTTAACGATGGGAGATACGAGGTCGGTTAAATGACACCAAATGTGGAGATTGATTGTCAAGACCAACTATAATGTGAAAAAATATTTTGATAAAATCTATTCGTTTTTGTTTTATAGGCAAAAAACAGATTTCGATCATTTTCATGTCTCCTCCGTAACTTCTTTATTTATGAAAATATTCAAATAGGAATTTCACATTCTCATGGCAGTTTTTCACAGTGATTTCGAAAAAAATTTGAAATTTATACCAACTCTTCTAGAATTTGAGATATCAGCACCAACTTTAGTTTTTCAAATGTAGATCATAGCTCACTATGACTTAGTTACTAATAACTTTTTTTTCTCTTACAGATGATATGTCGCAGTAATAGTTTCGTGTTGATAACAACGGAGTTATCGTCATTTATACAAAAACAAAAAATTATTTGGAAGCCGCCATCTTGAATTTATAAATTTTAACAAAAAAATCATGATCTGCGACCTCAAAAACCCCCACTTACCAATTTTGAATGGAATCGGACCAAATCTTGTCCGCCATCTTGGAGCAGCCATTTTTTTTTAATTTCAACAAAAATCCCATAACTCCGATTAACTTGAAATTTGGCAGGTGTTCATAATTTCGGTGACAATACATTATGGAATTTTTGTTAAAATTAAAAAAAAATGGCTGCTCCAAGATGGCGGACAAGATTTGGTCCGATTTCATTCAAAATTGGTAAGTGGGGGTTTTTGAGGTCGGAGATCATGATTTTTTTGTTGAAGTTTATAAATTCAAGATGGCGGCTTCCAAATAATTTTTTGTGTTTGTATAAATGACGATAACTCTGTTGTTATCAACACAAAACTATTACTGCAACACATCATCTGTAAGAGAAAAAAAAGTTATTTGTAACTAAGTCATAGTGAGCTATGATCTACATTTGAAAAACTAAAGTCGGTGCTGATATCTCAAATTCTAGAAGAGTTGGTATAAATTTCATATTTTTTTCGAAATCACTTTGGAAAACTGCCATGAGAAAGTGAAATTCCTATTTGGATATTTTCATAAATAAAGAAGTTACGGAGGAGACATGAAAATAATCAAAATCGGTTTTTTGCATATAAAACAAAAACGGATAGATTTTATCAAAATATTTTTTCACATTATAGTTGGCCTTGACAAACTCCACATTTGGTGTCATTTAACCGACCTCTTATCTCTCACCGTTAAAAAGATACCCATGGTGAGCATGGTAAGTGGGACACACTGTATTCACATTCGTCATTCCAAAATTTTTGGGATTTTCTCTCCTCGTTTCTATAAAATGAGAATATGAATATTATTTCAATATACGTGTAGTAAGGATAAATCAGAAGATTTGCCCCAAAATGTCACTGTGTTTAAAGAATTTTCCTATCAGAGAGCCTAAAAGAAAAATTCACTAGCTTGTCAGTGACAATTTGTATTGAAAAAAGTTTAGAGAAGAGAAATAAAGGTATATAGGAAAAAATATCAAATTTTCACTTTTCTTTGGACGTTTCGGGACCGAATCTGCTCCCGTTTTCAACATAAGAAATGATTATTTCAATAGCACAGTCATATCTGTCTTCAAGCTTTTCAATTTTCATTGACAATTGGTGACGTTGGCAATCAAATGAGTTACAGGATGTGTTCATTAATTAATCTTGAATTTACCATTATCATGTTCAGATATTAGTAGTGAATACCATGTTCTGTCTATATCAACTGAACAAGAAGCAATGCTTTTGCCTCCATTCAGAAGAATGCAAGCAGATTCCTTGATTTTTCTCTTCTGGTTTTTATCTTCTTTTCCAATGATTTCAATATTATTCCACTCTGCCATATGTTGTTTGTCTTCAGTAAGGAAAGTGTCCTAGAAATCTATTTTTCTACTATAAAACGTTATACAGGTACGCACAAGAAAGTTATTACTTTTCAAAAGACTCAAAAGACATATAGGAGGCGCCACTCCCACGAAAGAGACAAACTAACATAAAATTTGATATTGTCATTAAAAAGTACCCCTAGATACCAAACTTCATTCAAATATGACAATTATTTTGAAATTTATTACCAAAAAACAAGAATGAGAATTCAACTTTGACACTCTGTATCTCAGAAACGAACAACTTTCCGACATATGTTTATACGAACTTTTCTTCTTATTTTGACGTCAGCAACATGCTCCTGAATTTTCTACCCGTACTTAAGAATCACCCTGTATAACTAAAACAGAGATGTATAGAAATTTAACTGGTGGGCTCACTCTTCAATTGTTTCGTCAGACTAACTCTCGATATGGAACAATTGCAAGCGAGTTTTGGACGTGCGGTTCAGGTATTTGCGATAGAGGCGCCATAATCGGAAAATCGTTCAAAACCTTGGTTCTGTGAGGGATGAATCTATTTCCATCATTGTTGTATGGTGGATTAGGTATTATACACAAAATTTAGAAACTACGGAACACGTCCCTAACGAACACTAGACCCCAATCTCAGAAATAACCATTTTTTCAGCTCAAGAATATTTTTGACATATTGACGTTTCGATCCTTTGATCAGGAATCAGTTTACTGCTCTGTATCTAAATATTTATCGGTCGGTACTATGTTTCCTGTGAATATGGATTGTAACCAGGATGAGCTTAGCAAGATTTACCCACGTCAAGTATGTTTATCAAAGGTATATCAGAGTCCCTAATAACACAATAGCATCTGTAAGACGTCGTAGAAACATCCATATGGGATGATAGGAACATCTCTGGAAAATCCCTATTTTCCTTGGGACATTCTTGGGATGTTGCTGGCAAACCCTTGTCAGCATTTGCGATGTCTCATAAACATCCCATCAGAATGTTTGTGGGATGATACGAGATGTACCAGAGACATTCAGGGTACTTGATATGGAACATCTTGAAGAAATTTCTAGGATGTTATTTGTTTGATGACAGTAATGGATGACACGGTATGAATTATTTTCAATCTGAAATCCTGGAAATGGACGACCTATTTCCAGACATAAAGTATATAACAATCCGAATCCGAAAATATAAGTTCGGTGCGGTCCAATTACTAATGGAAGATGATAACAGTTGTTTGAGGCTCATATTTGTTGGCGCTGGGCCGACGGCTGTTAGTAACTCTTAGCAACGTAGTTGCACCGCCATCTATCGGCTGGTATAACAAATAAATTCAGCAATAAATATGCTGGAGAGATATATTTCAATTTTGTCGTTTATTACATGGTTCAACAGGTACTTTGGTATTCTATTGTGGAATATTAAGTATAATTATTTCAATTCGTTATCGATGAAATTAGCCGGCTTTGGTATAGGTATAAGTATATGAGTACGAATACAGTTTTGATTTCCATTTTTTACCAACTCTTTAATGTTTCAAATGTCACAATTGTTTGAACTATTCAATCATGCCAATCATCATTAGCGAATATGGAACCATGATATTGTTTATAAAAAAAGATCAAAATGGGATGTTTCTAGAACATCCAATGAAAACATCTGATGGATGTCCCAAGAGAAACATCTCTGGGATATCGTACCTAAGTCTGAAACATTGCCTTAGCGGGATGTACCAGCAAGATCCGGTGTTGTTAGGGGTAGGCGCCATCGAGAAACTTGCAAACGACCTTCAATAGGGAGCAAGCGCACCAGTTAAATTTCTATACATCTCTACTAAAACTATAACGAACTGTCATCTGAGAATTATAATTTGTTGACAATTGATTCCCTGCTTTGTTTGACAGTTGGACTCGAAATTCGGCACGGTGAGATGCTACCCCACCACCGTCCTGGCGACCAATCCTGCGCCTGCGCGCGCCGGCACCGTCCGCGTCACCTCCTGCCACGCCAGACCGACCATCCTGCCGCCTCCAGCCGCCTCCAACGCCGCCTGCGACCCTTACGACCTGGTGCGCCGCTCCCGGTTGACGGGGGCGGTAGAAAACCCTTCGAGCGGGTTCAGGGTACGATCGGTGTCGCCGAGAGAGGCCAGGAATCACGGGATAGGTGGTAAATGGTCCCTTGATAGTAGTAGGACTATGCCGTTTCTAGCTCAAAGCCGCGATCAACACTCCCTAGGTGGCGCTGTAGATGTAGATGTGGCGATAATTTTAACTTCTTGATGTTTGTATTTATAATATGTATTATTCGTATGGTGACGTCATTTTTGCAATTCAATTTATATTCCGAATTAAATAAAAAAAGCTGTGAGCTGTGCACAGGGAATCGAAGCCCGGCCGACGGACTATTCCTCCAGCTGACGTTTGTACTCTGCCACAGACATCTGAAAACTGCCACAAAACATGAACCTATTCCATTTTTGCCTCTCGATGTGCATGCGCATACGCAGTAGGAAAAATGCTTGCATTTTCGACATGCCATTCCATCGACTACATCATCTAGAGCAGATATGGAAGAACACCTTTTTCTACAGCAAAATTCTTTTAACAATTTGGGACAATCATATTCCAACGAGGCTCCCATCATTGCTGAAGGTTTAGTTGAAATAATGCGTCAACTACTGATGTTCAGAGATTCATTCATACCTATTCGGCGATTGCTTTTCATCAGTCTGCCAATTGAAGAAAAATATGAAGTATGAAATAGCAGTGCTCGTTGACTTCCTGAAATCTCCCACTGAAACTCTAACGACATTCACCGAACAAGAATTGCGATACATTCCAATAGAATATCTCATTGAATTTGCAGATCCTTGTGGATTATTAGCGGTGTGGCATAAACTTCCTTGAGAATATTGCTCCACCTTCAACCTACAAATCAAGCTGCCATGCTTTTTTTTTGCATCCTTCCACTCTATACATTATATCTCAAGCATAATCTGCAAACGACATACATCATACAACGTCGCTTTGAGATAACACACCTTCAAATGGCCCACGTCCGTATTACGGAGTACCACCCAAATACTTGAACGTCTGGCAACGATGCGGTGCGCCGCGCACCAAGTATCCGATATACTTTTTTGAAAGTCTGGCAACGATGTACCGGAGTGAAGGCGACACGCGCGCTGGCCGGCAGGCATTTTATATCTCCAAGTTGAACACTAACATATACTTGTGGATGTGGCGCAATGGTAGCGCATCGGGCTCACAGTTCGTCGGTCGGGGTTCGATTCCCTGTGCACAGCTCACATTTTTTTCTATTTAATTCGGAATATAAATTGAATTGCAAAAATGACGTCACCAAACGAATAATACATGTTATAAATACAAACATCAAGAAGTTAAATTTATCGCCACATCTACAGCGCTACCTAGGGAGTGTTGATCGCGGCTTTGAGCTAGAAACGGCATAGTCCTACTACTCTTGATGAAACATATTGCAGAAGGAATTCCGATGAGGAATCAGAGAAATTACCAAATTTTAAAATGAAAAGTATATGTGAGTGACTATTATAGTAGGTACTTACTTTCAAATCATAATGTACCAACCGGATTCATTCATCTCCCGCTGCATTTTTCGTGCGATGTATCAGATCTGATCTCTACCAAGAAAGCAAGCTGTAGACAATTTATTCTACCTCCCACGGGAGATAATATTTTTTTCTTCCCGTAGGAGTGAATTGACAGTAGGTTTGTGCCCTGAAATGAGGCATCAAACGCTTGCTTTAGATGCAGTGAGCAGATAAAATTTTTGGCCTGCCTTCTTAGATAGAGACAAAACAAATCTTCAAAAGGTACAACATTCTTGTGTGAAATTTAGCTACAATTTGAGAAAATATGATTATTTCAGTTCACAGTTCTGCTGAATCAAATTGGTTAAATTCAAATGAACGGTTCATTCTCCATATCTGCTCTTTGATTCACACAATCAATAAATATAAATTCTGGATTCTTAAAAATATACTTACTCTGTTCTGTTTTGCCACTATATTTCGTATGTTCTTTTGCTATCTTCAAGTGTAATTTCTATTTTTTTTGTTTCGTTCATTTACGATGTCAATTTAAAATAGTACTTTTGGGGGTTGCATGGAAGAGCAACGATGTTGAATGTTGCCCCATTTACAATTTATTCATTGTTTCAATGGTTTGGATGAAATAAAGACCCATTATTATTATTATAATTACAAAGAGAGAAACTCAAAGTCATTACCACATACTAGTTCATAAAAACAACTACTTTCCTGGCTATATGCCACGCAGAACATTGCATTACATCCTCCTGAAATCTATGCGATAGTTCGTATAAACGAATAAAATCGCAAGTGTTTCCTCCCTAAACGCTGAGCTGCGCTTAAGTGGTTCAGGAACGCTGACTACCTGCAGACCGGTTTCGAGCTGTTGGCTCTCATCAGTACAGGGCTGTCCCAGATAGCTTCTTGACCGCTATCTGGTGCGAACCTGACCCAACGTAAACGCATCTCAGAATTTATACCATACGAGGCGTTCGAAGTCCGCGAAATGAAAACGCGAACGCCAAACGCCACCTGGCAAGGTGAAATGGGAGTGGCTGGTTGCCCGACTGGCGTATTTTCAACTAGGGAAAAAGCCAAATACTCAAAGTGGAATGCAATGGTCACAAAGAGAGAGAAACTCAAAGTCATTACCACATACTAGTTCATAAAATGAACGATAATGGTAGATAACGAGAGAAAAACAACTACTTTCCTGGCTATATGCCACGCAGTACATTGCATTACATCCTCCCGAAATCTATGCGATGAACGAATAATAATTATTATTATTATTATTATTATAAAAGTTCTTATTTCTGCATCAGGTGACCACCAAGACCCCTACATCACTCCCATTGGCCGTCGCTCCATCCTGGAGTGCGACATCAACCCCTACGAGCTAGTCTCCCCTGACTCTTCCACTGGCCCACAGCCCAGCATCACCCTGGTCAATGGCCAAAGGATCCGCGTCAGACCTTCCAGCAATGATGAAGACTTCGAGGACAACCAGAGGTACGAGGACGTCCAGTTGAGGCTGTCTTCGCCTGCCAAATCCATGGCCAAAACACAGAAAACAAGTTTGAAGACGGTTGCTAAGAGGCCCAGCTCGATGCCTGCAATTACGAAGGAGAGGCATGGAGATAATAAGCAACAAACGGTAATAATTCCGAATAAACTTTTAAGCGTGATACATGTGCATCTCCTAATATCAATGTTGACAACTTGGATAATTATGTTCCTGGAAGCGATTTTACTAAATATAAACTATTGCAGCACAAGACACGCCCCCTACTACGGCATTGCAAAATATAATCGAGCCCAGCACAATCCTGCAAAATCTAATCTTTGACAGCACAACGTAGCTGATTCATATAAATAAATCGATTGAAAAAGTAGCACATACCACGTTATATCTCATCTTCAAAGTACTTTACTTAGGCAAAACTCAGAGACTATTTATCCTCAACGAACTAACCTATCCCTGATTGCAATATTTTTGAGGAAAGGAAATATATATTACCTACCTATATTTACTACTACTAGACTGGAACAAGATTATGCATGACGAAATTGCGATACATTTGCGAGATTCTCGTACGAGACGCGAGACAAGACGAGACTGGAGGCTGCGAGACGAGACTCGAGACAACACTTCATATTTTATCGGCGAGACGAAACGATATTTTATGAAAGTCTTCATGAAAGTCTCGTCTCGTTGGTCTCGTGTGAATCACTATTCTACTACAAGTCGGGTATTTTATTATCTTGCTGAAAGATAGCTAGAGTCCAACCAATCCCCAAAAAGGGTAAGCAAAAACCTGCCCAACAACTATAGGCCAATTGCCCTGTTATGAGTCATCTCGAAAGTGATGGAGAAAGTCTCAACATTGAGCTGATGAAATATCTGGAGAGCCCAGGAATCAATAATTATAGACAATATGGCTTTCGCCACCGAAGATCAACATCTGGAGATTAACTTGCCTACGTTACACATTATATGTCAAGCTACATCATTAGATAAACATAGGGAATCACTAGCTGTGGACCTATGAAGCAGCTTTTACGAGAGATCGGACATGATTTTTCCATGAGAGAGTATTGCTTGTGGTCTTGGTAATGGTGGTACCAGACATTGTTATATCAGGCATAATGAGTTCTGCCTTTCTAGAGGAAATACAGGCTTGATTGATAGCGCTAGCCTGCCTTCGTCGTGAGTTCTTCGTTTCCTGGAAAGGAATGGGAGTTCTGGAAGAGAACGCAGTATGGAGAGTACTATGGTCTGTGAAGCTGTGGATAGGGCAAGTGGTTGCTCCCAATAGATCGTTAATATGAAGTAGTTTCTCTGATATACCAACGTCTGGCACCTAATGACATTACCACAATGTCTACTATATCTATGCTCGGTATTTCAATCAGCGAGTAAAATCATGTCAGATTCATCGACCCATTGAACAGTTCTGCTGAAGATATTACCCGGGTGCAGCAGCTTTTGACCCTGCATCACCATTCGGTTCCGGAATATATGTGTTGTAACCTGGTATAACCACCTATACTATGTACACTTCTGTATACTGCCTTTTATTTATACTTCTTTATACATGTTTTATTTTTGTTTCTATACACTGTTTTTTTATACATTTTTAGATATTATATTATTATATATTATTCAAAATTGACCTGACAATATCCTATACTTATGTATGTATAAGTCTGATTGGAAATAAAGAAAATTGAATTGAATTGAATAATCTCTGAAATCACTATTCGCATGTCTACGGTTCAGCTTCAAAACACGCCTAAGATATGCTCGAAGTTATTTTGAAACAAGAACCACCAATGAATACATAAACATACAATTCATAAACAGAGACAAAACTGAAACACTTTCAACTCGTATTGCAAGAATTATTTCTTTAATAGGACATAGGACAACCTCTCGCATGTACGGAAGAAAAAGTGAAAGTATATGCATAAAGATCGCTGGACGCAACTTCCGCAAAAATCAAAAACTCAGTATCCCATCTCTCTAGACTAGTCTAGAATAGTCTAGACATTTCTTCATGTGTTGAAGTTATCTCAGAAGTAATACTACTGGGGACTGGATACCTTTTTTCCAAATGTAATAAATAAAAATCTACAGAAGATGCTAAAAGCGTCTGATGATATATCGCTCCCTTTTCTACATGAAAATTTCATTATATTCCTGTTTTCCAGAATAATGGCCCCACGTCTAAATCGAGAACCAAAACTAATTCGCTTCAAGAGAGCGGCAACGACTACTACAACTGCCAGTTCAAATCCATCTTGAAGAAATCCTCCATTTACGATGACGTAGAATCAGATGAAGTTGTCCAAACAAGAAGTCCTTCGCCTGTCAAACGAAAAGGATCTCAATTTTATATTCCTATGCCCTCATCGCCCGGTGTTGGGGCCAAGAAGAAAGTTCAATTTCTCGTCGAAAGCGACGCAACAGGCAATGACAACAACATTCCCGGTGGAAAAACTGCCGATGAAATTGAATGTAGCAGTGAAGACGATGAGGTTTTTGAAAAAGAAGTTGAATGTAAGGAGGTACAAAATACACCCGAAAGTAAGTGAATTCAAATTTGTTACTATGCACTCTAAGTCAGTTGTGTTAGACTGGGAAGAATAATTTTTATAAAATGTTTTATCTACTTGAGGACACAAAAAATTACCTCCCGTGAGAGGTAACATGAATTGGCTTTATACTTCCTTGGTAAAGATATAGGTTTTGGGAGCAAACGTTCATTTTCTCCCATGTGTGTTTAACGCCTTCCGCTACACGTCGTGCATCAAAGTTAACACACGGGAGGGAATTGATACCTTTTCTCCCTAGCTATTATTTTCACTATCCAATATTGAACAGCTTGTTTTCCTATTTTTTCAGGAGAATGTATTTTTTAGTAGCATCTAACTGAATAGAAGGTTCTCTCATATCATGATCCATCTCCAGTGTTTCTTGATAAATGTTTTGATAGCTCATATTATGAGCTTTTCTCTTACTACAATGTTGAGGTTCCTAAAATACATACTCACTAGAAATAAGGAGCATCGATCCAAATAATTTCTGGAGCCTGACATGACTCAAATACTGTTTGATAAGACTTGGATTGTTTCGTATAAGACGTAGTATCCGCATTAAAAGTGAGTCCTTCTGTCTGATATGATGGTTAAACTGGGATAATATGACATAAAATCGTTTCACTTTGTTAGTAATGTAGGCTCATAGTGCAATAATGCGGTTTTATACGTAACAAGAGTGTTTCTTTGTAAAGTAAAGGTGTTACGAACGTAAAATATAAAAACGTAACACCCTAATGGCTGAACTGAGTTTTTTCTAATATATCTGTATTCTAGTTTATTTCAACCATATTGACTCATGAATTAATGTTACCCGAATAATTTCAGATGAGACCATTAGAAGACCACCTGCTTTATACAGAAGCTTTAGCGACAGAATACGAAGAGAAGAATCCAAAGTCAATTTCAACGATACCATGGCCCTCCGTTGTCTCAAACAGAGAAGGAACCTGCCAATAGACTTCTCCGATCTCGACAGACTCGACGGCACAGTCCGTAAAGCCATCAGGAAAGTCAGTCCAAGACCTAATGTCCCACCACCACCACCACCTCCACCTCCAAAACAAGAAAAATATGAATCTAATTCGACCCCATCAAGTGAAAAAGTTGAGGCACCACAAGTTAATCAGGAAGAAACACTTTCCAATGGGTTGGAAAAACCTGATGAAGTCACTTCGATGGAAAAGCTCGACAGATGTATCAATGGTGACATAACAGTTCCAGTTCCTATCCAAACAGATCCTCCTTCAGTTCCTCCTAGAAAAAGAAGCAACAACAAACAGCCCACCGTGAACACCGTTCAAATCGAAGCCCCAATGAATAAAACTATCGTCAGGATAAGCAGCCCGCCAGCAGTACACAAACTCCAAATAAAAAACGATTACTCCGAGACTGTAGCAGTTCCCTCCTTGTCAATCATAGAGAACTCTCAAAGAAAAACGTCGATCTTAATCAATGGAGACGATTGTTACTCCACAGTGAACGTAGGCGACTCAGTGCCACTCTATCAGTCCTCTGTGGTTGTCAAAGACACGCCAGCTTCCAAGCAGAAGAAGTGCAGCAGTATCTACATAACAGGAGCGTTCACCCAGCACGAAAACCTCCCTAGTTCCTCAGAAAAAGATCCTGCTGAACTAGACACAGCGACAAATGATGTTAAAGACATCACATCAGAGACGGTAACTTCTTCAGAGCTGTTGACTGAACTGTTGAGGGACCCTGTGGAGGCCGTACGTCGCAACTTGGTACCTCACGTCTGCGGCAAGTCAGATGTGTCTAGGAGACCGCGCGACAAGAAAACGGTACACCATAGCAAATTCCCTCCAGGCTGCAAGAAAGACGCTGGGATGTCAGAGGATAGAAATAAGATGTCGAGCTCGTTCGAAGAGTCGCTGTTCAAGGTAATTGAATCAAATCAGGTATTGGAAATGGTATTTGGATGTATACAAATATCACTTTCTAATTGAACATTTCCCATCAACCTTGGAAACGTCTATTTTTGTTCCATTGTTCGAGGGGACGGATCCATCAGACCCATCGAATTATATCTGTAGATACAGATTCTGGTGAAGAAACAAATTTTTGATTTCCTAGCTAAGCATAAAAAATCATCAGTTTGATTTTCAGAGTTCGAAAAGCACAAACGATACTTTGTTTTCTTTTATTAAATAATAAGACGGCAGTTTTCTGCGATTTTTCTGAGTCATTCGGCTGTGTAGATCATGTTCAGTTTCTTTGAAAACTCGACGTTTTTTGGGTTTATAGGCGTTGCCTTTTGGACTGGTTTCAGTCTCATTTACGGGATCGAGTGCAGACTTTCTGAAGTGGGAAGAATCTCTCATGGAGTTCCTCAGGGATCCGTATTGGGTCCTGTCCTTCTTCTCCATATGAATGATCTACCTTCCATCAATATTCGAGGTCACTTGAAGCTGTAGTGGAAATGATGAAGGAATACTGAAAAAATATATTAGGACCAATATTGAAGGAATTAAACGATGGTGTGATTCAAACAGTTTGTATTTCAATATAAGCAAAACCAATATTTCAACGTTCAAATTTAGATTTCCAAACCTGATGCTATAGGTAATATAACAATTTCTGATAATGAATACGATTAATTAATGGTATCATAATGAATGATAAGTTGAAATTTTAATGCTGTTCGAGTAGTGGCACGCGCGCTGGATAGGATTCCAGCTCGGATGGTATATTTTGCTTTGATGGAGTAGAATATCAGATATATAGCATTGCAACTTGGGGATTTTGTGATTCACAAATGATGAATTCTGTCTTCGTCCTACAAAAAAAACTGTGAGATATATTTGTGGAATAAGATAAGAATAGACTCTCACTGAAAACAATTATTCATTAGTCAACGAATGTTGACAATTACATGTCTGCAATCACACAATAAACAAATCCAATATGACAGAAGTGTCAATGTCAAATTGATTTTCGAATGGGGACCCAATAACTTGGTAGATTTCAATGCAAACAAAACACAAGCATGCCTTTTCTCTAGAAAAGTCGATCTCACTGTGCCCAAAATAAGCTTGTCAGGAGTAACCATACCTTTGAAGACATCCATTTCGATGCTCGGTTATACTATCAGCAAAAACCTTTCTTGGGAAAATCACGTGAGATCAATTACTAGAAGTGCATCCCAAAAACATGGTTTCCTGTTTCGAGCCAGGAGCTATTTCACTTCCAGTCAGATGCTTGTGATCTATAAGGCACAGATCCGACCTTTCCTCGAATACTGTTCCCATATTTGGAGTGCATCACCCAAATATACCCTGAAACTGTAGGATTCTGTTCAGAAGAGGGCACTTTGGAGACCTGCAGAACATCTCAAACCAAAGACGCGTTCATCCAACTAACAGCGAGGCTCTGGAACACATTGCCAAAAGAGGTGTTCCCCGAGGGATATTACCTCCAGAAATTTGAGAACAGCAAATCCTACCTGGTTTTCCTTAGTTCCCACGATGTTCTCTGAACATTACAGGATATCCCCTTCTCGTGGGAATCAGAACATTAAAAAAAATATTCAAATACTTTCTGTAACTTTACATCATGTTGATTGATTGATTGATTAATAGCAGAATGATCGGTCAGGGTTCGAAGCACAAAACACTGCAGCCTTTGGGCCTATTGTATTCCTGATCATGCTGTTGACTTAAGTGAACAGGTTCGCTACCTTGATGAGGTTTAGCAGCCTCTTCACCAAATCATTCTTTGGTAAGGCCTCTTGAGAGTTTACTGATCCCAGAAGGTTGTATCTCCAACGCGCTAGTGCTTCGCACTCCAATATTACATGGGTGGCAGTTTCCTCCTCCTCATTGCATAGTCTGCATATGGGTTCGTCTGTATAGATGCCCATTTGATGCATATGTTTCCTCAAGGGGCAGTGACCGGTTATTAGTCCCGTCACTTGTTTGATCTGACTTCTGTTTAGGCTCAGAAATTCGTTAGTCACTGTTTTGGACAGTGTTCCAACCATCAGTTTACTGTGTCTTTGTCCTGGGACATTGTTCCAGTATGCCTGATGTCTTTCTTGCATCCACCTTGCCAGCCAGCCGCGTATTGAGGTTTTGGGGATACCGAACACAGGTTCCGGTCCCATAAACAACGCCGCAGACCCTTGCCTGGCAAGAGCGTCAGCTGCTTCATTGCCTTCAATTCCCTTATGCCCTGGCACTCATTGGAGAGTTACCTTGTTTTGGTTAGCCAGGGTTAGCAGGCTTTGAAGGCAATCCCACATGATGTTACACATTGATTTGGATCGAGACTCGAGAGATAGACCGCTTGAAGTACAATTCTAAGAACGACGCTCTCAAATATATGCGTTCGTGGATAGAATCATATATACAAGGTGTTTTTGAAATAAGTGCACATATTCAGCACATTAATATCATACAGTCTAAGGAATATTCCCATGATATCAGATTTCTTCTTATTTTTCTAATTAACGAGAAATGTCATCCCAAAAATTGAACAAAATACGAGAAAAAAATTGAGTACGCTATTATAAAACAATTTGAATGATTGAACTCCGCGTGATTGTACATACCGCATGGAAATTTAGACAGAGGTGACGTCAGATTTGCTACAGTGTAGAACTTTGGGTGAAAAGAGGGCGTTTAATCCCTAAACTTTTTTTTAGAGCTATTTAGTACAAGTCGACTTTCTCAGTGTTTGAAATATTTGCACTCATTTCAATGTCACCCTGTATATCTTGGGAGCGAAGGTTCATCTCCCACGCGGAAGGAAATGGCTACCTTTTCTCCTTTGACACATAAATAGCTACCTATTATTTTCTAATTCTATTCATTTCGGATATCTATAAAATGGTATTTCTAAAGTTTTTCAAACTATATAATATTCATTCGTGGACAATAAATCATAATTCGATTCGATTTGATTTGAAGATGTCGCCCTACGAGACCGTTTGCGACGACTTGTCATCAGAGCACAGTTCCTCCACGCAGTACGAGTTCATGGACGCCGGCTCGGATTGTTATACGGACAACAGTAACAGGAGTTCGATAACGGAAGAGGAATTGGCCAATAGGACGAAGTTTTACGAGCTGCTGGCGGAGTCGAGTGCCGTGGAGGTGACGGAGAACGAAGACCATCTGTACGAGTGCATCAAGATCAGCAACGATCCGATTTATGAGGAGATCGAGATCCCGCCACCGTTGCCCAGCAATCCGCCGCCTGCTAGTCTGGTCGATGATCTCAATTTGGATAAGGAGTTCACCACAAGGCTAGTGATAATTAGATGTTTTTTTTCTGTTTACTATTTTCGATCCGTGTTCTATGGACGATGTATTATCGTGGACATGTTTGGGGACAACTTCCTCTAGCTTGTCGAAGTTTCAATTTGCCCATTCTTCTGTATATGTACTCATAAACAAATTTTGATGAAAGAATATGGAGAATAATGAAAGTATAGATAACGATTCCACATTCCACATCCTCTTTTTTGAAGCTTATTTCTTGATTGTGATCACATTAGAATTTTATATAATTCTCTTCAAATTATCAGCCAAATTCTTCATTTTTTTTCAATAATTTGTTGATTATGCCTTATTCTGGAATTCATTACATTCATTTAAGCATAAGAAAACTAACAAATTTCACTCTATCAAAATAAAACCTGCAGATCTCGCATTTGTTCATCGATAATTTCGATCAATTTTTTATGTTTTGCAATTGCATACCTCGTTGGTCCCAGCTCTGGGACCAAACGCCCCATAAGTCTAAACTTGTGCGGGGTTAAGTATACATACAAACACAATCATCCATGACCTAACTAGGATTCGAACCTATGTCTCGGTGGCAGTCCCCATACGCACTCAGCGCCTTCACGCTCTCGACCACCGAATTATTCAAGACATTGAGAAACAACTGGGAAAAACATACTGAATATATAGTGAGGACGTAAAAAGTCCTCTCTCCATCAACTTTTGAACGAGCAGAGCTAATAAGATCGGATAAAATTCAAAAATTTCACTACATTTTGACATGAAAATGGTTGAGGTTATGTGGCCTGGTGTGACAAGTGGGCACCATTAACTTTTTTTTTTTCAAATATAAAGAGGGAGCACGTTGTAGCTTCTTATGATGGCCTTTCGATTCTCTATCAAACACTGCTCCGTTTGTGCAAAACTTGTTAGCTTATCTGGGGATATACTCAAAATTACAGCAAATAGTCTTTACGTCTTCACATTCGATACTTCAATTTACGGAAAATGATATCAAGCTACTGAAGTTTATAAAATACTGGTCTATGATCCAAGAAAGTGAAAACAAGAAAGATTTAATGCGCACCACTACTGCCCCTTTGTAACAACCAAGTAATAGCCTACAGCCTACTGCTCCATGGGTTCTCTGATAGATAGCTGCTGGGTTGGGCCAATGAAACCACTATTATCAAGTTCTACCAGTGGAACTTCATTATATTTATGAAAAGAAGAATTTCAAGCAAGGTATCCTGTCTCAGAAGGTATAGTACAATATATTAGGATCCAATAATTAACATGGACGCAGGATAAAACATGAAGTTATAGTCATGTTGTAGCCATCTAGTGGCAAAGCTCTAAGGTAAGATACAGAGATCGCGACACACACTGTATGGCGCTGCCATCTATAGTCACACGTGCAGACCTCTACGTCTATACGCTACAGAGTGTTACTACAAGTAAACCACTCTGTTGACAGATGACACATATATTCTGGATCAAAAAATAATGAAAATCGGCTGTGGTAACTGAAAGCCGATATTTTCAATAGATAATTCTCGATTTTACTTTTCGAGTCTAGAGCGGTTCTGTATACAGTCTGTCCAAGATAAGGTTGAACAGCATGGGGATCTCGAAAACGGTAAGAGATACGAAATCGGTTAAATGGGGAAAAAGTTGCGCATTTGGAGGCTCATATCAAGAGCCTTCGAAAATTTTGAAAATTATTTTTAGTTTTTGAGTTATATCGAAAAAAGTGAATTTTTGGAATTTCTATTTTATTTTTTTTTCTTCGTTATTATTAGCGATACAGCAAAACTGAGGATACTTTTCCATAGCAACTTTTGATGACGGTCAATGTGGTGATACCGATTTTTTCGTGCGACGTTTCGTATTTGTGTAACCATCATCAACTTTTGTTTTTTAAATACGGTCCTGATAATTTTTTCACAGATTCTAGAAGGTTTTTTTATTCTGAATTCAACCATACAAGGTGGTTCATTTGTGTTTCGACCTATTTTTGGCTATCATCAATGTTTTTTCGAAACTCCAAAGGAAAAATGCCATCAGTTCCACTTATTTTGAAGGAAAATTAGTCAACACACTAATACCTCATCAACTGGTTTCAATCAACAACCCATTTCATTTTGCGGAAACAAAAATTCCATCCATACAAATTCAGAATATGTCAAGCGCTAAAACCAGGCGATGACGAAAGGCGCAAGACATTCTGTGAGTGGTATACCAGGAAATGTTAAAATTTTGCAGATTTCTTTTGAACAATCATCTGAACTGATGAAAGCATGGTCACTAATCATGGTACCTTCGATAGAAAAAATACACATTATTGTTCACGAGAAAATGAACATTTATACATTACGGCGAGACACCAACACCGTTTCGGCTTTAATATGTGGGTTGCAATATTTGGTACACGAATTATTGTTCCTTCTATTTACCATGAAACACAGACTTTATAGAAATTCGCTTGAGAATCATGTTGAGGAAGCTCTGGATGATTTACCGATTGTGGAAGTTCAGAACTGTTGGTTTCAACAAGATGGCGTTCCGGTACATAATTACAGAGAAGTCCGTGCGTTTTTATCCCTTGGCCGGCGCGGTCGCCTGATTTGACTCAGCTGGATTTTTTCTTAGGGGATATATCGAACTTTGTACACGCAAATAACTTTGATGATGAAGAAGAACTAAGGGACAGTGTCTTCGAAGCATTCAATAGAATAACCCCAGAAATGCTTAGCAATGTCTGTGAGAAGAGGATATCTTTGTTCAGAAAATAATGGTTATCATTTTGAACATGTGTTATGAATGTCTCTGTAGGTATTGTCAAAGTTAAGTTGTTGAAGTAATTCGTGTAAGAATTCATCAACAATTTTAAACGCTGCATTGATCGAATGATGTAGTGAAATATTTTTTATTCACTTTTCAGTATTGAATAACTAATCCATCAAGTTTGACACTAAATGATCAGGAATAAGTGGAACTGATGGCTTTTTTCTTCGAAAAAACATTGATGATGGATAGAAATAGGTCGAAACACATTCGAATCACCTTGTATAGTACATTGTTGACTTCAGAATAAAAAAACCTTTCAGAATCTGTGAAAAAATTATCAGGACCGTATTTAAGAAACAAAAGTTGATGATGGTTCCACGAATACGAAACGTCGCAAAAAAAATCTGTATCACCACGTTAAACCTCATCAAAAGTTGCAATGTAAAAGTATTTTCAGTTTGTCTGTATCTCTGATAATAACGGAGAAAAAAAATAAAATAGAAATTCCAAAAATTTACTTTTTTCGATATAACTCAAAAACTAAAAATAATTTTCAAAATTTTCGAAGGCTCTTGATATGAGCCACCAAATGCGCAACTTTTTTCCCATTTAAGCGACTTCGTATCTCCTACCGTTTCCGAGATCCCCATGCTGTTCAACCTTATCTTGGACAGACTGTATAATGTCAACTCCACTATTCATATAAAAATATAGTAACCATAATGAACCGCAACGGTAAGTTTATTTATAATACTCTGACTGCATCTCAAATATCAAGGAATTCGTTACTTTGAACAAAAAATAAATCACTAAGAACATGGCATTATGAACAGTAATACTGTTGGTTTTGTTTGGGTAAGTTGAAAGCAGAAGATAGATTGCTATAAGTCATTCTAGGTGATAAAAATAGATTGAGAATTACACTCAGTCCAAATGATATTGTAATTTTTCCAAAAATCGTGTATTGTTTCTATATCTCGAATTCAAAAGAGCAAGCCGAAACATATGAAAGATCAAGTATCTGGAATGAATATTGCCCAAGAATGGAAAGTATGCGCACCATTTGAATTACCAAAGAAAATCTTCCCTATACCAACTTATACCCGTCAAATCCCATTCCAGGTCCATCTTCGAGGGAGCCTCCAAATACGACATCCTCAGCTACCTGGTGGACGCCAAAGAGCGAGGCATCGTCCAAGAAGACCACCCCTTCACCTACAACTTCTCCCACCACAACCACCAAAACCAAACGGAAGAAGACATCCGCACCATCAGCGATTCCAGCGAAGACAACTCCTTGATCATCTCCGGAGCTCTCATAGACGAAAAAGCCACTTTCCAGAAGACAGCTGAAATCGAAAGGAACGATTCCGGAGTGGGCTCGGAAACCAGCAAAAGCTCCTTCAGCAAGTACAGGAGCAAACCGGAGCTCTGTTTTCCCTGCGAAGACTGCGAAGCAATCCTAGACAGCAAACTGGAAATAGAAGCTTCCTTGTGCAGAAAGTGCTCGAAGAAAAGATCCGAACGCAAAGAAATCATAACAGAGATAGTGGAGACCGAGGAAAAATACAGTAGGGACCTGCAAATCATCCTGGAAGAGTTCTACCAGCCTATGCTGGTGGCAGGACTGTTAACACCTGATCAGCTCTCGGCTATCTTCCTCAACGTGGAAGAACTCCTGGAAAACAGCCAAGCCTTGGCAGAGAAGCTCAGGGATGCAGTGGAGATAGCCACGGAGCAAGGCGATGAAGATTTGCTTACTGTTAATACGGGGAAACTCTTTCTGGAAGCCATACCGATGCTGCACGCCTTCGAAACTTACTGTGTACGACAAGGCAGTGCCAGCCTCCTATTGGCCAGCCTCGAGAAGGACAAAGAACTACTCAGGATCTTTCTGAGAGTGTCGCAAATGGAGAACGCCATGCTGCGGCGCATGAACCTTAACTCCTTTCTCATGGTAATATGATAACTTCAATATTAAATTAACTATTATTTGTCAAATGTACAGGGTGGGCCAAATCAGACAATTTCGAAGAGAATGTCCAAGTCTCCAACTATATCTCCTATTGCTTGTTTTTCAAAGGAAGTTTTGTCTTTTTTTATCTCTTAGAGTGCACGAAATGAAATTCCTATTATGAAAAACATGGAGAATTTTAGTGGCCCACTTTATCAGAATAGTGTATATCGAATACTGGAACCTTCGGCACGATACCCTAATAACACACTTATGTCCCATGGATATCCTTAGGACGTCCTCTCGGGATATTCAGGACGTCCATAGGACGTTCGAATTTGGTACCGTGGACATCAATTGGACGTCTGAGGGACGCACAAATGTCCCACTTTAGGACCAACTAGGGACGTCCTTGAGATATGTCCCTGGGACAACTATCGAATACCTAAATCCTACAGTATTCCTCATCGAGCACTACAAAGAACATCCTCAGGACATCCAAAGGACAACCTATCAGCAACGCTGAGGGATATCAATTGGATGTGTATAGGATGTCCCAGGGACGTATGAATTAATCTTGAATTTGGATTTTTCTGGGTCCTTCTAGGACCAGATCTTGCATAACTGATTAGAACATCCATTTAAGTTAATGGTCCGTAGAAGGTCCGCAAAAAGATTCCCAAGGATGTCCAATGGACTTACGTGAAGGACATTGACGAGGAGTACTTATAGCCTACGAGCAATCATTCGTCGGCGAGGTGTAAGTTAACGTCCTCGCAGGGACAACATATTGAAAGTACCGACTGGGACGTCCATAGGACGTTATTTCTAGGACATTGGAAGAGTACAACTGATGTACCAATTGGGACATTCGACGGATATCCCTAAGGGACATTTCGATTGTTATATGATCCTGGAAATATTAAGGGCGTCTGTGCAGAGATATTTGAAGGAATGTACCATCAGGGTCATTTCATGGTTGTTTAGAAGGGACATTATATAAGATCTGAAGTCATGCCAGAATATGTACTTTTCGGGACATCCGATGGATGTCCCTAAAGGAACGTTCAAAATCATATACCATCAGGGACATGCCAAGGACGTCCTTGCATGGACATTCTACAATATGTACCAAGTGGGACGTCTAACGGATGCTATATCAAGGACATTTGACATGATGTACCAGCTCGGACATTCCGTGGACGTCCTTGCTCGGACACTGCATGATAATATGTACGGGATGGGACGTCCCAAGGACACTTATTTTTGGTTCGGGACATTTGGACGTGAATTGTACCAAATAGGCACGTCCCTAGGACGTTGTGTGCTACACCACACACTGTTTCACCACTAACTAAACCGATTTTTTTTTGAGTTACCGAAACACGGGTCGAGGTGTGAAAAAAAATTAAAAAAATTGGTTTGATTATTGGTGAAACAGTGTGTAGATTAGTGTACTTATGACATTTTTTAAATCCCGATTGTTGGATAGGTTCCCGTCCAAAGGGTCACCAAGTACCCGCTCCTGCTAGCCAGACTCTACAAGGTCACTCCGGCGCACCTGCACAACAAAAATGAGTTGAAGGAGGCCCAGCACAAGATAGAGTTGCACCTCAATCACATGAACTCCGAGACCAAGGACGTGCCGAGCAAGCTATGGAGGAGGATAGGTAATACATACATAGTAATAATGTTACGTTATTCGGGCGCAGAAGCGAACACGACACAATTTATTTTCGAACTGATTTATCTTCACTAAAGGAACACTAATTTATATCTAACTCATAACTACTATTTATGTAAAATGATTTATATAACACGGTATATGACTGTCTCTCTGACACTCGCTGCTTGACTGACTGACGGCAGTTGTCCGACAGTCCTTGTATATGAGATCCCTTGGTAGGCTTCGCTTCTCGAACGTTCTCGAATGGTCTTCCGTATCCTTCTTTTTGTCCTAGAAGCTTCTTAGAACAATACCTCTCTCTCTCTATTTGTTCCATCGACTGTTTTCAGAACATTCCAGAATCTTCGGTCTCGTTATTTATCATCGCAACATATACTGAGTGTTCGGAAATAGGCTGGTACATGTGAATCATTGGGATGTTGGAGAACAATCTGGGATGCGTGTTACAGGATGATCGTTGTACACATCCAGGGGGCACAACGGTTGAAGACGTTCTCAGCAGCAAGTATTGGCAGCGGCTCCAACAGATCTAGTCGTTAGGGAAGGAACAAAGTCGCTGCTATTAGCATGTTTGCTGTTCCGATCCTACTTTACTCCTTTAAAGTGATGAAGTGGACTCAAGTCGAGCTGCGACAGCTTGACGTAAATACTCGCAAGATGATTCATCTTCATAGGAGTTGGCATCCAAATTCGTCTGTTTCACGGTTATACATACCTAGAGACCAGGGTGGCTGTGGACTCTTGAACTTGATATATCTCCTCCTGCAAATGGTTAGAACCGATGATGAGGCAGGAGCGGGAGTTTTTTTTTTCGAGCAGCACGTCAGCATCCAATGAATTGCCTCTGATTGTCAACTCCGACAGAGCAGCTCAGGACTAACTTTACTGTGGTAGATAGAGCCTGTCCGTATTAAAGCTGCAGAAGTGAGAAAGATCCTGCAACTTCATATGGATAAGCCCTCACACTCGGTCTACTTCAAGACCATTGGAGACTAGGGTTCAGCAAAAACACTGACTTTTGCTTTCCTGAAGTCAGGCGGGCTTAAATCGGAAACGGTTGGGTTCGTCATGGCGTATGCCAGGTCCCTGAAACAAATTGCAGGACCTGAGACACTCATGCACCTGCTGTCTTCTTGCATGTGTATGCAGTCTCGGCTCATATCCATAGACCCTCTCAGTGCTGCCCCATATGCTTCGAGGAATATATTGAGTCCGTTGTGGGGAATGAGAGGTGCCGAATTTACTGGAACTTCACCTCCGCAGGCAAATACAGGCTAACAAGCTGGTGTAGTCCTTCTCGACCATCAAACCAAAACTACACCTTTACTATCGGACCAAATCTTGTCCGCCATCTTCGAGCAGCCATTTTTTTTCAATTTCAACAAAAATGGCGGACAAGATGTGGTCCGACTCCATTCAGAATTGGTAAGTGCGGGTTTTCGAGGTCGGAGATCATGCTTTTTTGGTTAAAATTTATAAATTCAAGATGGCGGCTTCCGAATAATTTTTTGTTTTTGTATAAATGACAATAACTCTGTTGTTATCAACACAAAACTATTACTGCAACGTATCATCTGTAAGAGAAAAAAAAGTTATTTGTAACTAAGTCATAGTGATCTATGACCTACATTTAAAAAACTAAAGTCGGTGCTGATATCTCAAATTCTAGAAGAGTTGGTATAAATTTCATATTTCTTTCGAAATCATTTTGAAAAACTGCCATGAGAATGTGAGATTCCTATTTGAATATTTTCATAAATAAAGAAGTTGCGGAGGAGAAATGAAAATGATCAAAATCTGTTTTTTGCGTATAAAACAAAAATAAATAGATTTTATCAAAATATTTGTTCACATTATAGTTGGCCTTGACAAACTCCACATTTGGTGTCATTTAACCGACCTCGTATCTCTCACCGTTAAAAAGATACCCATGGTGAGCATGGTGAGTGCTCGGTGCTTTGTATCTCTCGGGCGTCGCCTTGGAAAAAATCTTGCATTTCTGTCCCTTGATGTATAATGTACCTACCATTCTTAATGTACTTGACTTTTTTATATATTTAGAGTACGGACACTCGACAAACAGTGACAGTAAGACACAAAAGTGTCAAGTTCATCGATTGACTCTAGAGTAAAGCATCAATAAAAGTGACATATTCATTGACATGGCAATGAATCTTCCAACAGGTAGCAGTTCGGGCAGGAGGTCCAGCGCCGAAATGGATCTGGTGAACATCAAATTGAGGAAGATCGCTGTCGATGTTCTGGAATGGAACCATGAGGAGGCGCGGTTCGCGTTGGAGGGGAAGCTGCTGTTCACGCAGCCGACTGACAATAATTGGAGGAGGGGCAGGACCATCAAGTTGACGCCTGTCAACGCGCTGCTGGTCGTCAACGGAAAGGTGAGTTTTTTTTCTTTTTTGAATTGACTCGTTACTCGATGGAAATCCATGTAAAAATGTAAAAACTTCACAAACGCTAAGATTTCCACAAAATTCTCAAACACACGATATGTTTCGCTAACACAGTAGCTTCGTCAGGTGATATACTGATATACTGGTACGATGAACTTGCAATATACAGGGTGTCCGGAAATTATGCGCAAAAAATCAAGGGGGTGATTCTGCATGTGAAAACATAAAATTTATTTCATATATACTTTGGTCCGGAAATGCATAGTTTTCAAGATACAGTGTGTTAAACTTTTTAGAAAAAATCGGTTTTTTATGAATATCTCAAATATCTCTCCACCGATTCCCTTGAAATTTGGCAATGATATTCTTCGTCAAGAGGGGCTGATTTAACCATAATTTAAATTGGAATTGTGAAATCCAGTGGCGTCCCTGGGGCACCCTACCGAATATTATTGTCAATAAAATGTGCGCCACTGATTTTTTTTAATTCTTCAACTTCATATCCTGATGATTAACTAAAAATACAACATTTTGATCTACTGAATTATTTTGCTATTTTGCCGCGTTTCCGTGGAAAAAAATAAATACCAATTCATTGTATAAATTTGTGCAAAACATTGCTTGAAAAACAGGGGTGAAATTAAATGTGTGATCCATGTCCATAGACGTAGAATAAGAATGAAGATTCTTTTTCTTCAAATATTTTATAATACATGTTTGACACACTTTGTATTATCGAAAACTACGCCTTGCTGGACCGAGAATACATAGTTCTCAATATACTGAGTGTAGAGTGTGTCAAACATGTAATATAAAATATTTGTGGATAATTATTCTTCATTCTTATTCTACGTCTACGGACATGGATCACACATTTGATTTCACCCCTGTTTTTGAAGCAATATTTTCCACAAATTCATACAATGCATTGGAATTTATTTTTTTCCACCGAAAAGCAGCAGAATAGCAAAACAATTCAAGAAACCAAAATGTTGTATTTTTAGTTGGCCAATAGGTTATAGAGATACAGAATTCAAAAAAATCAGTGCCGCACATTTTAATGACAATAATATTCGGTAGGTTGCCCATCGGGACGCCACTGGATTCCAAGATTCCCATTTAATCATGGGTATATCAGCCCCTCATAACAAAAAATATTATTGCCATATTTCAAGAAAATCGGTGAAAAGACATTTGATATATTCATAAAAAAACGATCTTTTTTAAAAGTTTCAACACACTGTATGTTGAAAAATATGCATTTCCGGACCTAGGTTCATATGAAATGAATTTCTTATTTCATTATGTAGAATCACCCCCTTGATTGTTTGCGCATAATTTCCGGACACCCTGTATAATAGTGTATGATACACAGGCTTCTGAAAGTCCCTATTTCGCAAGTAAATTTCAATCAAGAACTCAATATCATCAAACAGATTGCAGCCCACAACGGATACAACGTTAATTTGATAGACAGTATTCTTTCTAAATAATTTCCTAATAAAGCTATTCAAGAAGTTTATCTTACCATCGAGAATAATAATCAAAATTATAGAACTTTTACCTATTTTTGATCATCAATTGAAAAATTAGCTACATAAACAGGACTCAAAAATAGCATTTAGAACAAATAACATGTTGGGAAGGTTTATCAAGAATAAAGAATACAAAACTTCTAAATTCGAAAAATCAGGGGTATACAAACTCAACTGTGGATCTTGTCCTGAGGTATATATTGGTCAGACATGTCGTACGTCTAATCAGCGCATTCATGAACATAAGATGAATTTTTTGAAAAAGGAAACAAATTCAGCATACGCCAACCATAACCACAACCAGTTTTGATGATAATTCCGAAAGTCTACACGTAGAAAATAAAGGAATAAAACTCAATCATTTTGAATCATAAGAAATCAACAAACTAAAAATTTCCGACATTTCACTTAACGATCAATGAGACCACAATAGTTCACCACTGTTGTTTTCTTAATAAGTAATAATATATATTTGATATCAACCCTTTCAAGTTAATCCGGGACAGTGAGTTTGGCTAAAACTCAATAATTTAATTCAAGGAATCTGCAGTTTTGCTGTGTACCATCAATTAGCGGACACCCTGTATAGGCCTAACTAGGCGACCCATAAGAACAAGATTCAAAAAATACTTAGCACATTTGGAATATGGTATATTGAATAAATCGAGTGTATAATTTGTACTCACAATAGCTCAAGATTGAATGAAGTGACAGTAATTTTGATTAGATGAATGTTTTCAATTATGGTGGTTTAGTAGGAGAATAGTAGATTTTTCTATTAGGATCGAAAGTGACACTTTGTTTAACATGCGAATTTTGCATATGCGAGGCGGAGCGTTTAGCGAAGAATATAGAAAAAGAAGTGGGAAATGTTAGGTTATCTCTCCATATTCCACTGTGTTCGGCTAGGTGATCAAATGAAGGTAAACAGAATCGTTGTGTGAGACAAAAAAGTATTGCTGGCCGTGATTATTCAAAAACAAGTCATCGAACCAATCAGATCCTGAGAATGAATAAAATACAGTAGATCAAGCAAGTATGTGGATCTTGAAGACTTTCCTGGTCAAATAAAAATACTTAACTGTAATGAGGTGTATTTATATCTCCAGCATGGGTATGATATGCCAAATCTGCTGTAATCGGGAACAAATCAGGTATGCGTCCCAACCCAAAAAACCAACCATCACAATGTTGTTTTTCTGCAACCGACACAAAAGTCGTCCATTTTGATACCAAAATTAGCTCTTAAAGTGACGTTCCTATTACTGACACAAAAAAAGGTATGTTGCTAGGCAACATATTTAGTTCCTAGGAGCTAAAGTAGAATTTTAGTTCCTAGGAGCTAAAGTTGAACTTTAGCTCCTAGGAACTAAAAAGGATGTACTGGACGTCATCAAGAATAAACAACATTGTGACGGTTGGTTATTTGGGTTGAGACGCATATACCTGATTTGTTTCCGATTTCAACCGATTTGGCATTTCATACCCATGCTGGAGATATAAATACACCTTATCATAGTTTAGTTATTGTAATTATAAACATCTCAGTTAAGTATTTTTGTTTTGATCAGGGAAGCCTTCAAGATTCAAATACTTGCTTGATCTGTATTTCATTCGTTATTTTTTGGGATGGATAACTCGTTTTTGAATAATCACGGCGAGCAATAGTTTTTTTCTCTCAAACAACGATATTGTTAAGCTTCATTTGATTATAAAGTCAAACACAGTGTAGTATGGAGAGGAATAAAAATAATCACTATTATCATTGTTGATATGCTCACTAACCTAACATTTTTCACGTCTTGTTCCTATAGCTGGCACTGGCGCGGTATTGGCCATTAGAGCACCTGGTCCATGCACAAATATGTCACTCTGTGGTTGTATTTATATTGAAACTACAATTCGAACATCCTAGAAAACCTAACCTGCTGTTAATGCAGGTAGAATATTCTTACCACATGGATTATTTGTCAATATTTGTTGCATTGCATACATATGGCACGGCATATTGGTGGTTGCTTCACATGTTTATTTGAGTTAATTGTTCCGGTTGCAGAAACAATAGCATGTTTCATTCGGATCAAAAGTGACTTTGTTCGACTCGCAAATTTTGCTTTCGCTCGGCTTCGCTAAACGCTCCGCCTCGCAAATGCAAAATTCGCTTGTCAAACAAAGTGTCACTTTTGATCCTAATAAAACAATCTACTATTATTTTTGATGACCTAGTACATTCTTTTCAGTTCCTAGGTGCTAAAGTCGAACTTTGAAACAAAAAGTATCGCCTAGCAACATACCTATGTTTGTGTCGAAATAGAAACGTCAATTCAAGAGTTAATTTTGGTATCAAAATGGACGACTTTAGTGTAGGTTGCAGAAAAAATATATCATTGATGAATTTTTCAGCCGATTTCGAGCAAAACGACCGACAGGCCGGACGAAAACGGCCTCGTATTTTCGAGACACGGAGCGAGAGAAGCGGCCCTCTTATTGGTCAGAGACAAGAACGGTCGATATTCCCTCCTGAGGGAACCTCTTTATCTGGATCGATGTGTGATAGCGGCAGATCCGGCGTGGCAAAGCTACTTCGAAGTACAGGAATTATTGGGAAGAGACACATTCATATTTAAGGTATAACTTTATTTCCACAGAATACCGTGTGTTTCTAAGAAGTGGCTCACAGCTATAACTCTTTGGTTTCTATAAATAAACAAATAATATTCGGTGTATAAGTATAGGACATACATGAATATTTGACGTGTACTCAATCAGAGTTGCCGTTTTCAGTACTATTGTCTTGTTCTAGTACATTTCATACACATAATTATTGGAATCCTAATGAATCCCTCATCGAGAGAAGTCAAAAATTTCAAATTCAACGGAAGAACAATGAGCTGTTATTGGTGAATTGATTTGACTTTGAAGTTTGAGTCATCTATTTTATCTTAATGATGGTACGATATTATTATTTGATTTCAATCTGTAATTGCTGTAATCTGATCTGTTCCTCTTCATCTCTCATTTTCGGCTTTTATCAGGTATAATTGTTTCATGACCTACGTTTTTCAGGTGTTTTAATGTGCTGTATACTATTATTTTAATTTTTTATATATGAATATGAAGTTTTTCATCTAATGTGTGAATCGTGAATTTTGAAGTGTTATTTTCTCAATTCAGTACAATATACTTGGATTTAGTACAATTTCGGAATGACTTCTAGTACAAATTGAAATTCTGAAACGGCAACACTGTGTTCAATTGTTTTCTGTCACTTCCGGTTTGACCGGAAATAACCCCAAAACTACCAAAAGTATACTGTAAAAAAACCGATTACCAAATTTCGTTCAAATAACTAATTTTTTGCAAAAGGTATTTTTGAATAGCGAACAAAAAAAATCAATTTCAACAGCCTGTATCTCCGAAATGAAGGTTTTTCGGACACAAGTTCATATAGACTATTTTTCCTAAAATTGAACGTACTTATCTTACACACTGTATACAGGGCGTTTGAGTGAAATGAATATTAATTGAAAAAATATTTAGAGCGATTAAAATAACCTGAATCGAATAAATATTTAGAAAATATACAGGGTCAGTCAAAGAACTTGAGCCAAATGAAATAACTGAAGAAATATATATAGGGCGAGCTAAAAAAGCAGATCAAAACATTTGAATGAAATATGCTTCTAACCCTACAGAATGCCAATGGCCAGGTTCAACAGACATCAAGCAGATGCCAGCTAAAGGATAATGATTACTTTTTTGATGAAATTCTTGTGAACACGCCCAAATTTTCACACAACGGGTGTTTCTCAAACGTGGCTCACCCCCTGAACTTATTTGTTTCAATAAATAAACACATGAAATTCCGTGTATAAGTATAGTGCATAAATATCCATTATTTGACGTATATTCAATTGTTCTCTGTCCGGTTTGACCAGAAATGACCCATATGTTCTCATTTTGAATGAGACACTCGGTATATTTTTACTTATTTCGATGGAGTATGATATTGTGAGTAAAATGACAGCCCATTTTGCCATTTTTGAGATAATCATCCTGAAATTTCAATTTTTCAATTTCTAATCTACAGTGTGTTACAATTTGATCCACTCCACCCCTGTACTTTCGTATTCCTAGAGCGATTTGGAAATATTTTTTTACTCATGATATATTACCCAAAATCAATAATAATTGCATGGTAAAATTTTATTTTTCAGGCTGAAGGTGAGGATCAAACGAACATCTGGTACAAACAATTGCAGTTTTTCGCTCAAGGAATGGGCGCATGGAGAAAACGAAGAAACGCTCTTGCCAACATAATGATTAACGGAATGGGTTTACGATCATAATGAAATTTTATTTAAATTCTCAGGAATAACAAAAACTAATGCTGATTGATTGCAAACCATTGTAAAAATATGTGACTAAATAATATTCATTGTTAGATCTATTTAATTAATATCTTGTAAATTGTAAATGATTTAGTTAATTTAGCTGTGATATTTTTGGAATGATGGTTTTGGGACTATTTTATTTTTAGCTTATATAGTTGATTTTATTTAATTGATTGTATCGAATATTCAATAAAATCCTTCATGGTACTATTGATTTTACTGCTGTATTCACCACATATTTGGATTGCTTAGCAACAAATGTTTTCTTGGTTTCCGAAAATCCCGAATTACATATACGACCTAATTCTGACTGGTAGAAAACGAATACGTCATCATTTCCCACCTACAATCGATCGTTTTATTGAAAATCCTGAAAAACTAAATCCATCATTTGATTTTCATCATGAACATACACATAATAAAGGTTGAAACAGAGAATGTCGAAGTGAAATATCACTCAGAAGTAGAGTGGCCCAACTGAAAAGTCAGTATTATTTAGTTAGGCCGTACGATGAGCATCGCTTTTGCCTATATCTTCCATTTCTCAGTGGCCCAAGCAACTTTTGGCTATTTCCCAACAGATGGCACAAGTTACACAGATCCAAGGTTGGTAGAACTGATGACTACTTTTAGTTCTACCAACCTTGCATAGATCGCATGAAAGTTGCTACACTGTAAAGAATCCTACAGAGTGCAAAAAAATCACCGATAATTTTGCAAGGAAGCGTGTTATCTAAAAATTGTAACAGCTTATTTTCAAAGACGCAGGGTATAACATAAAGTACTTCGCGAGATTCACGAAGTGGGCGACATCTAGGTTACATAATACGAACTTCAAACTGGGGGAAAACAAACTGTTGTCTATGGATGAAGTGCATAGACTACATTGCATTCAGCTTGCTGTAGTTGTAGTCAAACTTGTCAATGACATAAAGTGTTGGCACTGTTGGCAGTGATGATGGTTGAGTTGGCTAATTTTTTACATTATCACATTTTCATTAGTTTAGTGCACAGTGAACAGGTGAAGAATTGGAGATAGTTCAAACAATTCAAACTAATTATGACGAGCAAATCAATTGACATATAAAAGAACAGCTACAACATGTTTACAACACCCAGATTGTCCTGCTTTGCAGGCACAAATACAAATCCATTGTTCTACAAGAGTTCCTCTGGACCCCCAACTTTAATTTCACTTCATGTGGGGAAGATTCCATCTCCGAAGTTTGTAGACAAAGTGCAAAAATGTGCCTTTTGTTGAAGTCTTCTGCCTCACACAAAATCACATGATTAGCACGGAGAACTGCTTCTCCTTCCACTACTGGTCGGCTTTTTCCATCTGAATAGAGCAAAATATCTGCCAAAAGATCATCTACAACAGGCGTTATTAGCGTTTTCGATCGAATATTGACAATTTTAATGTCAAGAAATTCAAAAACATCACTCTTATCAGTACACAGTACACAAGCTAATGACACTAGTGGGGTTGAATGAGGATTGAGTTTGTTTTCCCCCAGTTTTGACGTGACTTGACATGTAACGATGAAAACCGAGCGCCACCTGGTAACATTGATTTCCGCGAATAGTCACACGTATAGACCCTTACGTCTATACGCTACAGAGTGGTACTACATAAGTAAACCACTCTGCTGACAGATGACACTACTGTCATATACTTGTGTGGATTTTACCACCGACCTATTCAACTGCTAGATCTCATAACTAAGAGATCCAGGATGACCAGACTTGCCCTAATTTTCAGCAGGAGCGAGACAGAACTGTACCATGTCTCATCAGCCGCTCTGGTCTTCGAAATGGGTGATATAGTTGAAGTGTAGAGTTGTCCCAGTTTTCAGCAGACCGAGAGCGGCTGATGAGACCTGGTGGGTCGAAACAATACTGTCTCGCTCCTGCTGACAATTGGGGCAACTCTGTTCATCCTGAATCTCTTAGTTATGAGATCTAGCAGTTGAGCTTATATTTTCATATTTTGGCGAAAGAGCCCCGAGTCCGAAGAAGGAAAAGAAACTTATATTTGTCACAGTCCCACCTTATAAATAGTCTCTGATAGTACCATGTACGAGAGTGGACGCTGAAAAGGCCTTTCTTCTCCATAAGGCATAGTAAGTGGCTTTTACATGACACTGCCTGAATTTGAGGTACATTGTCCTGCGTTCTGTCGAGATCACTTGCAGGACGCCAAATGTCCTGAATTTTGTGTCCTATTGACATCATCACATCGCCGAATCAAGTTTTTCCGCTATACTGACTGCAGAAATACTCCACCAGTTTTATCCAATGGGATTTGCTAGGTACTTCTTTTCTGACTAGCACTAACTTATGATCCTATAATTTTATTAGGTTAGGTTCAATATCAGCTCACAGGGAATGCATGGTCCAGCCACTACTCAGATAGTAGATAGTACAATATCCCTAACAGCACACAACGTCCTAGGGACGTCCCTATTTGGTACAATTCAAGTCCGAATGTCCCGGACCAGAAATAAGTGTTCTTAGGACGTCTCATCCCGTATATCTCATGCAATGTCCGAGCAAGGACGTCCACGGAATGTCCCAGCTGGTTCATCATTTCAAATGTCCAAGAAATAGCATCTCTTAGACGTCCCACTTGGTACATATTGTAGAATGTCCATGCAAGGACGTCCTTGGCATGTCCCTGATGAGATATGATTTCAAACGTTCCTTTAGGGACATCTATCGGTTGTTCCGAGTAGTCCATATTCTGGCATGATTTCAGATCATATATAATGTCCCTTCGAGACAACCATGAAATGTCCCTGATAGTACATTCCTTCAAATATCTCTGCACAGACGCCCTTAATATTTCCAGAATCGTATAACAATCGAAATGTCCCTTAGGGACATCCTTCAAATGTCCCTTAGTAATATCCGTCGAATGTCCGGATTGGTACATGAACTGTAAGTACTCATCCAATGTCCTAGAAATAATGTCCAACGGACGTCCTTGTCGGTACTTTCAATATGTTGTCCTTGCGAGGACGTTAACTAACACCTCACCGACGAATGATTGCTCGTAGGCTATAAATACTCTTCGTCAATGTCCTTCACGTATAAGTTCATTGGACATCCTTGGGAAACTTTTTCAGGATCTATTGGGGACCTTCTACGGACCATCAACTCAACTGAATGTCCTCATCAGTTATGCAAGATCTGGTCCTAGAGGGACCCAGGAAAATTCAAATTCAAGAATAATTCGTAGGTCTCTGGGACATCCTATGGACATCCAATTAATATCCCTCAGCGTTCCTGCTAGGTTGTCCTACGGATATCCTAAAGATGTCCTCCGTAGTGCTTGATGAGGAATACTGTAGGATTTAGGTATTCAATAGTTGTCCCATGGACATCACTCAAGGACGTCCCTAGTTGGTCCTCAAGTGGGACATTTGTGCGTCCCACAGACGTCCAATGGACGTCCACGGTACCAAATTCGAACGTCCTATGGACGTCCTGGATGTCCCGACAAGACGTCCTAAGGATATCCATGGGACATAAGTATGGTAGACAGAGAGGAAGAAACCGTATATTGGAAGTGCAGCAGTTTTTCAAAAAGCATCAGTGATCTATCACCTCCTAATAACATTCTCATATGCGATTTTTTACCCCCTTTCTACCCACTATTGTATCATTCATGTATAACGATAGCACTTCTGGACATTGATAGATCCGATGAAAGCACGCCAGTGACGTATAATGAATGTTCATGAAGGGGTTGTTTGGCATCCGACAAGAACAAATTTCCAAAAAATCTGGTTAATGAATCTTGCGGGATCTCCAAACTTGATTTTAGCACTTGAGTCAACCTCCTTGATCCTTCTGAGCAACTCAGATGGAGGCGATGATACTTCAAGCGTCAAGCGTCTTCGTTCTTCCAGAGATTCCGAAAACGACCGACCGACCGTCCGAATGTCTGGTCTGGGCGTGTGTGGAAGACATCCAACAAGAACAAATTCCCAAAAAATCTGGTTTAATGAATCTTCCGGTATCTTGAAACTTGGATTTAGCACTTGAATCATCCTCCTTCTGAGCGATTCAGATCGAGGTCGGGCTTCGCGAGACCAAGACCAAGACCAAGACTTAATAAATCTTTCCAAGACCAAAACCAAGACTTGACTTTCGAGACCAAGACCAAGACTCTTCTCTCCCAAGAGTCTTTGTCTTGGTCTCTAAAGAAAAATAATGAACTTAAATCTACTTAATATCAAGAAAAATGTGATGGAAATGTAATGGCATTTTATTTCAGTTGCTGTCAGTTCCGCTTGAACCCTGTCGGGCGTCGGCCTGTTCGCTGTTTGGGTCTCATTTAATGTTTATTCAAGGTTTCTTAAAAATTATATTTTCATGATAAAAGGAGAAATTCATAACGCTTACTTTATATGCACAAATTGACAATTTTAATGACTGAAGGGTTTCAGGATGCTGTGAGATAAGTTGCCGTGAATTTTCAAAGCTGTTCTTCTGTATGACACTTAGAAGGAAAGAAGGGTCATTTTATAATATAAATGCAAGATTGCTGATTTTTTTTTCACGAAAATTACATCAAACTTGATCAATTCACTATTTCTCGACTTTGGAGTGAAATACAAATTTCCACAAAGATACAAGGAATATATTGTTATTGAATATATTCATCAGGTTGCTGCATTGACCGATATGAGGAAGATGCTATAAGAAACTATAGGACAAATTTGATATACAGGGCGATTCATGAAGAGACTCACATAGCCAAATGATGAATAGGGAAAACAATCAGATGTTCATATATGAAATATTCTGTTGGTCATCCATAGCGAAGATATTATGTGAAATTACTTTTCTTGGGAAAATCACGTGAGATCAATTGCTAAAAGTACATCCAAAAATTTGGTTTTCTGTTTCGGGCCAGGAGCAGGCACAGATCCGACATGTCCTGGAATACTATTCCCATATTTTGGTGTGCAGCACCCAAACATGCACTGAAACTGGGTGGGTGATGCCTCGCTCACAAACTCATTCACATCTCTGGAACACCGTAGAAAAGTTGGCGATCTGGCTCTATTTCATAGATATTTCCATGGACGATGATCTTCTGAGATATCAACAATTGTTCCTCCCTTGGCAGTCCCCGCGAGATTTAGTGGTGAGAGATGTTCTCCCTTCCCAGAGACTCGTTCATCCAACGAACAGTGAGGCTCTGGCGGAACACATTGCCAAGGGAGGTGTTCCCCGAGGCATTTAACCTCCAGAAATTTGAGAAGAACACCAATTCCTACCTTATTTTCCTTGGTTCTCGCGATGTTCTCTGAACATTACAGGATATCCCTTTCGTGGGAACCAGAACATGAAAAAAAATTCCTACCTTATTTCCCTTGGTTCTCACGATGTTCTCTGAACTTTACAGGATATCCCTTTTCGTGGTAACCAGAACATGGAAAAAAAGATATTTTTCTGCAACCGACACAAAAGTCGTCCATTTTGATACCAAAATTAGCTCTTAAATTGACGTTTCTATTACTGACACAATAATAGGTATGTTGCTAGGCAACATATTTAGTTCCTAGGAGCTAAAGTTGAATTTTAGTTCCTAGGAGCTAAAGTTGAACTTTAGTTCCTAGGAACTAAAAAGGATCTACTGGACGTCATCAAGAATAAACAACATTGTGATGGTTGGTTATTTGGGTTGAGACGCATACCTGATTTGTTTCCGATTTCAGCAGATTTGGCATTTCATACCCATGCTGGAGATATAAATACTCCTTATTATAGTTTAGTATTGGAATTATAAACATCTCAGTTAAGTATTTTTGTTTTGATCAGGGAAGCTTTCAAGATTCGAATACTTGCTTGACCTGTATTTCATTCTTTATTCTCGGGATGGATAACTTGTTTTTGAATAATCATTTCTCAAACAACGATATTGTTTAGCTTAATTTGATTATCAAGTCAAACACAGGTTGATATGCTCACTAACCTAACATTTTCCACGTCTTGTTCCTATAGCTGGCACTGGCGCGGTATTTGCCATTAGTGCACCTGGTCCATACACAAATATGTCACTCTGTGGTTGTATTTATTTTGAAACTACAATTCGAACATTCTAGAAAACCTAACCTGCTGTTAATGCAGGTAGAATATTCTCACCACATGGATTATTTGTCAATATTTGTTGCATTGCATACATGCACGGCATTGGTGGTTACTTCACATGTTTATTTGAGTTAATTGTTTCGGTTGCAGAAAAAATAGCATGTTTCATTCGGATCAAAAGTGACTTTGTTCGACTCGCAAATTTTGCTTTCGCTCGGCTTCGCTAAACGCTCCGCCTCGCAAATGCAAAATTCGCTTGTCAAACAAAGTGTCACTTTTGATCCTAATAAAACAATCTACTATTCTATTCTGAATATCACCAAATTTTTTGTTACACGAAAAAATCAATTTTGAATCATGAAAAGTGGGGGCGCAGAAATCATGTTTTCATTGCAGTATTGCAGGCTGTATCCTCCTCCTCAAGCGTCAAGCGTTCTTCCAGAGAGTACGAAGACGACCGACCGACCGAATGTCTGGTCTGGGCGTGTGTGGAAGACATCCGACAATTCCGACATCTCCAAACTCCGTCCAGCAAAGTGCAGGCAGTGACGCAGAAACAGTTTTCAGTTCGATTCCAGCCACGAACAAGACCGCGGAACTTCCATCCGCCGCACTCTTCGACACGTGCTCTCGATCGTTTTTGTAGCACGTGGTGCACGGCGTCGCGACGCGTCCGTCGGATTAGTGTTTGCGCGCGCTACCATGGTACGGGATTAAGGGCGGCATCATGTTGCGAAGGTGAGTCTCGAAGGAACGAAGGGCTCGCACTTATCACTTTTTGCACCTTTTTGTATTTTCGGATTCGGTCACTTTCCAGATACTTTCCTGATGATGGTCTAGTGCCGATTTGCCGAAAACGTTCGAGTTGCTATTCAATAAATAAATAAATTGTATACTATAGCCTGAGTCGCTGAGTCCTACTCATTAATATTGATTATTTTTGTATTTTGGTCGATGCAGATTTTGTTTGACCCGGCGTCGCCCAGGTGGGATCTGCCAGACCTGAACAAGTTTTAAATTCCACAGGAAGGAAGGAATGCTCGAAGTCATCTTCACAAATTTTGATGATATTGTTACATAATCATGAGGGACATGATTCGGTCTTATAAAAGACCATCTTCAGCCTAATTGAATGGTCTACAATACAAAAACAAATTATATTGAAGTGTCACCTCCAAGTGAGTCTAGCACAAAATAGGTCAACTTCAATATCATTTGTTTTTGTATTGTAGACCTTTCAATTTGGCTGAAGATGGTCTTTTATAAGACCGAAACATGTCCCTCATGATTACGTAACAATATCATTAAAATTTGTGGAGATGACTTCGAGAATGGGCTTATATCACAAACAATTTTTATTTCATAATTCGATAGAACTCACCCAAACTAGCTCACCACCGCAAACCGTTTCTTGCTGTGAGCTCCCTACGTTTTATAAAAAATTATTGAAATCCCCGATTTTTGGGACCTCTGAAAACAAGGCGATGATGTGACGTCAAAACCCTAATACTGAAACAAGACTATTCCAGACAGAGATGAATAATGCATGATTTCTGACAGAGTGAATTAGCGCGCACAGTTGAAATAATTAATATATCAGTTGCCTCAGTCTCCGTCGAGCATTTGGTATTTTATTTTAACTATAGCGAGATGAGGTTTCTACGTCATAAGAGGGTCCGTTTTCAGAAGGTACTATTATTCATGTTCAAAAATAAAACGTTCCAGTTAATTTTTCGATTGAATTATGTCGTCGATCATTATTTATGTATAAAAGGATCATTATAAACATGGTTTGAGTTAAAAGTTCTACTAAGGTGTACACGCCCATTCCTTTCTTCCTTCCTGTGAAATATTTCACTCCAATTTGAGCAATATGGACTTCTACCAAAGATTACATTTTAAATTACTGTTATTTCCATCTTCCCAAAACACTTCATGCTGTGATATTCTGGCGCGAATTACGTCTTTAGCGAGGTCTTTAGTCATCTTCCAAGATAGTGACAGTGCAGTAAACATAGCTTTGGGGTCTGAGCTGAGAAGACCCACCTGTGTAACAAATATACAGGGTGCAGATTTTAACTGGAATAAATTCGCTACTGGGGGACTGACTGATTTTTATGAAAATTCGCTAGATTCGCCTAGATTTGGCGAGCAATATGGAGAATATAACCGTTCAGGGGTAACTCGAATCAACCCCAACATGTTTTTTTCAAATGGAACCTTATGACTTGCGACCCCTCATTGAAACGCTGGTTGAAAGAGGAATCCAGCGTACTGATCATATTTCAGATTCCAGTACGTTCGGAGGTCATAAAATCAAACTATTATTTCGAAGTTCAATATATTTTCAACGTATGTTCATCAAAATTTCAACTTTTAGTGACAGTTATATAGGGCATTTCCACCAGTTTGCAATAACACTTTGTTTCGAACTGTGAATACGGCAAAAAAAACAAAATTTCTTTTTGCGGCTCTATAAAACACTGGAATACAATAACAGATAGCAGTTGTGGCGAAAATTTGCCATCTATATTGTTCAACACACATTTTGAGCGATTGACACGTTAGAAAAAAGAATTTTGAATTACATTTCAATTTCTTGCAACCTTCAAACGTATGAAGAACTAAAATGTGATTAGTACTCTGGATTCCTCTTTTCACCAGCTTTCAAATGAGGGATCACAAGCCATAAGGTTACTTTTGAAAAAATCAGTTTGAGGTTTGAGCTCGGGTTTGAGGGTGGTTTCAGCTACCCATTGAGGCATATATACTCGGATTTTTTTTTAATTCTTTGGATTTCCTTGGATTTTCTTGGATTTCCTTAGGTTTCCTTGAAATTTCTTGGATTGCCTTGGAATTCCTTCGATTTTCTTAGAGTTTCTTGGAATTCCTTGTGTGAAGTGCGGTATAATTCTGGTGTACGAACAACTGGAATTCCTTTTGGAATTGAAGTTTGGTGTACACAATTTTGACCGCGTATTAGTCATTTCTAGGTTTTGTCAGTTATCACAATTAGTTCTCAGTTTATTTACAGGGTGTCCGGTAAACAATGGACCAAACTGTAGCTGATGATAAACAAGTTCAGAACAATCAGAACTAATCCGGAAACCCGAGAGAAAACCATAAATTGACCTCAGCAAAAACTTCACGCTCATCAAGATATTGCGGAACTTTGATATAAAAAAATTGAATGTTCCAAGCTGATAAGGGGCGTTTCATGTTAATTCATATTTTCTATAAATTATACTGAATAGTAGTTGTAACAATTACAGAGGACAAGTTTTCGTTAGCAGTCATTTATGGTCTACAAAAAAAATTATCCTCCGATTCGGATCCTTCATATTGTTGCATCTACTATTCGTAATATCTCGCGTAATATTAAATTTATCGAAAATAAGAATTATTATGAAGCGCTCCTTATTACCTTGGAACATGAAAATAGGAATTCAATAATTTTCTTCCATAAAAGTTTCCATATCTCGACGACGATATTTTTTTTGAGTTCAGGTTGTGGTTTTCTGATTGGTTATATATGTATCTGAACTTGGTCATCACCAGTTAGAGTATGATCCATGGTTCACCAGACACCCTGTATATGTATATAGATACATAAATCCCTCATATTCCCATCTTCAACAGTTCTCGACAGGTTCTCAAGGTTGTCTGAGCATTATCCGAATGTTTCGATAACTTGTAAATATTTATTGAACATTTAATACTCCGAACAGGATCTCTGTTATATTTATGGAATATTCAATCTCGGATTAAACCAGTTTTTAATTGAAAACAGGAGCGAAAGAAGAGTAGAATGTTTTCAACAATCAGGATATCAACGTAAATTTGATGGTTCATATCGAGTTCCATAACGTCAAAACTGCTTTTTCCTCCATGCACAAATATAATGTTCAGAACTCGGTTCAGAAGGAAAGCGTGACGATATATACCTATATATATGCCTCTGCATATATTCTCATATTATTATACCGGGTGGTTCTCTTATGAGAATATATACCCTCGATAACTCTCTTAGGGAAGTAGGGTCATGCAAAGGTAATTCAGTTCTGTCACTATAGCAGTTCGAAGCTTTTTCAATTGCAATAAGCCCTTCTGGAGATATTCGAGGTCAAATGTTATGTTGTTAACTCGAGATTATATGATTCTTTCCTCAAAATTTGATATGGCAGATCGAATATGGCGGACGAGTTTTGTGATTATGATCCGATTGTAATAAAAATTATGGGGATTTTAGGGGTGGGAGATTACGATTGTTTCGACGGAATTAGAAAATTCAAGATGGCCGATCCAATTTAGTTGACGAGTTTTGTAATTATATGATCCGATTTTATTCAAAATTGGCACCACGGGTTTTCAGGGTAGGAGATTATAATGCTTTTGTCTAAAATGGAAAATTCAATATGGCGGATACAATATGGCGGTTGGGTTTTGTCATCATGATCCGATTCTATTAAAAATTGCTATCTGGGGGTTTTCGGGGTCGGAGATTATTATTCTTTCATCAGAATTGGATAGTTATAGAACATATATTATAAAAACCAAAAAAAATCTTTTGTAGTTAGTCGAACCAATAGAATAAATACAAGCTTGAAAAACTAAAGGAACACCATTTTATAAATAGCCAAACTAAAAAGAAGTAGAAAATAAAATAATGAAAGTGTGTTGATAAATACACAACATATAGAATGTACTGATTATGGAGGTGCCAATATTTTATATGTTGTGTATTCATCAATATACTTTCATTATTCAATTTTCTACTTCTTTTTGGTTTGGCTATCTATACAAGGGGATTCCTTAAGTTTCTCAAACTAGTATTTATTCAATTGTTAGTAAATGAAGGTATGGAATGTTTTATCAAATAGGTATTCGCAATACGGCGTATCGCAATTCAAAAAGCGTTGCACAGCTAGTGTCAGAATGGAATTAATTTTGCAATGATGTATAAAATTACCCTTATTCCTTATTCAAATTATAGATGGGGTTGCTCTGGGAGGAAGAGGGTTGAATTATGTATCATCGTCTTCGCGTCAAACGGTGCCCCCTCCTAATAAAAATCGACGTGTTTCGTTGTTGCTTTTGTAAAATAATTTTTTTGAGAGTTTTCCAAAGCTGTCGAGGGTGGATAGTCATGAGTGGACCACCCGGTATATCCGTTCTCTGAATTTTTCTCGCTATGGGAACGGAATATCTCCGTAGCAAATACGAAAGCTTATGCCATCTTATGCGATGCGGCATTTATCATGTTTCGTTCCCAGAGGAAGACGGAAGCAAATTGAGGCGAAATTGGACGATAAAATATTTCCTCTCTGTGTGAATCGGAACAGAACCCCAGGAGACTGCGATAGAGACGAAGAATATACGCTTGATATTGTTCGTCATAAAAGTAATTGATCAAACACTTTTAAATAATATACCAAAGGGAATGGAAGATAACCACTTTGGAGGATCACTCATTAACTGTCTAGTTTGTGATAAACTAGGAAATTTATGGGAGTTTTATGGAGATTGAATGATGGGAATGCTTTTGTTATAGTGTGTTGTATACGCTTTAATATGTTGTTGTATTTTTATAATTAATAATAGCGACATAAGCTGCACAAACAATGTAAATAAAAATATAAAACAATCGAGGAGTTCAAGTTTGTGTGGCTTGACGGACAATAGGTATTATTGAACTCAGTTTTATGTCGTGATTTTTTGGCTGGCATATTAAATGTACAAAATTTCCGTTACAAAAAATGTGAAAAATTCACAAAATTCTCAAACACACCACATGTTTCGCTAAGACAGTGGATTCGTAAGGTGATATATTGGTACAATATACTAACTAAACAACTTAACAATCTTTGACTAAACCGAGTGGTAAATCTTCAGGAAAAATGTGTACACCAGACTTCCAATGACGAAAGACTTCCAAAGACTTCCAAAGACTCCCAAAGACTTTCAAAGACTCCCAAAGACTTCCAAAGACACCCAAAGATATCCAAAGACATCCAAAGACTTCCAAAGACATCCAAAGAATCCCAAAGAATTCCAAAGACTTCCAAAGACTTCCAACGATGTGTACACCAGACTCCCAAGGAGATTTACCCGAGGATTTACCCCTCGGACTAAACCAACGTTGGCTTGCTCAACTTTTATATATGCTACTTTCCCAACCTGAAGGATTAGTTACCTGTGGACAGGATCGATGAACCTTCACTGAGAAAAATGGGTCAAATGATTATTTCATTCAGAAATTTGTATTGATCACTAGCGAAACTATTACTACCTGTGAAAAATAAAATAACTGGACCAAAATTATTGATTCATTTGGTATCGCTCACCTACCATAAAAGTTTCTAAATTTGAAACAAGCGTCTTAGTTCAGTAAACGAACGAAAAATAGAGGAAAAAAATCGTGTAGTCGCGAATTCTTGCAGAGTGGCAGGGGGAAGTGCCATGAACAACATACTAAAAGTCCTGACCCGTAGGGGATGAGCGCGGTGGTGGGGAAGCGTTCTAAGGTCATTTTCTCAAGGTATTCTTGAATAATTCGAAAATCGCGACCTCTAGCGGAAAAATATAGGTATACAAAATTGAAGTAAATAAAATTTTCAATAAAAAAGTTTTTATTCACTTGTTGTCCACAATGAATAGTTTCTGAGATACAGGGGATGAAAAAATCGAGAAGTATCAAAAATAGAGTTTAATGGTATGGAATTGGTGTTTAACTTGAATATTAACAGAAAAAATACATCATTCATTGAGAACAGACATAATTGAATGAATACGTTCTAATAATATCAAGAATTAATCATCATCTTCATCGTCATTTTCCACATCCAGTAACGGTGCACCGTTTGTACACGTACCATGGCACATGCCGCACACCATGGAGCATGGAATTCCAGCTTTCCGACAACCACATCGTCCTCCACATCCATTAGAACATCGGCAGAATATGCTGTTATCAGTATCGCTTCAGGTGCTATTGGATCTCTGGTTGTCACTGGAATGAGCGATCCATCCTCTCCTCTGTTCCACCCCCACTCAGTCGGGGGTAGAGGATTGTTGAGCCATTGCTGTACCTGTTGAAATATAACCAATAAATATTATTGTAGAGGCATGATACGGATTGGATTGAATTATCATACCTACCTGTAAATAAACTCTGAATGAGTGTTGTTGCGCTGCTCCTATGGTTGGTGGCAGTGAGGCGAGATTTGGTTTTGGCTTTGTTGATGCATTCAAGAATGCAACATACCGAAGTATATTCAGATCCTGTTGATCTGCAGTCACTTGGTACATTTATAAAAATATTTTCTCGCCAGCCTGTGTAACCTTGTCTGCTTGTGTCGAGGGGTTGGTGAAATACTGCACCCACAAAGCAGCGGTAGGCCCATTCTCCTTGACATTATTCAGCTGATTCATTCTTGAATTTATGAAAAATTGAAGCTAACCAAGGATCTTCCCCAATCTTTCATACAGTGATATCTTCGATATAACTCAAAATGCTGAGTCCCTTCTTTTCTTGTTCTGAGATGCTGGCTCCTTCCACAATAATCCAAGCTAAGACAGCTTGAATGAGTAAATGTCCTCGAACGGCTCTGCTGTAAGCATGTCCAGTTGAGATCTTGTCAACTGAATTTGTAGCATAAACCCGGCCAGTCCCGACCCTGCCATTGTGTGACCAATGCACCCCATGAACGACATGAGTTTATGCATACCAGTCCTTATTTTTATAGTAAAAGCCATCATTTGATGAGAAGCAGTCTATAGGTATACATTTCATGAAACGCAGGACAATAGTGACACAACAAACATGAATTGCATATCAGGAAACTCTATTTCTTATGCTTTTCGATTTTTGTTTCCCCTGTATCCCAGAAACTATCCATTGTAGACAACAAGTGAATGGGAACTTTTTTATAGAAAATTTTAAGAAGTCCAATTTTGTATACGTATATTTTTTCGCTAGAGGTCACGATTTTCGGATTATTCAAGAATTGATTGAGAAAATGACCTTCAAACACTCCCCCACCATCGCGCTCATCCCCTACGGGTCAGGACTTTTAGTATGTTGTTAATGACACTTCCCTTTACCACTATACAAAAATTTGCGACTACACGATTTTTTTCCTCTATTCAGCCTTTTTTAGTGTTCGTTGATTGAACTATCTACTGATTTGCGGTAAAACAATTAAAATAATCATTTTCATCATTTGTAGTGAATTCTCAACGATTTTGTCTCAAATCATGTTATTGATGGAGTGAATAGTAATATCATTTGCTATGAATGAAAATGATTGTTCGTCAGAATAGGAACTGTTTGCAGCCAATCAGATGCTTTTCAACTAACAAAACAGCACCAGTTTGAGATTAACGATTTTTCATTGTGCAGAAATGAAAATTAATTGTCCACAGCAAAACTACTATAGGTTGGTCAATAACAGTTGATTTGAGAAAAATGCTTTCCTATTCGCCATTAAATTGCGGTCCTTTCGATTCCGCAAATATATCTCTAATTGATAACCAGTTCATTCTCATTTCCAACAAATCAAAAACCACTTGGCCTCCATGAGCCGAAATCCATTGAGCCGACATCGTTGCCGATTGCTAGATATAACTCCCCAAATTAGGTACGCAAGTTTGAGATGTATTGGATCATTTTCTAACCTTATCAGTAGAATATCTAATTCAGATAGGTACATACCAGACATACAACATCAGATAATAGGTATATATAATTCAACATGAAAATAATAGAAATGAATAAACAATCTAAGATATTAGGTATACAATAATATATATACTAATAATCTCTTATAGGTCATGCTTTTCGCACTGATACCGTATTGTTTTGTTTTGAACGAAGTCCATGTGGAATAAAAAGTTTCAGTCTTAACGTTTACTGATAGATGGCGATATATTATGAGGAAATGAACACTAATAACGCCAAGATCAAAGATTACCATTGATTCTCCTACATACTCGTAGGCTTTTGTTGAAAAACATAAAATGATTATATACTTACAAGAGCTCATATTGATTTTTGATACTACCTACAGTACCTACCTAGTTAGTTATAAGTAATCAGAAATATCCTGATGTAAGGGTTCTTATATTTTCACCTAGTCGCCATTTTTTGTTTCTTCTTACCAAGAACTCGTCATGAATATCACGATGACATTCAATAATTATTTCTCTCATTCTCTTTTTTAATTTAAAAAGTCCACCATTATTGGCAACATCGCAATAATGTTCACCGATGGGCGGTGTGGTGGGGTCGATGTCGGCTCGGAGATGAGATTTGTTTTTAGTTACTGTGACCGGCTTTCATTCTGACCATAAAATATAGGAGATCAGGATAATACTTATAAATACTATACGAATTTTTGCTTGAATGGGGAGAGTTTCTACGAGGACTTTTTAGGTAAGTGTGAATATAATAATGATAACATGTGAATTAAATATAGGGTTTAGGTGAGGTAAAGGTACGGATGTACATCCTAGGTAAATAATTTATAGGATAGTTATTATAGTTGATGTTCGTATGTTCTTTGTCTTAGAAGTCAAATGAAATTTCAAGCTATTGTGTTTGTGAATTCAGATCATACAATCAATAAAACAATTAGAGTCTTATAATTTTTTATGTTGCAGGTATGCCATGGGTAATATTGGAATTTGTGAAGACAGGCGAAGTGATGGAGGCTATACCTTTCAAATGGAATGATGACAACGATCAGATGATGGTTGTCTACCCTTCATTCAAAAAATCGCAGTTGGAAAAGGCAATCAAAACAGAAATGGAACCAGAGCCATACTAGAAAAATTACAAAGTTGTTTTGATGAGGCCACAACCGATTGAATATTTAGAATGAAAAGCAATAGGAACAAATCGAAAAATATCTGTGGCAAATAAATGATGATTTGAAAGATATAATAACAATGTTCTTTGCAGTAATACAAACACCCAGTAGTAACAAAATTGAAACGATTTGCTTCCAACAGAAAACTGATTTGTCTCAAATAATGTGCTAATACATCATGAATGAAACATACATTGATGGGCAATGAAGGTGATGCTGAGAGCTAATTGAGAGATGATTTGAGATTATACATTATGGTCACTTGAAGCAAATGCCAATCACTTGATATAGAAACGCGACCATTTGTCTTCATCATATATGTTATGAGTTATAAATAAGTAAACATTTCGTCCTAGTTGAACAGAGTTATTGCTATAAAATAATCTCAAATCATTGGTAATTTACGTTGAATATTTGAACTATTGGTTGTAAGTAATACAGTTATTACCTCGGCAAAAGTTTCGAGTTTTTTGCTTCAAATGCATAGTTCACTCGTCCCCTATTTTGTTGAGGTTTCCGCTTGGGAGAAGTGGTTTTTGATTTGTGATCAATGACATTTTTTCTCCGTGTTCATTTTCGGAAATCAGGCACAATATCTACATTAAAATACGGTGTACCGTATCAGGGGCGGATCCAGACGATGTTTGAGGGGAGGGGCCATAGAAAGTCACGGCTCCTCCCTAGGGAGGATAGGGACAGGAGGATTATAGGGATTCCCTTTCGTGCGCTCCAAGCGATAAAAAAAACAGACAAAATATCTTTGGATGATATCATTAACATTCAGACTGCTGCAGATGCCCCTGTGAATATGCATTAATGCCAATCCATTTAACCAGTCTTGGACCATTCTGGATCTTATCCAATTTTTCAGCCTTCTGAGTGTTGAAAAACTTCTTTCAGAAGATGCAACACTTACAGGTAGGCAACAAAATAGTTCCAGAAGGATGTTTATGTTAGGAAACAAATGTTTGGTTCATTCCGAGGTTCATTCCTTCAGGGCAGTTATACCATTGTTTGGTATATTTTGCTAAGTATCCCATCCCTCATTTTCTTCCATATATATACATTTCAGGAACGATCTTCTGGAAGGACATTTCATTATTCTCCCCAAAACTGTTCAAGTATATTTCCCATTCCTCATAAATTTCCTCATCTGTTTTGTTTTTAGTTATTGAGATGTTTCACAAAGGTGAAGGTTGTATAGATTCAATTCATTTTCTGATATTCCTTCTTTCAGATCAATAATAATACTGGAATGAAAACATACCAATCAGACGAACTAGACAAGCCCAGTCAGCACATCCTTTCGTTGTCAACCTCGAAAGATGTCGAACAGCACTTTATCAAGACTCCTTCATCCATAGAACGGCTAGGCTCTGGAATTCATTGCCTGTGGAAGTATTCCCAACAACATATAATCTCCAAAAGTTCAAAAAAAATTCCAATACCTACCTCCTGTCCCTATCCTCCCTAGGAAGGCACGATGTTCTTTGAACATTATAGGGATTCCCTTTCGTGCGCTCCAAGCGATAAAAAAAAAAGTTATTCTGTAATGGTCATCCACTGAGGAAACCGAATTTGGTCTATGAACCATTCTCCCTGTTATTCTCGGCATCGAAAATTCAACATTCAGTTCTTTCAATTTCTGTTTCGCTGCATTCGAAATACTTAGATAGTAGGTATTTAGAATATCATCCGTTTTATCTGGAAGCGTCTGAAGAGTGATACTAACAACATCGTTAGCTTTTTTTTTGTTTGGAGCAAATTACTAAGTGGCAGTGTTATCGAAAATATATTTGCCAAACAGCAGAGTGTACACAGTGAAAAATTTTCGCGTGTATTTTCAACCGATTGGATTTCAGAAATAACTCCGATTGAATCAACACTTGATTAGCAATATCATACCAATATTATTAGAAATTTGATAATACCGTGTACAGTGGTGACAATTTACACAGTCATAGTGAAAAATTACACGGATGTGGTAATTTAGAGGGGCTCTGAAATATCCATTCAAGAGAAACACCAACAGGATGATAAGTAATCACTTTCGATAGTGGTATTATCCAAGTTAACGCAAAAAATACACTTATTATATGAAATTATCACCTAGTTACACCCTCACCAATCACAAACAAATCATAACCGTGTATGAATTATGAGATTTGGGGCTAATATAGTTCCCTCGTCGTCTTGCATTCTCCCATGTGAATAAATAGTGTTGCTGATAATGAAATTACCCACTGAAAAACCTGAACTCACTGAAGAATGGATCAACATTGTGTAGGTATATCATCATCTATGAATTCTGGTATCCAGATTGATGGGTGACAATAAGAACGGATGATTTCGTGAAAATAATGCAATAAATAAATTTTAAGCTGATTCATGAATTATATACGATGATTTTTATATTGCGAAGCGATATAGAGTACATAATATCGAACCAGATTGAACATGAAATTGAATATCAAAGTAGAAATTTTGTGCACAGAAAAATATTTAGTAAATATCTTGATAGATGGTGACACTAGCGCTCCTTCGACGCTCGTTTCTCGACAGCCTACAAATAGTATCAGCTCAGAGATGTTTTGTAAGTCACAACTCTCACCACATTGGATCATTATATACACTGAATACTAATGTTAGTATGTCAGAGTTGTGTTCTGCAACACTCAGATGCAGACAAGAAAACACTGCTTCTCAGCGTGATAACACTCGATAAGTGTGTTTTCACAACAGAAAAATATCCGAAAAATATTCACATATTATCATAATATCATCAGTAAAAGCAAAAACGCAACAAATACAGTGTCAAAATAATCACCAAATGATTGTACATCAGTCACCACTTTGGTGTTCAATAACACGAATCGATCAAATTAGCTCTAGATACCCAGTGTAGTTCTTGACTGTATGTAAGAACGAATGATGGTGTTAAAAATATCAGAGTTAATTCCCACTAGAATGATCAGGACCTCAGGGGACACCCAAGGGTGTTAGCTGGTGTGAACTGGTGTTATTTTTTTTTCACTGTGTAAATACAAATTCGCAATTCCTAAAGCTGTTTCGAAGTTTCTAGCTATAAAGACATACACTAATTTTTTTCATTTATTCAAAATACCTACATTTTTACATGTCCATGAGGTGCTCGAGGGCGAGGGGGCATGGCCCCATGTCCCCCCCCCCTGGATCCGCCCCTGTACCGTATTAACTTGAAAGGGTTGATAGCAAATAAATATTATTACCTACTAAGAAAACAAATTCAACAATGGTGAACTATGGAGGTCTAATTGATCGTTAGTGAAGTGGAATGTCAACATTTTTTAGTTTGTTGATTTCTAATGATTCAAAATGATTGAGTTCTACGTGTAGAATTTCGAAATTATTATCAAAACAATGGTTTTCTTCTAATATATGGTTGACGTATGTTGAATTTGTTTTCTTTTTCAAAAAATTCATCTTATGTTCATGACGAGTTCATGATTAAACGTACCACCTGTCTGACCGATATATACCTTAAGAGAAGATCCACAGTTGAGTTTTTATACCCCTGATTTTTCGAAATTAGGAGTTTTAAAATTTGCCATGGATTTCCATCAACGCCCGAGTCAATTCAAAATTTTAGAAAATGAGTTGAGTTCATCCATGTTCAACATGTTCAGCGGTATGGTGTGTCGTGTGTTATCCCAATCATTTATGAAGTGGATGGTTAGGATTTCGTGAAATCTGTTTCGAATGGAGCATGCATGGCATCATAATGGATAATTTCAAAGTGAGCAATGCATAATATTCTATTTTTGTTGTGGCTTATATCTCTTGTACGTTCTCGAAATAGAATGAGACGGTATCTAATTAATTCACGATAAAATTATTCTTAGAGTTACTCATTCAATGGTATTTCGCGCTGGATCAATGATTTATTTTTATGACATCGATACTCAATGCCGCTAATTTGAATAACCGCTTTATGGGTTTTGTGGTTTACTCCTCGGTTTACTCACTAGTTTCTAATAGCAAACATTCATTAGTAGTAATATTTTGTCATCTTTACGCTCGTATATGATATGAGGTACACCTACGGTATTCTTGTTTGAATATCTGCCTTCTTGTAAACACATGAAATGTGTTTTTAAATTATAGGTGAGATCCGTGTTTACAATGCGTCCAGCTTTTCGACTTCCTATCTTACGCAAATTTACCAATAGCAAACATAATTATCAAATTGAAAGTCTTATGCATTTTATCCATAAAAGAATACAGTTTGGAAAGAGCATATTGTCACGATAAAAAGGGTTGTTTGTTTTTTAAAAATGAATTAATATTTTTTACTTGGTTTTTGTATGGGTACAGATGGTTTTAGCATGCCTATCTGTGTGCACTACCAGGAACGCCCCATTTGAAGATCAAACCGAGGCGATCCAGTTTTATCATGGTGGACCGTTCGCAAATCCTAGCCAGATGCCCCATATAAAAATACATTTTTCTGCAACCGACACAAAAGTCATCCATTTTGATACCAAAATTAGCTCAAATTGACGTTTTTATTACTGACACAAAAATAGGTATGTTGCTAGGCAACATATTTAGTTCCTAGGAGCTGAAGTTGAGTTTTAGTTCCTAGGAGCTAAAGTTGAACTTTAGCTCCTAGGAACTTAATAGGATGTACTGGACGTCATCAAGAATAAACAACATCGTGATGGTTGGTTATTTGGGTTGAGACGCATACCTGATTTGTTTCCGATTTCAGCAGATTTGGCATTTCATTCTCATGCTGGAGATATAAATTCACCTTATTATAGTTTAGTATCGGAATTATAAACATCTCAGTTGAATATTTCTGTTATCATTAGGGAAGTCTTCAATATTCAAATACTTGCTTGATCTGTATCTCATTATTCTCGGGATGGATAACCTGTTTTTGAATAATCACGGCAAGCAATAGTTCTTTTGTCTCGAACAACGATATTGTTTAGCTTCATTTGATTATACAGTCAAACACAATGTAGTATGGAGAGTAATAAATAATCACTATTATCATTGTTGATATGCTCACAAACCTAACATTTTCCACGTCTTGTTCCTATAGCTGGCACTGGCGCGGTATTTGCCATTAGAGCACCTGGTCCATACACAAATATGTCACTCTGTGGTTGTATATTTATATTGAAACTACAATTAGAACATCCTTGAAAACCTAACCTGCTGTTAATGCAGGTAGAATATTCTCACCATTTGTCAATATTTGTTGCATTGCATACTATGGCACGGCAATGGTGGTTACTTCACATATTTATTTGAGTTCATTGTTTCGATTGCAGAAAAAATAGCATGTCTCATTCGGATCACAAGTGACTTTGTTGGACTCGCAAATCTTGCTTTCGCTCGGCTTCGCTAATCGCTCCGCCTCGCAAATGCAAAATTCGCTTGTCAAACAAAGTGTCACTTTTGATCCTAATAAAACAATCTACTATTTTATATTCAATACTTGAAATAATGAAAACTGTCTTACTAAAATATTTGTTTGACTTCAATGAAATAAAAATAATCTAATTGAAAAAACAAAAGAACATGATATTTTGAAATGTGAGGTTGGTTAGGAAGAACCAACCTCGGGAACGAGTCATTGGCGCCTCCACCATGTCACGATAAAAGGGGTTGATTCCACCATGTCATGATTGAATAGGTGGTTAATCCATCCATGTTACTATATAATGGTTGGTTAGTCTGTCCACCATGAATTAATATTAATTAATGACCATATAGTTGAGGTTTCCACCAATCTTACGATATAATAGATGGTTTCTCCACCATATCGATTTATAAGGGGTAATGCATGGCTTAATAGTTTGCGAGAGGTAATATTCGAATAGGCACTAATAGTTTAGGGGTGACTGAAATTACGAGACTATATTCAAACAAAACAATATCTTATGAAGCATGAAACATTATGGGTAGCAATGACTAATATGAATAAACAACAAAGACCTAATAACAACTTACATTATAACGAGCATTATACGACGAGCTCTTGTCAAGTCAAGAGTAGCCCCAGACCAGACTAACTTCGGAACCCTTACATCCCATATTTATATACATCATTTTATTAGATATATACGTTTCTCATGAGAGTTCCTTGGTCAGTTTTTATAATTCAATGTCAACGGATGATTTGATCACTTCATGTTTATAAAACCCTCATGGTTCGAAATTTCTAATATACCGTATGTTCTACTCGTGACAATATTATACCTTAACTCATACTGAATATGAACATACTCAGGATTACATACCCCAATGGACCATTGACACTATGTTTCAGCATCCAATAAGGCATTAAATTTGGTGTTGGTCTAATGATGACTCAAATGAAAATAGTTTTTTCGTCGTCCTCTACAGGAACCGCAGACACAATTTTCGTCCGCTGCAGGGTAAATACTTATTCTCGTACTCATTCAAATTCAGATCTCCATTTTTTGTTATCTCATGGAGCGCACGAAAGGAAATTCCTATAGAATGTTCGAAGAACATCGTGTGTACATGCGTTCATAGGGGGGATAGGGAGAGGAAGTAGGTGTTGGAGTTTCTCTTGAACTTTTGGGGGTTATAATAAGTTCTTGGGAATACTTTCATTGGCAATGAACTCCACAGCAGTGGTAATTTAGAGAGCTGACACCGTTTATATGTCCTATGAAGACGAGTATACATAACTACCAGATTTGATAACCTCTCCTTAATAAATATGCGCAGTGCGCAATTATATAAATATAATTCAAACTAGTATATGAAGGGAATTCATAATACCTATATATTTTTCTGAACAAAAAAAGTTGCTACAAAACATTTCGGATAATTTTGATATGTAAACTGTGGAATCTCTATCTGCTATCAGTAGTTTGTGTTTGGGATATTTTAGCTACCTACTCTTTGCCAATTTTGAGAAACACACAGAGAGAAATAAGTATTACGGCATTATCAAACGGAATAGATATGTTTAGAATAATAATTGTTAACGGGCATGAGAAAACTATAAGGTATTCTAGTCGTAAGGTATTGATAATAATTCCATTCTGTTCCCCTCACGAGCAAACTTCAGAATTAATCAAGAGACTTGAGCGAGCAAGTAATGACAGGGGTCTTACCTTTTAACGTATGATCCCAAACATTTTCAGATCCATCGTGATTAGAATACTAACGACTCTGCCACGCGGCTATCTGGCCACTATCATGTTCAGATACATTCAGAATTATTGATCTCCACTTGGTACCTATACAGGGTCTCCCTGAAAGGTCTGCACAACACTCGGTACAATATCTTAGCACATGTTCCTGAGGCCAAAATAAGCTGATTTGAAGCAACTTACGTCTGTCCGAAATTGCTCCGTTTCCGAGATACAGGGTGGTAAAGATGAAAAATGAAAATCCAAGAACCAAAAAACATCCACGAAGATTTTTTATTCAGAATAATTTAAATATTCCGCTGCGGCATAGAACACTGAAACCGAATATCTCGAAATCGGCATACTTTTAAGGATTTTCACAAAGGTACTTTTTTTGCTTGAAAATGTTCGGAAAATTAGACGGAGAAAAGTTATGACCATTCTGAACCATAAAAAGTGCATTGGAAAGCGCCCTCTAATGGCTATAGTGAAAAGGTGTCCGTATTCGGGTTTCACATCCCAAAAAAAACCGGATGCCAATTTTTGAAGTGATTCGTTTAAGAATGTTCATGAAGTCTGAAAAAATTGATTTTTATTTTAACACCCTGTCTCTTGGAAATTTAACAATTTCGGACTGAGATAAATTACTTCAAATCGGCCTATTTTGACGTCAGGAATATGTGCTGAGATTTTGTATAGACCTTTTAGGGACACCCTGTATATGATCGAACCCTGATATATTGAAACCTATTAAAACTGAAAATTAAAAAATATTTGCAGAACGTATAATAATTATTATGATAAGATCTTACATATTTCAGTTTTCAAAACCTTCAATTTTCTTTTGTGTTTGCGAGTATCTCATTAGAAGAATGTAAAACCCTCGGTAATACCTCAACGTTTCACGTTATCAATCTGAGAAGAGTTTCTCAGCTCGTTATGTATTCTTCAGGAACCCGTTCGAAAGATATATCGAAAAAAAATCAGTCACGAAATTGACCACTTTTTGTAATTTAAAAGCAACATTAATTATTTCGAAGTATATAGACAGAATACAGAGGAATGTATCGATATACTTGCGGTTTTCATATCAGATGTGAACAAAATGTAAGTACCTACCACCAAAGCAATAGTGGCCATTTAATGATTATATACAGTTCCATACTTTAATCGAAAACTGTGAACTTAGTTTGAGATGAAAATGTTACTAATTTTCGAATAAAATAATCATTTATTCAAATAAATACAAAAAGCTCAAAGTCATTTCCACACAATGTTCATAAAATGTCGGGAGGAAAACGACTACTTTCCTGGCTAATGCCACGCAAAACATTGAATTCGTATAAACGAATATTGATACGAGTGATTCTTTCCTGAATGCCTATTGATTTCGATTTAGCCAGGCCACACTAGACAACCACAGACCGGTTTCGAGCTCTTTGACTCTCATCAGTGCAGTGTAGTCTCCAGCCAGCAGTCCTAAGACCGCCGACGCAGCGTAGCCTAGCCAAACGAAAGTCAAGTGGGCATTATATTCCCCCAGAGGCGTCTTTCATCGACAATATGAAAGCAACGCCATCTGAGTAGAACAAAAGGAAATAATCACTCCAAAACTGAAATTCCCAAACGGGAGTGGCTGGTTGCCCGACTGGCGTAATTTCAACTACGAAATAGCCACGATGCTCTAAGTGATGGAGAAAGCCATCACTATTGAGCTTATCAAATATCTGGAGAGCTCAGGAATCCATCAATGATAGACAATACGGCTTTCGCCACCGAAGATCTACTGGAGATCTACTTGCCTACGTCACCCATTTATGGCAAGCTTCATTAGAAAAACACGGGGAATCTCTAGCCGTCGCGTTGGACATATCGAAAGCATTCGACCGTGTTTGGCACGAAGGACTCCTCCACAAACTACCATCATACGGCTTACCACCCCAGCTATGCCATCTCTTATCAAGTTTTCTTTCAGGCAGATCGCTTCACGTGGTGGTGGGTGGTGGACGGTGTATCGTCTGATATCATTGGCATCAATTCCGGCGTTCCACAAGAATCAATTTTGGCACCAACATTATCCCTTCTTCATATCAATGATCTGTTGGGAGTAACAACTTGCCTCATCCACAGCTTTTCAGATGATAATACCCTCCATACTGCGTTCTCTTCCAGAATTCCCATTTCTTCCCAGGAAACTAAGAACTCACGGCGCAGGCAGATCAATGCTGTCAATGAAGATCTTGCTGAAATCACAGCCTGGGGAACCAACAACCTAGTTGAATTCAACGCCACCAAAACTCAAGCCTGCATTTTCTCTAGAAAGGCGGAACTCAGTATGCCCGATATTGTAATGTCTGGCTCCACCATCACCACCAAGCCCACCATATCTATGCTCGGTATTTCCATCAGCAACACTCTTTCATGGGATAATCATGTCCGATCCATCGCAAAAGCTGCTTCTCAAAAACTCGGATTCTTGTTCCGTGCGAAAAGCTACTTTACACCTCAACAGCTTCTCATGATCTACAAAGCGCAGATACGGCCTGTTCTAGAATACTGTTCCCACATATGGGGTTCACCACCAAAACATACGCTGATGCTCTTAGATTCCATCCAGAGAAGAGCCATTCGCCTGGTGGGTGACGCCACACTCACTCACTCTTTGGCATCATTGGAACACCGTAGAAAGGTCGGCGACCTTTCACTCTTCTATCGATACTTCCACGGGAAATGTTCTTTGGAAATCTCTGCAATCATCCCTTCACTAGCAATACCAATCAGACGAACTAGACAAGCCCAGTCAGCACATCCTTTCGTTGTCAACCTCGAAAGATGTCGAACAGCACTTTATCAAGACTCCTTCATCCATATAGAACGGCTAGGCTCTGGAATTCATTGCCTGTGGAAGTATTCCCAACAACATATAATCTCCAGAAGTTCAAAAAAAATTCCAATACCTACCTCCTATCCCTATTTTCCCAAGGAACGCACGATGTTCTTTGAACATTATAGGGATTCCCTTTCGTGCGCTCCAAGCGATAAAAAAAATACAAAAAGCTCAAAGTCATTTCCACACAATGTTCATAAAATGAACAACAATGGTAGATTTCGGGAGAAAAACAACTAATTTTCTGGCGAATGCCACGCAGAACATTGAATAACATCCTCCCGAAATCTATTCATCGACTCGTATAAACGAATACTGATACAAGTGATTCTTTCCTGAATGCCTATTGATTTCGATTCAGCCAGGTCACGCTAGACACCTACTGACCGATTTCGAGCTCTTTGACTCTTATAAGTGCAGGGTAGTCTCCAAGAGGAATAGAATGCCGACTTGATTTTTGTTTGGCTATAGGCTACGCTTAGTCGGCGGTCTTAGGACTGCTGACTGGATACTGCCCTGCACTTATAAGAGTCAAAGAGCTTTATTGTTAGATTTTCCACATTCCTTCTTGAATCCAAGTAGTATCCTACATAATTATTGGTCTGTGTGATGAGTAAATCAACTTCTCCTCTCCTCTCACGTCATATAGTAAAATGTTCATTTCTCACGTTGCATGCACAAACGGTATAGGTAGGTAGGTATTTTTTATCATTTTTCACACATTATTCTACCAAACGCGCATGTGTTCGTACGCCACTGGATGCCTTCTTTATATAACAGTGTGTTACAATTTGTTCCACCCCACCCCTGTATTTCCTTATTCCATGGGCGATTCGGAATTTTTTTTTTCTCATATTGTACTCCCCAAAATTATCTACTTCTGTCGAGGAAAAAAAAATATCAAACACAATTTCTTGGCCTACTGCGATCACAAAAACTAGAGCAAAATTGAAGAAAACAGATTAGGCATTTTTTCACAAAAATTTCGATAATGGCAATCGATTCGGACTAGTCACAAATACTCCTATATCAATTTTCAAAACAATATCTCATACGGGGTGTTTTTTATTAAGGTTACAATTTTTCAATAATTGTATTTTTCAAGTCACCGTGTATAATGATCTTATAAGAATTTGAATGATACCAGGCATGATGGTAGTCAGATCAGATCAGATCAGATCATCTGGCTACAGAGTGAGATAAATAACGAATAAAACCATTAAAAATTCAGATTTTTCATCAAGAAATTTAAAGAAAAAACTAAATAAAACATATCAAGAAATAATAGCAAAAAATTATACAACGAACAAAACATCAATTATATCAACAAGTTTAGATGTGTCTATTCTCTATCAAATCTCCTTCATCCTCTATACATTTTTCATATCTTTTTCTCACGTTATTTACAACTCTCATCAATTCATCTGGTTGTATCTCTCTACAAACTGTTATTATCCTTTGTCGTAACTCTTCTCTATTGGTTGGCCTGAATTTGTAAACCTTTTCTTTCACTTTTTCCCAGAAGTAAAAATCAAGAGGGGTTAAGTCCGGTGAACGGGGAGGCCAGTGCATTAATGGACTATTACGACCAATCCATTTCAAAGGAAATTTTCGATTCAATCATGCTCGCACAGTGATGGCGTTATGGATCGGAGAACCATCCAGTTGAAAAATAATATCTTTTCGTATATTTATTGGAAGTTCAAGACTATCCCATAGCTGATTTTCTAGGAAATGGCGGAAATTGTCAGCATTCATCGTACCATCGAAGAAGAAAGGTCCAATGATCATATTGTTCAAAATTCCACACCCGACATTAAGTTTTTCAGAATATTGTCTCTTACAATTAACAACCCAGTTAGGATGCCCAATATCTCGAGTTCTGTGAAGAAAATATTCCATTTGTCGTGAATGTCGCTTCATCTGTGAATAAAATATTCTTGAGGAAATTTTTATCATTCATAAAATGTCCTTGAGACCACAAACAAAACTCCATTATTCTTTCAGTATCACCGTATCACCTTCTTCAAGTGTGTGAAGGAATTTGCAAGATTTCACAATACTAGCTGTCAAAGTTGTTTGAGAAAAGCGAAGCGTAATTCATGGCCAGCTTTTCACATGATTTTCAATCAGTAGGATTCATCAGAATTAAACAGTAACATTTCTCCTTTTAATTATTTTTACAAATTCATGCCTAGAGATAGAGAAGTGTTATTGCGATAAAGAATGATAACAGTTTGCAGAAGGACTGATGAGAATTGAATAATTGCTGTTTTGTTCGTTGGATAATTTTTTGAAGTTATTTTTTGATACGTTTTTTCAGTTTTTTCTTCAAATTTCTTGATACAAAATCTGAATTTCTAATGGTTTTAATCGTTATTTATCTCATTCTGTAGCCAGATGATCTGATCCTGACTACCATCATGCCTGGTATCATTCAAATTCTTATAAGATCATTATACACGGTGACTTGAAAAATGCAATTATTGAAAAATTGTAACCTCAATAAAAAACACCCCGTATGAGATATTGTTTTGAAAATTGATGTAGGAGTTTTTGTGACTAGTCCGAATTGATTGCCATTATCGAAATTTTTGTAAAAAAATGCCTAATCTGTTTTCTTCAATTTTGCTCTAGTTTTTGTGATCGCAGTAGGCCAAGAAATTGTGTTTGAAAATTTTTTTTTCTCGACAGAAGTAGATAATTTTGGGGAGTATAATATGAGAAAAGAAAAATTCCGAATTGCCCAAGGAATAAGGAAATACAGGGGTGGGGTGGAGCAAATTGTAACACACTGTAGATATCTCCAACTTTATATATATCGTTCGATAGAAAAAACTGCAAGCTTTATTTTTTCTCTCGTCAAATTTATCGATTCTTTGGGCCGTTTGATAGTTATGAGGAAAAACATGACAGCCTAGAACTCCCTCCTCCCATATATTTTTTATTGAGAGCTGACATTGAGATTTTTGATCAATCGAAAAATATCTATCAGATGTACAATTCAATGCGTAAATCACAAATCTCTATCTCTCGCCGTTTTTGAGAAAATAATATATATATGCAACTGTGCGCACCACCCCTTCGAGAAGGGGGTGGGGGTGTCTCCGCGGGTTTCAGGGGTGGGTCTGCCCCTGAATCTCTTTATTTCTACTTACTCTATGCCTCTTCAGAAGGAATTGCTTTTACTCAGAAGGGGAAGTATCTGACCATTTTTGGGCTCGTAGGCACTATACTATGTGGAGTGAACCATTGATAATTTAAACGGTTTCTCAACATCAAATTGTTGCCCAATCTATTCCGATATTCATTTCGATATCTCAATTATCCAAGAAAACACTGAGATTCAATGGAAAGCTGGATATTGGTATCAATTTTACTACCTCGAAACTCGAATTGGATCTATAAATGTGTCGTTTCTCAAGTTGTTTCTGAGATAATTTCCCCTTCAAATTGAATATTGCTCTCTTTTTCATTCATTAATCTATTGTGACAAGATTTTGATTTTTCCAGCATGGCAGCAACATCAGTGTATGATCTACCATTTTCAATTAATGCTACAGCCCTCGCCACATCAGTAGGAGTCAAATCTCCCATGTTGAATTTTCATCAATCAAATTTATGAATGTTGAATTGTGTATCGCTTGACTTTGAAAATGATTAATGACATAAACAAAATAGCCTACGTTGATTAACAAAAATAGCATTTCACCAAAAGAACATTGAAGCAACTTTTATCACGCCTGCATATTCATAAGAGTATTCGTATATGTGTCTTTAAACAGTAAACCGATAGGTAGAACTGTGAACAATTTTCATCTTGAAGTAAAAATTCTCACAGAAACAAGTTGAAAAGCGACACGTTGTTATCCCCAGTTCGAGTTTAGAGGTGGTAAAATTAAAACTAATATCCACCATTCCTTTGAAACTCTGTATTTTCTTGAATAATTGAGCTATCAAAATGAATAAAAAACGAGAATATTCGGAATGGATTGGGTTACAATTTTGTTGAGAAACCGTTCCAATTATCAATGGTTCACTCCACAGGGTGTCTTAAAAAATACCGAAAAATCCGTACTTTCTTTACACCCCTGTATATGATATAAAGACGAATCGTTTGAGGGTGGTTAATTCTCAGATGTATTCGTGAAGAATAAAGCTACAATTTGTGAAAAAAAAATTCAAATCGAGCGATCGGTTCGAGAGAAAATTGATGTCAAACTTAGTGTAAATTTTGCCCGTTTCCCTTATTGTGCCAGTGTGTATAGTAAAAACTAGAAAGCGCTTCTGTATTATCATGCTTCTCGTGTCGAGTCCATTGCCTAATGAGAAAACTATAATAACTAATCTTCAATTGACCTAAAAATCATCTATCATTTTATAAATTTCACAATAATTGTCAATACATGAAAAAAACGTTAAATCGCGTGATGAATTATTACCTGGCAGAATGGTTCGTGTCACTCATAATAATTACGATTAGATTTTATTTATCTCAATGAACTCCAGATGGAATGAATGTACCTATTTGATCCGCCAAAGAAACTGGGCAGAACCGAATGAATGAAGAAATGTTATTGCAACATTATCTATGTGGATGCTCCTACGGTGAAAGGTTAACAGTTCCGATTTTTGATATCACGAACTATTCAATTCTCCATTCATCGAGTGTATTAAGGGCCGGACTGGCCTGGCTCATTTTCGGCTTGCTGGCCTGGGCCTGCCTGTTGGAGATTAATTTTATACCCAATATTTGGCAGAAATTTCAAATTTCATACAAACGCATGTTTAATCTACCCTCATCTAGAAAAGATATAAAAATATTCATTAACGTGTTTATTTCACAAGTTGCATGTAACTATCTAAGAAGTACTTTTCTAAATTGGAAATAATTTTGAATAGAGTATGAAACTGTCTGTTCAAGATCACGTGGAGGCTTTCATATTAATATCTTCTAAAATAGTTATTTATGTATCAAGGGCGTAATGTAGGCGTCAGCCGAGGCCATTATTCGCCAAAAAATGACAAAACTGCAGCGTGTAATGTCTTTTTTCATTGTGACAATTCAATTTATGTACATAACATCCCGTAACCCGGTGTGATTTTGTCATGATGACAGCGAACAAGTTTCACCCTAACTTTTCCAGCAACAGAACGGAAAATTAACATTTGAATGAATGACAACCAAAACTGTGAACAAATCTTTGATGCTGGTTTTTGGCATTTGTACTTCTTGTAGAATGACCATGTGATTGTTACTAAAAGTCGAAATTTTGATGAAAATATGTTGAAAATATAACAATATTCCTGCAAACTGTAATAGGGTCTATCAGAGAAGAACTTTTTGACTTTCTTTCTGAATGGATAGTCATTCAGAATTACTGACACAGTTTCCCACCATTATAGTATATGGAATCTTTTATAAACTATCTTGTGGGAAGAGGAAGTTCCAAACTGAAATTTCTGTTGCGAGTAATATGATGGATGGGAGTTTTAGTGAATTTTAACTTGTGTTTATTTATCAGGCAAACAGATTCCAGAATGAATAGTGCAATCACTGTCAATATTTTATTAGGTATTGAAAAATAAAATTCTGCAAGAATCTCGAGATTTGACATTACATAAATACCTTATCGCTCGTTTCTGTAGAAATATAACAGAGTTTTTAAAGACGTTGGGCTGTACACTACCCAAAAAGGAATTCCATATCGTAATCGAGAATCTATTAATTCCCTAAAAATCACTCTCACTGCATACCATCCAGAAGAAATCCTACCAGTGAGTAGCTTGTCATGGTTACCAAATTTCAGATTCTTGTCGATGAACAATCCCAAAAATGTATTATCATTTCTACTTTCAATAAAATTATTACCAAACGTGATTTCTTCAAGGGAGCATCTGGATAATATTATACTTCTTTCAGATAATTATATTAAACGACAGAATATTGGCGTCACACCAATCTTTCACCTTTTTCAAATCAGATGATATCATTTAGATGCAGATCTCGAGGATGCCTACTGAAAAAAGTACAGGTCCCAACACAGATCCCTGTGGAACACCATAATCAATATTTCTCTTTTTGGATAGTTCTGTTGTTTCGACCACTTGATTTCTTCATGATAAATGTGAACCATCAGTATGTCATTCCTCTGCATCGATACTGATGAAGCTTTCTCTATTCTATGATCAACACAGTCGAATGTGAGAATATTGCATCGTGCGTATGTTTCTGTTTTGTTGTTTGTTTTCGAAAAGCAAACTGATTGTCACTAATAACATTGTGAGATTTCAAAAATTTTACGAGTCGCTTTTTCACCAGTTTTTCAATGTTTTTTGGCAGTAGTTGGAATTAACAAAATCGGCCGAAGATTTGATGGATTATCTATGTCTCTGCTCTTATGCATAGCGATGACAACAGAAGTTTTCAGAAAATCTAAGAAAGTGCCGGAATGGAATGAAACATTTATATGCGCAACCAACACAGAGAGGGCATTCGATGGTAATTTTCAAGAATTTTTAGGGAAATTTCATCATAGCCAGTTGAATTCTTGTTTTTTATGTTGACTATTGACTATTGACTAACGGATCATATGGGGCAACAATTCCTTCACCAAGACTATGTGCAATGGAACAATAATATTTATTTATTGTATTAGAGCTCAATGGAATGTCATTTTTTCTTTTTCTTTTTCCTCTGTTTTTGTTGATAAAAAATTTCTCTCGTCTTCGACTCAGGATGATTTCGTGACCTTGAAAAAAATTATCAGTAATAATCCTGCTGCTAGAGAGATTATAAGTGGGAATTAGAGAGAAAATCCCAAAAGATCTGGAATGAAGAATTAGATTTACTCATCACCACAATACTAAAAAAAAAACATAATACACTCGATAATATCGAAAACAACTGTTGAGAAAACGATAACAGTTTAGATTTTTGATATCACCATCAATTTCCCTATTCATTGAGTGGCTAGAAGAATAAAATATTGTAGGCGGATGGGTGTTAAGTCTCGGTGTTAGTTCATTATCATATAGATGCAATTATTTTCATTCAAGTCTATGAGGAAAGAGAAGAGACCCATGAATACGAATATATTATCGATGCAGTTAAACTAGAGGTTATCCCGAGTCATAATCTTTGGACGTTTAACATAATCTTATGGGATGAATGAAATTGTGAGAATAAAGGTGTGCTATAAGAAATTATTTCGTGGTTTGCATAGTATATTATAGTGTTTGATTAATGATGGAGTTCACTAACAAAAATCTACCAAAACTTCGAGACCAAAATGATTATGTGTACAGGGTGGCCTATAAAAAACTAATCACAAGGCATTACATGCACTTATGTATGCACTTATAATGGCCAGCGTAGCCTCGTGGTTAATGCGTCAATGTTCTATCCACGTTGGATTACCGGTAGTGGGTTCGATTCCCACCACGACCGCAGAAATTTTTCTGATGGCCTAAGAAAGTGTTTGGGATCACATGTTAAAAGGTAAGACCCCCGTCATTCCCAAGTCATTCCTTGCTCGCACAAGTCTCTTGAAGACTTCTGAGGATTGCTCAGGGGGCAACCGAATGATGGATAAGAACAATTTTAGAACAATATCACGAGAGCTTCAATTCTTTCCGGAAATTTTTTCGCGAGCACGAATATTTTGAAAATTCTGCCAAGTCGAAGACAAAAATTATGAAAGAATAATTTGGTCTCTAACTATGTTAGCATCTTCAGGAGAAGATTAAAACAGTTTGGTTAGTGGTCAAACAGTGCGTAGTGTATTATCGTGCCAGGAAGGAAGGAAGGAAGGAAGGAAGGAAGGAAGGAAGGAAGGAAGGAAGGAAGGAAGGAAGGAAGGAAGGAAGGAAGGAAGGAAGGAAGGAAGGAAGGAAGGAAGGAAGGAAGGAAGGAAGGAAGGAAGGAAGGAAGGAAGGAAGGAAGGAAGGAAGGAAGGAAGGAAGGAAGGAAGGAAGGAAGGAAGGAAGGGAAGGAAGGAAGGAAGGAAGGAAGGAAGGAAGGAAGGAAGGAAGGAAGGAAGGAAGGAAGGAAGGAAGGAAGGAGAGGAAGGATGGAAGGAAGGAAGGAGGAAGGAAGGGAAGGAAGGAAGGAAGGAAGGAAGGAAGGAAGGAAGGAAGGAAGGAAGGAAGGAAGGAAGGAAGGAAGGAAGGAAGGAAGGAAGGAAGGAAGAAGGAAGGAAGGAAGGAAGGAAGGAAGAAGGAAGGAAGGAAGGAAGGAAGGAAGGAAGGAAAGGAAGAAGGAAGGAAGGAAGGAAGGAAGGAAGGAAGGAAGGAAGGAGGAAGGAAGGAAGGAAGGAAGGAAGGAAGGAAGGAAGGAAGGAAGGAAGGAAGGAAGGAAGGAAGGAAGGAAGGAAGGAGAAGGAAGGAAGGAAGGAAGGAAGGAAGGAAGGAAGGAAGGAAGGAAGGAAGGAAGGAAGGAAGGAAGGAAGGAAGAAGGAAGGAAGGAAGGAAGGAAGGAAGGAAGGAAGGAAGGAAGGAAGGAAGGAAGGAAGGAAGGAAGGAAGGAAGGAAGGAAGGAAGGAAGGAAGGAAGGAAGGAAGGAAGGAAGGAAGGAAGGAAGGAAGGAAGGAAGGAAGGAACACTGTAGTTTATATGATTCAGGATTAATTTCTTCCCACTACGAAATATCATATACAGGACGAGTAAATGTACGTTTTCAATTTAAGATCCTAAATTACCTTGAAATTATGGCTACAAAATGCTGACACCGAATAATACGAGTACCTATACATAATATTATAGTGGCGAACGTGTGTCTGGGTGGCCTCAAATCGAAAGTAATATGAGGGATGTCTTGTGGAATAAATTATAGGCACCGGTTCTAACGGAAAGGAACGCACAAAAATCGTTGTTGATTATGCCGTCAGCTTCAAATTTACTCATTACCTGGCCTCTCGTAAGAATATAATGGGACCATTCAACGAAGCGATACATGCATTGGCCTTAGACGGTTCTGATAACTATTTACAGGGTGTACCTATGGTCCATAGTTCCTTATATGATAGAAAACATCAATTTTTATGTAAATAATGAGTCTATACCTTGTTCGAATTGTTAAATTTCAGAGCTAATTTCAAACGAACCTTCATGGCCGTCATTTGGCGATACATCTAATAAATGCTGATTTCAATTTTATGCTGTTTCATAACAAAATATCCTGTAATTGTTGAAGACTTGGCAACATTGTGCTGAATGCTGAGAACTTACAAGACCACGCCCACAAGTCATGTGCCGTGTTGTCACGTTCACCGATTCCAATGTCCTCTAGTGTGAATTAATATAATTATCATTACCAGAAATTCATAAGCAATAAGCCACAAATCATAAGGGAACAATTTGAGACAATATCGGCTATTGTGAATTTATGAATAATTGAATAATTAATATTTTTGAAGTTCAATGATGATTTCAGCTCCTGAAAATCGACCAAAAAATTCTTAAAAAATGTGGAATTGAAAAGTATTTGATGATTCTATTTAAGAAATAAAAAAAGTATAATCCACTCGCCTATTACAGCTTGGCAACCCACGCGAAAAATAAAAATCTATTCGGCTTTTGGCAGACAGGATGTGAAACAATACCTGCTAATACATATAAGCATTCAAATCATCTACTATGTCAGCAATTATCCAGAGACTTGAAGAGAATTCCAATTGGAAAACAAAGTAATTTGTATACACTATACCACACCTATAATTGGCTTTATGGTTGATACTGGAAGACTGTTGAATGGATATTGTCAAGACAATCGTAACATTGAATAGGAATATGCTCAGATATTTTATGAACATGAAGAAAATGGATATACCGAGTGATTCCCAAAAGTGTCTCATTTCATTTTTGAATTTTCAATCTAGAGTGCCATGAATGAGTTAAAACAGTTGATTTTGTATCAAGTGTCCTAGGAAATATAGTTTCGATGAAGTTTTACATTCCATTTGTTTCACAGGTTGATTCAAAATTTACAATATCGTAATAATTATGATGTTAATTGAATTTGTTTCAATAGACCAAGAGTTCCCAGCAAACATTGAACTAGCGGGAGAAGTCCGGCCTAGTGCAGGCTAGTCTGGGAAAGTGACGATGCCGGGGTATTGGTAATGGGCCGGCGATTTTCCTATATCAAGTAACCATCAGTTAAAAATACGATGATGGCCTCGTGATGGTAAGATGTCTGGAACTAATTGAATACTAACGAGATCTGGCCCTTTGCTGGCCAATTTCATGTTCGCTACTCGTCCCCCTGGTGGATGTTCTGGGAACGTCGACATCAACAATCAGCTGATCGATATATTATATGTGACTAAGATGGCTGACTCTCGTGAGTGGTGATCGCGTACTAGTTTGTTTATGTGGAATTAATGTGGTCCTCTCTTTCCCTGGTGGTTATTCATGATGGCAGGAGTATTCTCAATTGATAATAATAGAAGACGGATTCTTCAATAATGATAATATTGAGTAAGTATCAATCTACCTACATAGTGTTTCGAATTTCATTATTAAATGCATGTGTTTGGTATCTCGTGACCTCATATACCTAATGATCATACTAATTGGAGTTGGCTATATACTTATCCAAAAGCAACCATCATTTTCAACTCGTTTGTTGCTATCGAAATCAATCTTAGGTTATGTGAACGTGTCCCTGTATTGAAGAACTAAATAACAATAAGGTTTCAGCTACAGAAATACCTGTTCCAACTGTTCCAAGGAAATAATGAATTGAAAAGCTTCATATTATCACGTGACCAGACTATATTATCAAGTTATAAACTCATGCGACTCATAGGTCCCTAATATATAACTAATGATGCAATTCATATTTCAGAAGTACCTTACAACGGAGAATCAACTTTGAAGGAATGCTACCCAATAAGATGCAGATACCACATACCAACCAGTAAACAGTCACATCGAGAAGTTTTATCATTGAAGAACAGAGAGGTTAAGAAGATATCATTGTGTCATTCATAAAATTGTTTTCTTGGAATCTGGTATGTGTCTGATTCATGATGAGAGGTTTATATTGTAAAATAAAGAGGTACTAGAACTTTCAGATCCATTGGACCTCTAAAACCCCTACCCCTCCCCTACCTCCATAGTATGTACCCAATCTCGTTAATTGGCCATTAGAGTCCCATCATTCATGTATATGCTGGGCTTACTATGGGAAACTCAATGTGTCGATTATGTTGTACTGGCCTTTTGCCGGGAAACTGAATATGATTGCTGGGTACCCAGCACTGGGACCAGCTGCCGGCCGCAGTGTACTGATATATAGAGTCCCGCATATGGGACCATTCACTGGGCCGCTGAAGTCAGGTATGGGAAAAATATATTAGGCCATTGATGCCCCATATCAAAATGTTTGCTGGGTTGCTCATCATCATATCTCAGAAGATTATTTTGTTACGAACACGTTGATACCACAATTACCACATAATCGATATTCCAAATCAATATCCAGTATTATAATAACTCTAGATTGAGAATTGAAAATTTCAGAATGATAAATGTCAAAAATTGTCAAATGGCGTGTCATGGGGTGTCATCGAACTCACAGTGATTATTCTCTCTCAAAATAAGTAGGAATACACCGGATGTCGCTTTTAAAATAAGAAAATAAGGGTCATTTCTGGCCAATCCGGAAATGAAAGAGAACAATTGAATACGTCCTATAATGCATATACATGAACTATACTTACACACCTAATTTCATTTTTTTATCTGTAGAAACAAGAAAGTTATAGGGATGAGCCACTTTTTGAGAAATACCCGGTATATATAAAGGAATACATTGAGAATCTCTATATGGTGAAAATTATAATACTTCCTCTGTATATTCAACAGAAAACAACTACTTTGATGGCTATTTACCACGTCGAACATGGAATAATTATATCTGTTGAATCCAAAAGGAGAACATGAAAATAAAAATCCTGTGAAATATATATTCAGTATCGAAATGAAAATTGAAATGTATTAGTATCAATTCAGAATATCTTTTCATGTCCTCTATGGTGAATATAAATTTTTCATACATCCAGAAACACAATCGTAGTAATTTTGAATTATACAAGGCTCATTCAAATGATGCGAAAACTTGAAAACACTTTCATTGCCACCTCTTTTTTTGAATGTATTTAATACACTGAAAATTCATGAAACTGAGTATTTTGATTCACCGTGAATACTGTTACAATGTAATCTTCTATTGGGTTGAACGGCTCCGTAAAACATTTGAATTTTGTGCTGAGTGCCAGAATTATCATAGCGATGTAATTAATGAATGAAAATATTTGGATAGGCCATCAGTATGCGAAATCATCAAAGCATTAGGAAATCGCTTCATGACTACGAATATTTTTCGATTGTATATTGCTGGTGTCGTGAGAGTCATTATAGATATTTTTATGTTCTGGTTCCCACGAAAAGGGATATCCTGTGATGTTCAAAGAACATCTTGAGAACAAAGGGAAATAAGGTAGACAAGAAAGGTTGTTGCTGATAGTAATCCCAAGCATCGAAATGGATGTCTTCAAAGGTATGGTTTCTCCTGACAAGCTTATTTTGGGCACAGTGAGATCGGTTTTTCTAGAGGAAAGGCATGCTTGTGTTTTGTTTGCATTGAAATCTACCAAGTTATTGGATTCCCATTCGAGAATTGTTGCCAAGTCCATATTTATGTTGTCAACATTTCTCCCTCGTTCGCGTCTGATTTGCCTGGCTGGAATTGGAGCCCTTGAAGAGGAGGCGGTATGGAGGGTACCATCATCCGCGAAGCTGTGTACTGGACATGAAGTTGCTTCCAACGAATCGTTCATATGGAGTAGAAATAGTGTTGGTGCTTGAATTGATCCTTGCGGAACACCAGCATTCATGATAAGAGAGTCAGATGAAACTCTGTCGACCACTACATGGAGAGACCTGTCTGAGAGAAAACTAGCTAGCGGAGAACATAGCTGGGGAGGCAAGCCATAAGATGGAAGCTTGGCGAGGATTCCGTGGTGCCAGACTCGATTGAATGCCTTGGAAATTTCAAGTGCCATGGCTAAGGTTTCACCATATTTTCAATTAGATTGCTGCCATATATGTGAGACGTAAGCGAGCAGCTCACTAGTTGATCTCTGATGACGAAAACCATATTGCCTATCGTTGATAATACCAGAATGTTCCAGGTATTTCATGAGCTCGATGTTGATAGCTTTCCTCATGATCTTTGGAATAATGGACCAATTTATGTACCAAGTGCGTTGAATAGATCCAAACGGACGAAGGGTAACATTCACCAAAGGGCCTTTGACCAGAGGGATTAATGCTGCCCGATGGGCGCTAGGATCTAGTAACGCACGTGGCCGTTAGGATCTAAGCCTAAGCAAGGCCTTCGACTGTGTCAACCACTCAGTACTTCTACAAAAGCTTGAATGTTATGGTATCAGGGGTACTACCTTCATTTTTTTTTTGAGTCCCATATAAGGGACAGACAACAATATGTATTTTTCAATGAAACAGTTTCCAAAACTAAACTAGCAACGATAGGAGTGCCTCAAGGCTCCGTTCTGGGACCCCTCCTATTCATAATATATGTCAATGACATATTCTATCACCTTCAGCCATCTGATTGCATTCTCTTTGCGGACGACATTACTTTCTTCTCCTAAAGCAACAGTACTGCCACATTACAACAAAATGATCTCACCACACAAAATTGTCTTTTCTGTTTTATAATACCCTGGCAACAGTTGCTATCAATAGGGCATTATGAATCATAACGCTCGCTAATTGTTTTTTTCTGTAGTTCATAAAATCACATACCATTTCTTGAAAGTACAATAATCCTTTTTGTATATATTTTTGGCGTATCAGTTGTAGGAAGAACTGTACGCTTTTTTGAATATTCTTTTTGTGAGGATCTCGGTGAGGATATTTGATAGTTGTGGCAATGCCGAACACTATGATGGTTGAATCGTATATTGTAGGATGAATGAAAACCCAAAGTGCTGTTTATACGAATGCCAACTGTATTACCGATTGAGATTGAGATTTGCGACTGTTCACTCTGAAGATTCAAGAATAACTGATTATAATAAATTGTTTATTGAGCTAGGAAGGTAGGTCTTTATAAGCTTCACCGAGAATAATAATTAGGGCTCGAATTAGGGTATTACCATCCTATAGCCAGATGGTCATAAAAGATCAATGTTGTAAATATACAATAAGTATAGTTGGCATTTCGTAGAGAGGTAGAAAAAACCCTTATCGGGAAAAACCCAACACTTCGGATGATGAAATATGTACAGAGTATAAAATGTAATATGGTATACAGGAAAGTTAATTGAATATACAAATATACATGAGTGGGAAAATTCCCCACATATACACGAGTCTGGATTTCTCCGACAATTATTCATGTTCTGAAATCACCCTGTACGAAAATCAGAAAATATCTAACCAACGGTTACCGAGATATTCACTTGTTTCCACACATGTGCCCATCACTGTATATGTATATTGTATAACACTGTATAAACGTTCGACCATCAAGAAACTTTCGCAAACAAATTTATTGAGTTAGTATGAGGATTGAAACATTTTGAAGCCTTGATACTAGGTGTACTGAAGTTTATCAAAGCAACTTGTTGTTTTTCATCTTAGAATATTATTCACTGAGGGGCATAACCGAATTAAACGGTTCATTATGAAGTTATTCGAGAATATAGGACCACACACGTATGTTATTGAACAAGCAAAGTACTTAATATTCATTAACGACTCTTACGGCACCAGCAAATAACAGACAATCGAAAAATATTCGTAGTCATGATGCGGTTTCCTAATGCTTTGATGATTTCGCATACTGATGGCCTATCCAAATATTTTCATTCCTAAATTACATCGCCATGGTATTTCTGGCACTAGGCACAAAAATTAATACTTATTTATGTACCATGCTCTTCTGAAATATCAACAATTGTTCCTCCCTTGGCAGTCCCCGCGAGATTAACCCGTCGAGTTGAGGCTTCGCACCCCTTCGTGGTCACTTTGGAGACCTGCGGAACATCTCTTTCCAAAGACTCGTTTATCCAACGAACAGCGAGCCTCTGGAACACATTGCCAAGGGAAGTGTTCCCCGAATCATATAATTTCCAGAAATTTAAGAAGAACACCAATTCCTACCTTATTTCACTTAGTTCTCACGATGTTCTCTGAACATTACTGAATATCCCTTTTCGTGAGAACCAGAACATAAAAAAAATATATCAACATTCACCCAGTACACAGCTTCGCGGATGATAGTACCCTTTATACCGCCTTCTCTTCCAGGGCTTGGACTTGGCAACAATTCCCGAATTAGGATCCAATAAATTGGTAGATTTTAATGCAAACAAAACACAAACATGCCTCTTCTCCAGAAAAGCCGATCTCACTGTACCCAACATAAGCTTCTGAGGAGTAACCATATACCTTTGAAGACATCATCATCAATTGCATCCCAAAAACTTGGTTTTCTGCGAGGTTTTCTGTTTCGGGCCAGGAGCTTTTTCACTATCAGTCAGCTACTAATGATCTATAAGGCACAGATCCGACCCGTCCTGCAATACTGTTCCCATATTTGGAGTGCAGCACCCAAACATACCCTGAAACTGTTAGATTATGTCCAAAAAAGGGCAATTCGTCTCGTGGGTGATGCCTCGTTCACAAACTCACTCACTTCTCTGGAACACCGTAAAAAAGTTGGCGATCTGGCTCTATTTTATAGATATTTTCATGGACGATGCTCTTCTAAAATATCAACAATTGTTCCTTCCTTGGCAGTCCCCGCGAGATTAACCCGTCGAGTTGAGGCTTCGCACCCCTTCGTGGTCACTTTGGAAACCTGCAGAACATCTCTTTCCAAAGACTCGTTGATCCAACGAACAGCGAGGCTCTGGAACACATTGCCAAGGGAGGTATTCCCCGAGGTATATAACCTCAAGAAATTTAAGAAGAACACCAGTTCCTACCATATTTCCCTTGGTTCTCACGATGTTCTATGAACATTATAGGATATCCCTTTTCGTGGGAACAAGAACATGAAAAAACTATTGAAATAATACTCATATTTTCATTGTGTAGAAACGAGGAGAGAAAATCCCAGATAATCAAGCAAAATGAATGTAACACCTCCTCGATTAACCGATTAACCAGACAGTATTCAACTATAGATATAGTTTTCATTGGGAAAATAATGAAACTACAATATTATAGTGAAATTTTTTTGTCGATTTTGTTATGTGAAGAATTCTTGAGATCAGGAACAATAGGACTGAGAAGTTTCAAGGAGATTGATAAATTGTTAATGGTAATTTCCTGATGATGTCTAGCCCTATAAGCGAGCCTATAAGAGTTCGAAATTTAAATGTTATCGACTTCTTCTAATGAATAGGTATATCCCAAAATTCCATCCAGTTGTCCATAAATCAGGTATAATCTGAGAACCTATCACGTATCTCGCGGCATCTTAAATTAGGCGGTTACCATCTGTGATGTAACTTTAGTAGCAGTGAAAAAGTTTTTAAATTGATAGAGTAGGTAATATGTGTCACAATATCTGATTAAACTTCATTGGATATCCCAGTAGGAGTACTAGACCACAATAGTTGGACATCTTGAGATGTGGAAAGAAATCAAGTTTATTAATAACGAGTTGGAACAGTCATGAAAGAATTACGTTTCGGTCCCATATAATCATCTTTTGATTTACTGCCGGTGAAGATCTGAAGATAAGAGTGTACATCGATTCAATTCGATTTACGCAACATATATTATGATGGGGATAGGGTGCCCAATTTTTTTCAATACAATCGTTCAACGCAAGAAGAACATACATATATGTTCATATTCAGGTGAAAGAAAATACGTAATCTTTTCAAGATTTCCATAACAAGTTTCGCGAACACAGAACCCAGCGAGCACAAAAACATCTCAGAGATGTTAAAAGTACGAGATTTCGAGACATTGAACCTCCACTGCGATGTTCTGTTCACACATGAATAGAACTATTATAATAGAACAGCCAATGTCCGCCGCAGGCTGCAATTATCGAGATGTCCTTGATATGTCACAAAACTACCTTCTCCCTAGTTCTTTTTAAAGCCTTTTCATGGACACAACAGAACATTTTCAACGCGTCTTGCGCACATTAAATCGCTGTAAAAAAACATTTTCGAGGTACTTTTCTGAAGCCTTTTGTCAAAATGAACTTGCATTAGGATTCCATTTCCCTTGAATGAAAAAATGCATTAAAAATAGATTGAACATAAAAATATGTTCTCGATATGAAATTACCTTCTTAATCGGTTTCTGAGTAGTGCTTACTACACACAGATAATTGGAAATAGGTTTCCCAATTTTTGAAATGTTCTCCACATTGCATAATTTTGCAACTGCGGAGAAGCTGTGTATTGATAAATTCGTACTTTTATATATTGATTACACTGAGGCACCGAACAACACATCTTGCTTCTGATGGTCATTATTACAAACTAAATAAGTCTTCTAACACAATAAACTTCACCAAATTCCTTTCTGTTCGTTAGCAGCGTGATGTAAGCGTGACACGCTGCAAACGCGAATGCCAATTGCGAACAAGAAGAACAAAATCGAAAACAAATCAGAATTCATCGTATTGTGACTAAGCATGAGACGTTGTGGTGGGGCAAACAAAGAAAGGGCACAAAAGAACAAAAACAATACTTTCAATATCCTTTTAAGGCCTCCTTGGGAAGTGCATATTACGCCTCAAAAAAACATCCTCATGCCTACATTTCTAAAACATCCCAAAACATCCCAAGGATACCTCTCTGTAGGCAAACAAAGAAATGCCACAGAAGAACAAAAACAATACTTCAATATCCTTCAAAGACCTCTTTGGTCAGTATGCATATTACGTCTCAAAATAACATCTTATGCCAACATTTTCAAAACATCCCAAAACATCCCAGGGACGTTTGTGCTCGCTGGGAAGCTTCTTCCACAGGTGAAATCTTACGATTATTTCAGCTGAAGAATATGACATTAACAATTTCATTATATTTTCAAAGAATCAATATTGAATCAAATGAAATTAAAAAAGTCATACATTCATGACAACTAAATATTTATAATGAGGTTTCCTTCTCAATTTTCATCAACAGGGAATCCATCTCCTGACTTATAAATATAGATGATTCGTATGCTTTCCTGTTTGTTATTTGGTTGATGCTTTTCAGACGAATTCGAGACTACATATATTTTCTTCGTGGAACTATATTAATAATGATTCGGATGTGATGTGTACTGAATTACTAATCAAATTTTCCTATTCCACTACGTAATAATTAACATCTTTGAACCGTTAATAGTTTCAAGAATTGATACTGTTTATACCTTAGATCATACAGGAATAGATGATGTATCTAGGGCGATTTGTTTTGTAACTGAAGGGGGGAATAGAGTACAAGTCTTCCTATTGGACGATTTGAAATTACCGCTTGCGACGTTTAATGTTCGTGACTGTTCGTGTTCAGATTCTTCGTTTCGTGTATGATTCGTATGTTTACAAGTTTTGTTTGCATTGTGTTTTTCGTGGATTTTATCAATTCTTGGGTGTTTTTGTGAGAGAAACTGTTTCTAATAGAAGTGTATTGTGAAAATAAAGACTATGGGTAGATCCTGTGCTATTTGTAATTGCAAATATGCTAAATCTCCATCAAAATCGTTTCATCCGTAAGTATTCCTCAGGCGTAGATGCTGACAGGCAGTAGGGCATTGATCATTAAAAATATTGAAATTTGTCTATGAACTGATAGAGAGCAATTCATCAATGAAATGATTTCAAATGTTCTAGATTTCCAAAAAACATGGAACTAAGGGTGCAATGGTGCCAAATAATTGGATTCAGGGTTTGAAAAAGCACACTTTTCTATGCTCTGATCATTTCTCTGCTGAATATAGCCATTCTCATCCTTCTGGATTGAAATACCCTGATGAAAAAGCTATTCCCAGAGTGAATAGGTATGTTGATATTCATAAAATTGACTATATGGAACATAAACAAGGAATTTTTTTTCAGGGAATCATCAGAGACTGTTGTAATCACACCTACAGAAGAAGATTCAGTAAACCCTCAAGAAGCATCACACAGTACCAGTTTTAGTTCATCATCAAAGGGGTAAGATAAAAAAACTGTTCATATATTAAAGTCATCACCAAGCAGGGATTTTTCCTATATTCGATTTCTGAACATTTAGTTTATTAGTTTCTAATGATAATCATTCACAGGAAAACAATGAAGAAAAGAGGAATATTTTGGATATTTCAGCTTCAGATAGTGACAAGAACATCTCAAAACTATTCAAACCAAAAACCAAAGAAACTCTCACTATGTTGGAAAATTCATCAGAAGCTCCTATCATTTCTGTAAAAAGTTCTTGCTCTAAGCAGACAGATACTTCAGGAACTTTGACTGCATCTGAAGGTGAAAGAGACAAGGCAAAGCTTGCATTGAGAAGGTAAATGTTTCAAGATCATTAATTATAGATACTTATACAGTATGTCCATAGGTATGTCTCACTAAACTCTAGAACCATATGGAAATCAACTTTTTTATTATTCATTTTGAGAAACAATTTTATTTTTCATCAAAAGTTCTGCATGTTCTGAAATTGAAAAACTATCATCAGATATCAAATGTAAAGGAACAGTTCACATTTTTTGACACACCGTGTATATGATTGAGAAAAATTGATATCTGATGATTGCATTTTAGGTTAGGTTTTTGAACATGAAGAACTTTTTTGAGGAATAACTTTTCTTTCTAAATTGAATAATAAAACAGTTGTTTTCCATACGGTTCTGAATATATGTATACACTTTTTTTCTTCAGGAAACCGCATCATTTTGGTGGATTTTCATCAGATGATATGAGGAGTCCCCGTGAAGCAAGACAGAGTTTTCACATTTCAAATAAGATAATACAACAACAGAGGGCAATCATAACAAAGCTTAAAAGATATAATAGGCGGTCCACAGAAAAAGTTCAATCCTACAAACAGTTATTCTTGTATCTTTAAGAGAATAAGTACCTGAGCAAAAGTGCAGAAACTATTATAGGAATAAGAAATGTAATGAGGGATATTTACAATTCAAATTACAAACATTAATTTCAGAATTAATTTTTGTTATATAACAAAATCGATTTTTTTCAAAAATCAGTGATTATTGTTTGTACAAATCATTTGTTCCTGATATCATATATCGAATATATATTATAGAAAAATCTAACCTGAAATCGTGTTTTACTACTACCTCTATGTATTTCAATGATTCTTCATCAGATTTCATGCTGATTCAACAACTATGGACATTAAGCTCCAGAGGGTCATAATATTCTATTATTATAGTTAATATACTTAATTCTATTGTATCAAAAATATTGAAATCATCAAAAAGCCTCATCTGAAAAATGTGTTTTAATCATTTCCTAAAGTTGATGTTTTCACTACCATTAAAACATTAATGTTTGTACCTTTGCACTGAGCATCACTTTCTTTAGCTTCTTCAATTTCTATGAGTACTATATTGTAATAGATTTCCTGAATGAATCATTTTCATCAGCACAGAAAAAACACATGAAATAATAAACTTTTAATTTATAATATTAAGCAGAACATTGAAATAATCAATGATTATTTTAATGATATGTTAATACGTTTTGAATTTTTGGAAACCTATCAGAAGTGAAATTTCAACGTTTCAGATTGTATTGAACAATAAAAGATTCATTGCTATTTTATTCAAATCTGGACCCCTTTATGAATGCACGGCACTGGACACTTGTACCAAAGATGACCTCACCCCCCCGAAAACGCCGTAGTCAGCGCCTCCTACCTTTACAAAACAATGCAACCAGTACATTCAGTATCTATTCCTGTATGATCTAAGGTTTATACAATAATCCCGGCGTTGTGATCCAAAATTATTAACGCTATAGCATTAATGTTTTCCATTTAAAACAATCGGTATTTTTCCATTAAGTTTCACAAAATGATATTTTCTCTATACTTCATCTATATACAGTTATCGGCAAAAGTGTTTTTTTTATGTTCTGGTTCCCACGAAAAGGGGTATCCTGTAATGTTCAGAGAACATCGTGAGAACCAAGGGAAATAAGGTAGGAATTGGTGTTCTTCTTGAATTTCTTGAGGTTATATACCTCGGGGAATACCTCCCTTGGCAATGTGTTCCAGAGCCTCGCTGTTCGTTGGATCAACGAGTCTTTGGAAAGAGATGTTCTGCAGGTTTCCAAAGTGACCACGAAGGGGTGCGAAGCCTCAACTCGACGGGTTAATCAAGGGAGGAACAATTGTTGATATTTCAGAAGAGCATCGTCTATGGAAATATCTATAAAATAGAGCCAGATCGCCAACTTTTTTACGGTGTTCCAGAGAAGTGAGTGAGTTTGTGAACGAGGCATCACCCACGAGACGAATTGCCCTTTTTTGGACAGAATCCAACAGTTTCAGGGTATGTTTGGGTGCTGCACTCCAAATATGGCAACAGTATTCCAGGACCGGTCGGATCTGTGCCTTATAGATCATAAGCAGCTAACTAGAAGTGAAATAGCTCCTGGCCCGAAACAGAAAACCATGTTTTTGGGATGCACTTTTAGCAATTGTTCTCTCGTGATTTCTCCAAGAAAGGTTATTGCTGATAATACCCAAGCATCGAAATGGATGTCTTCAAAGGTATGGTTACTCCTGAAAAGCTTATGTTGGGCACAGTGAGATCGGCTTTCCTAATAGAGAAAAGGCATGCTTGTGTTTTGTTTGCATTGAAATCTACCAAGTTATTAGATCCCCATGCATTCGAGTTCGAGAATTGTTGCCAAGTCCATATTATTGTTGTCAACATTTCTTCCCCGTTCGTTTCTGATTTGCCTGGCTGATCTGAAGTAAATTCTCGCACAAATCCTAAAGCATTTTTCAACTCTCCAAAATAGTTATTCAGGGCTGGAATTTTGTAACAATATTTTATTATAGAAAATAACTACAATAAAATAGAACTTTTTTACAATAAATTGTAAAATCATAGTGTATTTTTTTTCTGTGTTGACTGATTGAAGCAACATTGAAAAATAGGATGACGTCACGTGGGACAATATTCAACCGGATGGATACTCGAGTATGATAAAATGAATTAATTATATTGTTATGAGTGACAAGAAGGCGAAAACAAAATTACAGTCAACGAAGAAGCTGAGTGAAAATTCAATAAGATAAAGTGCCATATCACCTTGTCAACATTGAATCCCATCAACATCGTTTGTTTATTTACCGCATCAGGATAGCCGTTGGTTGATGAGCTCATTAACGTATTCTGACAGGTAATTTCAGCCCTTCATGCTTCAGAAGAGCCAGGTCTCGTGATGTCCGATTATCCGAACGTGACGAATTAGACATCGAATCAGCTAAGTTTGCATATTTCAATATGGGATAGAAGTGTGAGAAATTATAGGGATTCGGATTTCATAATGTGAGTTCAAGATATACATTACCTAGCATGTTGTTAAATATGTATGCACGCTGGCTTGGAAATAAGGTGCATATAATGCATAGCAGAGATAAACCAAAGTGGATTATAAATATGAAATTTACAGTGCTCCGTAATTGAAGTGGGACACCTGAAAATTACGCTGGAATTCTAAAGAACTTATTCGAGAGGGTATGCAAGAACATGATTTTATTTTCCCGCGTATGATGTGATCCATCAGAAGATAAAAAAGTGGCAAATTCAATTCGTCAATCCGACTCCACATCATGCTCAATAGGACTCACATAATTATGGCGACAAAGATTGGCACTTAATTCTCCCGATATATTATTTCTATATACGTGTAGCAAGGACAAATCAGATGATTTGCCCCAAAATTTCACTGCGTTTGAAGAATTTTACTATCAGAGAGCCTAAAAGAAAAATTCACTAGCTTGTCAGTGACAATTTGTAGATATTGAAGAAGATTTCGAGAAAATAAATGAAGGTATATAGGAAAAATATCAAATTTTCACTTAGCTTCGGACGTTTCGGGAACGAATCTGCTCCCGTTTTCGACATCAAAAATGGATATTTGAATAGCAAATTCGTATCAGTCTTGACACTTTTCAGTTCTCATTGACAATTGGTAACGTTGGCAATCAAATGAGTTACAGGATGTTTTCATTAATTAATCTTGAATTCACCATTTTCATTTTCAGATTTCAGTAGTGAATACCATGTTCTATCTATGTCTCCGTTCAGAAGAATGCAAGCAGATCCCTTGATTTTTCCCTTCTGGTTGTTATCTTCTTTTCCAATGATTTTAATATGTTTCCACTCTGCCATGATTATGTTGTCCATCTTCAGTAAGGATATGTTCAGCTACTTTCGATTTATTGTTGTGTCTTTTCTTTATATTGTATTTATGTTTCCTCGTCCTTACTGAAAGAGGTCTCTTGGTTTCACCTGTATAAAACTTTCCACAAACGAAAGGTACACTGTAAATACCATTCTTTACGATTGTTCTTCATTTTTCGGCTTTGTTTGAGTTAGAATTGATCTCATTGTATTTTCAGTTTTGAACACAGATTTCACTTGAAATTTATCACCAACATGTTTTATTTTTTCAGATATGCCGGGAATGTCGTCGTGGTGGTTGATTTTGTTGTGGTGGGCCATGTTTGTTTTCAATTTGGTAATGAATTTCAAGTGAAAACTGTGTTCAGAACTGAAAATACAATGAGATCAATTCCAACTGAAACAAAGCCAGACATTTCACCAAAAAAATCATCTCAACGAAACAGTGTAGTCAATCGAGGAAAACAAAAGAACAATTCGAAATATAACATCAAGCTCCATGATATAATACGAGAAAATCAGAAGAAACAGTTTCAGATGGAATGTGATCACTGAAATCACAATGAAATGAAATCGGTTGATTTAACCTGTTGAGCCTGTATTTCGTATCGTTATCATAGCAACTAAACAAATTTCTTGGAGATTTTTTCCTCATCTTTGGGGGACGGAGCATGAAATTATAGGTTGAATGACATTTACACTTCAGAATATTTCGAGTTCATTCTATAAGTAAATATTTAAAAATCATTCATCAACAGTTTACCATATAATATTATGTAGGTATACTTGCAAATTCGAAATTTACAAAAACACATGTTGTTACTATACGTTAGTTCTTACATTTCATCACAAATAACCATCATTTTCATATAAACACTATGATATTATACCTACTCTTCAGTTTTGACATGAAGAATGACATACGTAAATAAAAAAAATATATTATTCTTTTGAGTTAACATACAAAGCCTACTATTCAATTGTCAAAACCATCAAAAATCCTCTCTATCTAAGTAATTTTTCAATAATATTTCAGTGTGAAATTTTCTTACCGAATACGACTTTAGCTTCAATCAATATCCGGAAATTTTTTCGAGAACACGAATATTTTGAAAATTCTCCCGAGTCGAAATAATTGAAGCTCTCGTGTTTTCTATTGAATAAACTGAAAAAGAGTAGATATTCTCATCACATAGAGAATGCGAATTCTCCATGTATTGCTTCATATAAATATATATCCATTTTTGTATGTTCATAATTTGCCTGAGAATATTCCTTTTCAACACTTTCATACCCGATCAGGGGGTTCAAACTTGAACGATGGAAATTTGTGATTTTTATAGACCTCTAATCGCAGATTCGTGATAGAGTCTCAATTCAGAATTTCTTTCCACGCCCTGTATGATGAATGTCAATTTATCATACACCCAAAAGCAGAAACGTCCAAATGACAGGAATAGAATGTCAACAAATTTCTCAGATGTCATTTTGTTATAGTTTTACTCGGTTTTAGTTGTATTATAGAGAGATGAAAATTGTGTATATTATGAAGAATGGCTGTAAGAATAAGTGGACATCATGGTTACTGATGAGGATTCAGAAATCCGAAATGGTTTCATTGCAATAAAGTCATATAACCTGTGTGTGAGAGATGATATTTCCCATATCACTGATATGAATGATTATTTTTGGAAGTTTTCAAGCTCATCAAGATCAGAGTTTATGCCAGTATACTTCTCCTATACATTCCAATTTTCATTTCAATGCTGAATATATCGGTAAGGTATATCATATTATTCATCCGATTTGAAGAAGAATGTCAATTCTCAATTTCGGAGGATTTTATTTTTTATTTTTCATGTTCTCCTTTTGAATGTTCATCAGATATAATTCAATGTTCGACGTGGCAAATAGCCAGGAAAGTAGTTGTTTTCTGTTGAATATTCAGAATGATGTGTGCATTTACATATTTTAGTCTGAAGGAGAATGCAAATTCTCAATTTCAGAAGTTTTTATATTTTATTTTCAAACTCTTATCGTGTGTGTTCAATAGATATAATTCAATGTTCGTCCTGGCATATAGCCAGGAAAGTAGTTGTTTCCTATTGAATAAACTGAAAAAGAGTAGATATTCTCATCACACAGAGAATGCGAATTCTCAATGTATTGCTTCATATAAATATATATCCATTTTTGTATGTTCATAATTTGCCTGAGAATATTCCTTTTGGTGAAAAAGAAGCCCGAATGATGGAATGAATTCCCAGCCACCAGAGAAATGAAGTAGTGAATTGATGTCAAGAACCAGGTCATGGTAATAAAGTGGAATCACAAATCTTAATCTAAATAAAGGCTCGTCTAGCCTTCCACAATTCGTGAATTATTTCATATATCTCTTGCAGTTATTTATAGAGATGACGAGAAAAGTGGAAACGAGAAAAAAATCAGCTATCAAACGATACAGAAGCAGATGGCCTGAAGCAATATGAATATTTTTTCTGTTGCTGATTAATTTCTTCCGGCACAAATGTATCGATATCAAAATCGGAAAAAATCGATTCGAATACATGAGATATCTCTTCTGTAATATGAAACTAAACAAATAATTCGAATTAACCGGGTCAGAGATCTCCATGCACATATAATATCGGACAACAAATTACACATTTACAAATTTAATTGACTGCAAAGTTGAATAACAAATAATATGAGAAATATTAATTCGCATAACGTAATGATTATATTTTTTCTTATTTTCAATAAAGTAGAATGTATGGTTTATAATGTGAGGTACAGGATTCATGATGAGAATAACAAAAACCTTAGGAAAAATTAAATAATCTAACTTTCAGCACCTTATAATGAAACTGAGTCTTTGCGAATTCTCAATATTTTCTTATGTCCTAAATTTACGTTCTTGGAGTAAGTATCTATCTCATCAAAGTGCCAATAATAGATTTGGCTTTTATAGTTCAGCATAAACCAATAGGTTGGCAATTTCCCGAATCATTACATTGCAATGAAAATTTGCTTTGCTTTGATTCGACATTATATGAATATAAATTCACGTTGTCATAAAATGTTTCGTATAGTTATTAATATTTCATCAAGACATTTTATTGCCCTTTGATCTCTTATGAACCTGAAATATAGTTAAGTTTAACAACGAAATATGTATATATAGGGTGTCCCAAATTGGATATGCAACATCAACCTAATTTCCCCGTGCACTCTCTCTTTGTTTGAGAAAAGATCACGAAATGATTCTTTCACCCGGTATACAGTGTTTCAATTTTCAGTATCAGTCTGGTAGAAATCCATGGTTCCTCAAAGTGAAGTAAAGTGGTAACCACTATTTGTAAAATACTGATTTCAATGTATTTTTTATCAAGAAAATATGCGACTGACTTTTCGTTCTTTATTTTCAATCAACTTCACATTAATTCATTTTTTATAACAAATTCAACTTTTTCTTCCGCTAACTAATGACGATAATACAGTGTGAACTACAATAGCATTTCAAAATAACAATACTGCGACAACTATTAATAATACTCTAAATCATCTCCACGACATTTTAATTTGATCGTTTGATGTTTCGGATATATATGTCCATCCTCAGCCTAATCAAAATTACTACATCATTGTGTCTTAGAATGAATGTGAATAAGTGTAAAAAATGTATTATGAAATGGATTGCTCACGTGGGAATGAAAAAAAGTTTTGTTACATCTCAATCCTAAAAATTGAAACAAAATTTGGTTTTATTTTTCATACCAGGGAAACCAACCGAACTAACCCCAAATCTGAATATTGTCGTTTCCAGCATGATATTTAAATTTGGTGTTTGTTGGGTTCCCCTACTATAATAAAAATAAAACCCAAATTTGTTATTTCAATTTTTAGTATCAAGATGTCACCAACCTCTTTTCATTCCCATTCATTCTAAGGATATTAAAATGTCGTGGAAATGATTTCAACTATTATTTAGTAGTTATTCAGTATCAAGATTTTAGGGGCTTATTCTTCAGATCGAAATAAGTAATTTTTTTATGTAAAAATGTGCCCGCAAACGCTTCGTTACGTTACGATACAGAGCTTTGAAATTTCAAGATTCTCTTTCAATTTTCCAAGATATTGAGATAAAATTTGAATCATAGGTTGAATTTCAGGGTTCAGTATGTCCAGTGAATGTAAGAATCTCCAAGGAGATATCTTGTCAGGGGTCAAGCCCTTTTTCGCTTCGCTCTATAAACTTTCTTGTGGTGCGCTGATGGTAGATTTCGAAACACGAAATGAGTTTTTTGATTTGTTGTCTCCCATAATTTCAATGCATCTGTCACCGTTATCGAAAAAAATATAATTTTTTGTAATATGCTAGATTGTATTGATATTTTTAATGAACAGGAGGGACAACTAAAACAAAAAATGGCTACATATATTCAGTTTGTGATCTTAATTGAAAGTTTTCAAACATCACCTGAACAATAAGAATCCAAATAAACCTCGACTTTTCATAAAAGGTGCTGAAATATAAAAGAATCTTTGAACTTTATCGAAAGTATATATATATCGGTAACGAAGCGTTTACGGACACACATTTATTATAAAAATAAATAGTCTCTATTTGATCTTATAATCAAAGGTGGATGCATGCAACATCAACTAAATTATAATGATTTCAATATTCAAATCAGCATCAATTAATAACCTTTCATCAGCTGTTTGATCTTTCTTGAGAGGCCTTATTTGACGCATGCCATGTGAATTATGTAAGAAATTAATTTCTCGGTTGAATGTTGGCAATCTTTCTTAGTTTTAATTTTAATTTCTTAGTTCCTTGCATGAACACCTACATTACATTTCATGGTTTCATATTATCGGTTTTAGTTTGAAATTCATTTGAATATTGAATTTTGCTTGCACCTTATGTATCTGAAATCTTGATACTGAATCTTGGAACACCCCGTATTAAACTGAATTTCACATAGAAATGAGTAGCATGGTGATCTAACCTAACCTTACCTGACCGACCCTGGTGGTGAAACATTGAAACACAACCTCACTTTTCTGTAAAAAATTTGAATCTATACTTTTTTTAGGTTGCCGACTGGTCGGCAGTCTATACTCTTTGTTTAGGATTTTCAAATTGAACAATTTTCAATAAATTATCAATTTTAAGGATAATCGTGTTATGAATTTTTGACGATTAATTGAATGAAATTGAAAGTTGGAATTCTTCTCCGAAGAATCAACGTTGTATGTATAGTCGTCGGATATGTGAACGTGTTCGAACATAGAAAATTCTGAAAAAGTCTATAGAAAGTGTCAAAGTGATGCAAGAAATACTGAATGATGGAATGAGGAATAACGTAGTCTTCAGTAGATGAAACATAATTTTCTCTGTGTTACTAGTGGAATAATGGAGTGTAACTTCGTCATGAGGATGTCTGGTGTCTGACCTCGAAATGGTTTTGTAATTTCTTGGATCGAAGTTCATAATAATATAATGAAAGAAAGCATTTTAAAATTCATTATAAAATTCATTATAAAATTCATTATAAAATTCAAAAAATTACGATTGTAGTTCCAGAAGTATGAAATTCATATTTATTCTTGACGATGAATATACAAGGTGCGATGAAAAATATGTCCAGATTGTCCTGGGATGAAGAAGAATATGTTTGAACGTGATGAAAATCTTCAAGAATAAATATGAATTTCATACTTCTGGACCTACATTCGTAATTTTTTGAATTTTATAAATTATCTCAACGAAAATGCATCATTTTGGTTGAGAATGCGTACTTTCATTATATGACTTTCGATCCAAGAAATTACAAAACCATTTCGAGGTCAGACCCCAGACATCCTCATGACGAAGTAACACTCCATTATTCCACTAGTAATACAGAGAAAATTATGTTTCATCTACTGAAGACTAAGTTATTCTCTATCCCATCATTCAGTATTTCTTGTATCACTTTGTATAGGCTTTTTCAGAATTTTCTATGTTCGAACACGATCACATATCCGACGACTATACATACAACGTTGATTCTTCGGAGAAGAATTCCAACTTTCAATTTGATTCAATTTATCGTCGAAAAAAATGCACCATTCTGAATGAATATTCATAACACGATTATCAAAGCTCTGAATTTGAGAATTCCGAAAATGTTTCGAGAGAAAACATCAATCAAAAGGATACAGGTGAGAAAACAAAATTATCTGTTCAAACGGTAAGGTGGCGACCACGATGCAATTTTACACCCATTCAATTCACCCTGTAGCAATGTTATCTGAAATTACAGAAGTTTCATATTGCCACAAAAAACTGTCAAGAGATTAGGCTAATCATCGGTGAAAACCGATTTCAAATTGGTGAGGAAATTCGTGAGTTATTCTATTTTGAATTCAGACTATATTTTGTAAGAAACCTCGAAAATCATTAAAATCGGACTCTCTTATAGATAGTACATTTCTGATGGTGCGTAAAATTTGCTGGTCACTGTACCAAAGATACGAGAAATAAGCTGTCAGAATTGATTGCTCATTATATCGACAGAATGAAAATAAACGACTCGGTGTTAGAAATACTGGACGATCTTATCGGAAAATGCATCGAATTCTTCCTAGTTCCCTTCCTAATGATAAATCTTCATCGTTTCGCTACCGAGAACCGCGGCAGATACAAATCTTAACAAAATGAATGTTCGACTGTCGAAGACTGTTCGAGAAATAATGCGAAGGCATTTTTCGGAGACACATATCGCACCACATAGAATAATAATACGTCTCTTGCATGAGAAATGGCGAAGGCAGAAGAAGAATGGATATCTTCTTCTTCTTCGTCGTGCGACTCCTCGCTGGCAAAAGTAATGGAACTCCCACAGGGAGACATTCGTTGCCACCTGAGCAATCTTCCGAGGTGGTAAATATACCGAGTGGCACACAATATCATGCCATGAGCGACTATCAGAAAAAACGACTCCTGTTTGATAATCCTATAGTAAGAAGGATGGATAAATCTGATCTGTTTTCTAACCCTTACACCATTAAACTCCACTCAGACAAAAGTATGGACTTCTCCATAAGATTAATTATAAAAACAGAATGCTCTGTCGAAAAAATGGAGACGTGGAGAAAATACTGTCCTTACGTCCGGAGAAGTTATATACAGGGTGTATCTAGATAACGTTTTTACTCCAATAGAATCCATATTTTCAAATTCTTACTACATTTCACACTATGAAATAATAAACATTATAATAATAAAACGCCAGTAACGCCATATCTTTCAATTTTTACCCCAAGATCCACGAACAGAAAGAGAAAAGAGACTGTCATTCCACTTCAAACTCGACAGAATTTACATGACAAATGACAAGACATTGTCGCAAACACAGTGACATAGAACAACCTATCAAGCACTTAACTAAAGGCATACTTGCTTACTAAAGGAAGTCTTATAATGTTGATATTAATAATGAATAAGTAAAATATGATTGATTCAAGATTGTATTTTCATTATTCCACTATTGGATAAAGTGGTACTTTATACGGTTCATCAGTGTGGATAAAACTCCAACTTGTGAATAAACATCATTTGTGATGGGGGAATTCACAATTCTTCAACACATTGCGGTCCACGTCGTTTATACAGGGTGTCCCATGACTCGATGCCCATTGAGCAAATGTTGAATGAAGCTCGGAATGAAGTAATGAAATTTTTAATCAATTTAGATTTATTAACTTACTCAAATGTAATCACGGTTTTGTTCAAGTTGTCCTTCCGCTTCACAACACATTCGTGCTCGTCTAATTATTGAAAACTTTGCTCTCTGAAGAGTATCTTGGTCGTCTCTAATAGAGGCAGCTGTTGTCATACTATTTGGAATTACCTCATTTTTAGGTTGTGGTTGATTTAAATGCACTAGACTTTTCATGGGTGTCCAAAGATAATGGAATGGTCAGGTGACCTGGTGAGCAAAGTTGTTATTCAATTGCTCATAACTTTTTTTTTTATCGATTGGAGCGCACGAAAGGGAATCCCTATATTGTTCAAGGAATATGCCCTTAAGCTATGGCCATCGAGTCACGTATATGAATGGCATTTACGTTTCCGTAAGGGCTCAATCGTTCATATTTGACCCTGCAGGGCCACGTCTTTCATAAATGAGAGACATAAAAATGAAACAAAAACACTAATTCGTTTGTAAAAAATGTATTCTGGTATTGAATGCATAAAAAGTAGTGTGGACCCTGGCGTAAGTCTTCCGATCATAGCTTGCCATGCAATGTGTCTAAAGCGGAGGAACTGTATATTTTTCTTCTGAATGGTCTGCTACTAAAACGCCAATAAGTCGATTTTTTTAGTTTTTCTACCTATGAAAATGGGATGAAACAGCATGACACATTTTTCATATTTCTCTCTGACAACTCAAACATCAACAATAACAAAATATGTTTTGGAGTTCTGAGAGAGATTGATTCGGTTTCAAAATAATTTACGAATTGTACAGGGTATTTCGAATACCATTCATATGAAATTGTAATAAGAAAAAAATTGGAACCTCCTATACTTTCATTTCCCTATTTCGGCTATTTTCATACTGCGACTCTGTATCCATTATTTTGTATTTTCCATTCCACCAACTCAGTCGATGGAAATAACCTGGTTTTCTTATATTACGTAGGTTTATTATACGGGTTGCCGTTGCCGAGTTGTTCCTTTCAAGGCGGTAAATAGAAATCTTTGTTGGCAAGATGGAAACGGAATTGGAAAAATGGAACAATGAAAGACGCTTTGTCAAATTTCAGAGTGTATATTGAATACATTCTCATGTGCATATTGGTACAGAGGCGAATAATACATTTTGGTCTGGGGGAGACTGATGAAAAAGCATGAACGTATAGTTTGAGAGCTAACAGGAAGAACTAGGGGCTAAAGAATCATGGATTTAGAAAATTATTACTAAAATATTCTAGTTCACAAACTTTTATTATACTTCACCTGTTTTATCGTCATGTATTTCATAGGAAATAACCATACCTTATTGTTTATATTAGATATGTTTAATAGATACACACCCATCTTCATTATTGTTTATTATAGATGTGACTCTAATAAAACATAGATTACAGTTGTTGGATGCTGACATAATGAATGATGTAGAATGGAAGAATTTCATGTTACGAAGGTGGGCCACCTTTTATTACTATGATTTATACTATCGAGATATTCAATTACTTTTATGGGATATAGATATGTACTAGAGATTTCCTTATTGGGTACTGGGCGATATTAAACAACACAGATTGTTTTTCAACAAGATATAAAACTGCAATGCACATTGACATTGACAAGAATATCATTGAGCTACATAAAACCATCATTAAATACTGTTTTTCTACTCACATAACTAAAATGGCATTTATCGTTCGGATATGTACCACGCTAAATGATAGATTAATCACGGATTGTCGATCTGTGATTTATTCAAAATATTAAACACGTTACCATGGCAACACGATTTATTAAACACATTACCATGGCAACGCAGTTCATTAAACACAGCTTCAGTAATTTGAGACATGTCTGGCCTGTCAATTGTATTAGCTGTCAACTATTATTTTCAAATTTTGTATCAGAATTATTCAAACAATATTCGTTTGTATCAGAATTCTTCATTAAAAATATATGCGAAAAGTAGACGAGAGTGAAATGGAAGAGAATGTTCTGGTACCTACTTGCATATCTCCAAGAAGTGTAAAAATGAAGCATCCATCTTTGAGAACAATTTATTTATTCTGCGCTAAGCATGACAATAAACGTGAAACAAAGGTAAGTGAGCAATGGACTGGACACATCTACAACCAATATGACTTATACGTGTCTCGCTGGTTGCATGCAGTTGCATGTATTATGTTCTCAATTCCCATTCCTTTCGAATTATTTTGTAGATTAGCAGGAATAGCAGGTATGTTAATGTAATTTTCGGAGTTCGTAGAAAAAGCATAGAATGTAACGCGTTTATAAACTCTTCTAGACACTCGTTTATTAAACACTCGCTCCGCTCTGCTCCGCTCTGCTCCGCTCGTGCTTAAAATACTCGTTACTAAAAGGACGTTTATAACACTTGTTACATAATATACTATTTCCGTCGACCTCGTATTAACGACTAAGTTCAATCTATATGAAATAGTTCAATGTATATGAAATCGCTCATTAATGAACGATTTGTCTATTAATGCACGATTGTTTTATAGGCAACCAAACATACACCGCGTGCATTCATTGTTTATGCTTTATAACTTACGGAATCTGCATTCAAATCAAAAATATGGATTTCATCGAAGATTTTCCGTTAACGGGTTCGCCTTTCCAAGTTTCTGACACAATTTTAATCTCTGTTTTCTAAAACAAGGAATTTATTTTCTATGTTGATCATTTCGACAAATGTCAAATGTCACTAATGTCAGTAACAAGGATACTGGGTGATTCTTTTAGCAGTTTCCGGATGAATGATGAATTCGCGAACCAAGTTTTCTTCATTGCCAGGAGAAATGAGAAATATAGTCGACGGAAAAAATTGTTAACCAACTTATATATTAAAAGGCGATTAATGATCTCGAACATTAACGCGCTCGATTCACTCGCACGTTAAAATATCTCGATCATTAATCGCCCTCATTAATACACTAGTTGGTTAAATAACTAATACATAATTGAAAATGAATTGGAGAATTTCCAAACTGGGGTGCCTCAGATTCTAACTCACAAACATGATTAAGAAAAAAATATGTATGATTTTCAAGTAGATTGATAATTGGTCAGTTATTCATTGATATAATATATATCATCTATACAGGGTGTTAACAAATAAGTGTCACAACTGTAGATTCCTCATGAAAAAAAAAACATTTTTATCCCTTTCGACATTTTTCTCCGAGCTTCTGTTTTCAAGATACAGGGCGTCAAAAAAATACAATTTCTTGCTACTATCTTAGGGACCGTTTGAGCTACGGAGTTAAGCCTTCGTACACACTTCATCATCAATAAGGACTACTTCTAGGGCTCTTGGAGGAGAATCCAACGCCTCGTAAGGGTTTGACCCCCCAAACGTTTATGCCACTGGAGAAATTGTAATTCTCAAATAGATTCTGAAGCGCCAATATCTTTCACACAAAAAACGTCCTCTTGTCACATTGTTCTAAAGTGAATAGTTTCCGCGAAAAATGGCTCTTCATGAATAAGAACATACAAAATCCTGATGGTATCTTCAAAAATCGTCTAAAAATCCACTGGAAATAAACACCTCAGAACTGTCTAATAATATGTTCAATCAGATGTCAGGTTCTTGAGTATGCTGGTTTTCAAATTGTCAAGTTTATTAAGTGTTGTAAAATGTGTTTAAAATAAAACTGAACATTTTTGATTTTTTGACGCCCCGGTATCTTGAAAACGGAAGCCTGGAGAAAAATTTTGAAATGGAAAGAAATGTTTCTTTATTATGAGGAATCTACAGTTTTCCGTTGTGACACTTATTTGTTAACACCCTGTATATAAATGGGCAAATGTTGATCGTTTGACTTGCCCTTGAATCATAAAATGGGATTCCTGAATCTATTGATGGTGATGAACAAAAAAAACAACAACAAGAAGACAAGTTCCAAAAATATGTTCAAGGATGATGGTAATCATAAGATATAATAAGTTGCATAATAACGAAAACACAATACTTAATCTTTTATGTTCGCTACAGGGTATTGTGAAAGTAGAAGGTTGATGCTTTGATTAAGAAATTCAATTTGCAAAACAACAATTTGTCAAGTTGAAAGGAACAACTATTCGAGTAAATTATGTTCATTCTGATATTTGCTCTGCTATTCCTCGGTTTGCATTTCATTTTATTTTGAATATTAGATTCAGAGATATTCAATTGTACAATGTGACATATAAAGTATGCCTATTATTAGAATTATTCACCAGAATTCCTATAAAAACGTGAGTCATCGAAAATCATAATAAACAAGACAGAAACTAGGAAAACAATTTTAATGAGAATGAGAACACTCCCCATACTCCATAAATCAACGAAGATAAACATAAAATGATTGAAACAATTTCCCAAGCAATATAGGTGTAACCTCATAATTATCTATATGTATACATATATAGGTACTCTAGAAACGTCCAATCATGGAAATCAGTGTGCCTGATATAATAACAATTGATAGGTATACCATCATTCCCACCAAGTCCACTATATCTATGCTCGGTATTTCCATGAGACAAAACTCGGATTTTTATTCCGTGCGAAAATCTCAGATACGGCGTGTTTAAGAATACTGTTCTCACATAAGATGAGGTTCAGCACTCAAACATGCGCTGATGCTCTTAGATTCCTTCCGGAGAAGAGCCATTCGCCTGGTGGGTGATGTCACACTCACTAATCCTTTGGCCTCATTAGAGCACTATAAAGTAAAGTCGACGACCTGTAACTTTTCTGTAGATAATTCCACGGGAATTGTGTCTTCGGTAATCACTATACCAAAACTCGATCGTCTATAGAACAGCAAAGCAGGAGTTAAAAAAACCAATACGTACCTCCTATCCTCCATAGGACGCACGATGTTTTTCAATATTTTTTTTTTATATTCTGGTTGTCACGAAAAGGGATATCCTGTAATGTGCAGAGAACATCGTGAGAACCAAGGGCAATAAGGTAGGAATTGGTGTTCTTCTTGAATTTCTGGAGGTTACATGCCTCGGGAACACCTCCTTTGGCAATGTGTTCCAGAGCCTCACTGTTCGTTGGATGAACGAGTCTTTGGAAAGAGATGTTCTGCATGTCTCCAAAGTGACCACGAAGGGATGCGAAGCCTCAACTCGACGGATTAATCTCGCGGGGACTGCCAAGGAAGGAACAATTGTTGATATTTCAGAAGAGCATCGTCCATGAAAATATCTATAAAATAGAGCCAGATCGCCAACTTTTCTACGGTGTTCCAGAGAAGTGAGTGAGTTTGTGAGCGAGGCATCACCCACGAGACGAATTGCCCTTTTTTGGACAGAATCAAACAGTTTCAGGGTATGTTTGGGTACTGCACTCCAAATATGAAAAACAGAAACTTTGAAATTGACTACCTATGTCAAAACCTACCCAAAAAAAAAACAAGCAATCACAGGAACCTTATTCACATTCAATTTCTACTAGACATGCGTGTTAATAATAAAATGTCTTCAACATAACTAAATGAAACGTTAATGTTTTTTTTTCAGAAAGAGCAAGAGTCACACCTCTGGTAATAATTATTGAAGTATAAGTGGAGTGCTGACAGCATAGCACAAATCTTTCGATGAAAATTAAGACCTATTGTACTGTATAAGGCGATGCAATTACTCGGTGCATTATTTTTTTTGTATGCATTGTAAGAGCGAGATTCACAATGTGCGTCGAAGATGGTCGAAGTGATACGTCATGATGAAGCCTTTTGTAAGGAATACCGGGTGATTCTCTAAGATAGCTCACCCCTATAACTTTATATTATTATTATTTACTATAAATTAGTAAAGCAAGTTGATAATGTTAGGAAATTAGATGAAAGTTTAGAGATATTTAAGAATAGTCATAGAATAATGAATAAGGATGATGGACCTATATCCCATTCAACCCTCTGTATACTTTAGTGATATAAGACCAAGGTTAACATGTGAACTCAACCAAGACTAACATTAACTTGGCGGTTACTGTCTTTCACGGTTGGGTGGACATATAGCTAATATATAAAATTATCCTGTCCCGGTGTTAGTATGTGCGTATTCGGTAGGTATGAGAATCGGTCGTAATCTATTTTTCAAATCAAAAATTCAAGATGGCGGATCCAATATGGCGGACGAGTATTGTCATCCGATTTCATTCAAAATTGGTATTTAGGGGTTTTCAGGGTCGAAGATTATGATTCTTCCGTCAAATTTTCGAAATTCAAGATGGCGGATCCAATATGGCGGACGAGTTTTGTAATTATGGTCAGATTCAATTCAAAATGGTATCTGGGGGTTTTCGAGGTCAGAGATTATGATTTTTCATCAAAATTAGGAAATTCAATATGGCGGACGAGTTTTGTAATTATGGTCAGATTCCATTCAAAATTGTTATCTGGGGGTTTTCGAGGTCGGAGATTATGATTTCTTCATCAAATTAAGTTAATTCAAAATGGCGGATCTAATATGGCGGACGAGTTTTGTAATTATGGTCAGATTCAATTCAAAATGATATCTAGGGGTTTTCGAGGTCAGAGATTATGATTTTTCATCAAAATTAGGTAATTCAATATGGCGGACGATTTTTGTAATTATGGTCAGATTCCATTCAAAATTGGTATCTAGGGGTTTTCGAGGTCAGAGATTATGATTTTTTATCAAAATTAGGAAATTCAAAATGGCGGATCCAATATAGCGGACGAGTTTTGTAATTATGATCCAACTATATTCAAAATTTGTATATGGGTGTTTTCGGGGTCGGAGAAGAATTAGAAATCGAAATAATAAAAGTATGTTGATAAATATTTAACTAAGGGAATATTTTCTAGAAATAATTGTATATAGCAAAACAACGTTTGCCGGGTATCAGCTATTGTAATAAATATTAGGAAAAACTAATGAAACACCTTTTTATAGATAGCCAAACTAAAAAGAAGTAGAAAATAAATAGAGTAGTTTGAAAAACTAAAGAATCCCGCTTTTATTGATTGACAAACTAAAAAGAAGTAGAAATGAAATAATGAAAGTTTTCTGATAAATATTTATCTAAACATGTTTTTCTAGAAATAATGTTTATGGCAAAACAACGTTTGCCGGGTCAGCTAGTACCTAGTATATAAGTAGCACACTAGGATATAACTTTCAGTTTTAATCTTCTCCTGAAGATGCTAAAATGCTCGCTTTCCACAAAAATGTTCGCTTTCTGGATCAAAGTAAGTAAAAATATATAGGATGTCCCGCATTTGAAAATCGAAAGTTGGGGTCATTTCCGAGCAAACTGAAAGTATGGGAAAGCAATTGAATATGTAAAAAAATGTAAATTGAACTATAATACACAGCCCGCAAAATCCATTTTTCTATCTTCAATTATTAAAAAGTTATAGGGGTGAGCCATCTTGGAGAATCACCTGGTATATGAGGATGTCATCTTACGTATATTATTCATAGTAATAAAAGTAATAATCAGACTAACATTGATCCATGAAGGTCGCATAGCACAAATGATGAAATTATATTGACTGTGGATTGAATAGTTTTACTCCTAATCACACATTCCATATATTTATAAGTATGATTATCGATAATTATTCACCTATATTTCTATAATTATTGTGTATTGTATTTCACAATAATTCCAAACGAGATGCATTTGAATAATATTCTACAGAATAGAAGTCAGGGGAGTTGTCTAGATGAAGCAGTAAAAAACAATCAATTTCTATATTCCAAATTTCAGAAGTCCCATGTTTCAAAAAAATCATTTCTTTGATGTTGTTTTGACTATTTAGTAAATCTGAATTATTCGATGTGGACTACATTACTTCCACTAAATATAACCCATACCCGAAATAGAATCGCGTATAAAAATGGATAAGAGTTTGTTGCTCCTGTGAAATAATATGTGTTATGTTTACACTCAGGCACTTTCCGCAAAGTCATGCTGTTTATTCTTCCGAATTTCGAAAGGCATTTCTGATGCATCAGATCAAACGTTCGATTGAGATAATATCGAAAAAAATTACATAACGAGATTCGTTGAGAAATCAAAACATAAATTATTGCTTGGCATCTATATTAAAAAAAGTTGTTGAATGTATAGGTAGGTACCTTTCATCAAAATCCTTCTAATAATGAACTTTGGTATTTGAAAATGCATGAATTATGTGCTGAAATACTAGTTGGTCCACTATTCAATCATATTTTTGAACGTTATTTCCAAATATGACCTTGTTTGAATATTGCCGCCTAAAAACCTGTTAAATTTATTGCACCGAGAAATCGTTAATGATGCTCAACACCCCGAAGATAAATCACGACTTCCTTAGATCCAGAACGGCAATTAATGCATCATAACTCATCCAGAACTTCCAATAATTGGCCATGACAGTTTGAATTCCAGTCGTCTTCACTCATTCATAACAAATCAATGGCCATCAAGGGATTCACATTCATACAGGCGTTTACATGTCCGAACAAAATGTTTGATGGTAGTAATTATCGGTAGTTGCTTAAAAAAACTTGAGCAACAGTTTATATTTCACTATTTCACCCCTAGTTCAGTAAACAAACGACAATTAGAAGAAAAAAATCGTGTAGTCGCAAATTATTCAAAGTGGTTGGGGAAAGTGCCATACTAAGAGTCCTGACCCGTAGGGAAGCGTTTAAAGGACATTTTTTCAAGTTATTCTTGAATAACTCTAGAATCGCGGCCTCTAGCGAAAAAAATTAGCATCACAAAATTGAACATCATGAAATTCCCAATGAAAAAGTGTTCATTCATTTTTCGTCTACAGTGAATAGTTTCTGAAATACAAGGGATGAAAAAATCGAGAATGATCAAAAATAGAGTTTAATGATATGAAATTGGTGTTTACGGTGAAAGTAACAGAAAAATATATTACCCATCCAAAATTAAATACATTGAATGTATACGTTCCGATAATTAACAGTTAATCATCAAATTCGTCATAATTTTACATATCCAGCAACGGTGTACCATTCATATACCTAGCACCACATGGCTCACACCATGAAGCATATAATTCCAGCTTTCAGGCACCCACATCTAGTAAAACATCAGCAAAAAATATGTTGTTCAATAGCGCCCTGTCTTGTCCATCCCTATTTTGCCGTGATACCCGGAAATCAACCTGCTGCTCACCACTAGAAAAAATAACTTCTGCAAACTCCCCTAATGACAAATGATAATTTATGGGGAAATAGCGCTTATCTGCGCAATCCTTGAACACATTTGGGTGGCTAGTCTTCACTGTAAGTATTTCCTGCACGTAAATGTTATATATAGACTCTATTCATTCAGTAGTAATGTAGTACTCGTTAATGCCTAACATAGGTATAGATACGTCTCTTCTTCAAAATTATCTGGGTACAAATAATACAATCGTTGTTATTATCTATGTTATCATTATAGACTTTCAATCGCAGATTCGTGATTAGGTTTTCTCAATTTAGAATATCTACCACATCCTGTATGATGAATTTTAATTTGTCATACATCCAAAATGATCAGTCTTGAAATACTGAATATTGTAACGAGATTAAGTTGAGCGAACTAGAAGCACGCACGCATACGTGAGACGTTATTCTAGAAATTATAAAGAAAAATTCGGCGGCGCAAGTGATACTTGAATATAGACTGTCCGATATTTATATCGAAGGATGGTTGTGTATTATAGAGAGTATGTTAAACGTTCAATAAACTGACTGTTGGACAAAGTGTTTAAAATTCAAGTCCCATCAGCAGATCTCAATAATATGAAGAAAATTGGGCCTAGAGAGGATACCCCTCGGGATATCCATACTTATTACTGGAAACATGAACTTTCGCCTGAAGTCTGCTCAAATTGAGTTTCTCTTCCTCCATTACGAAAGAGAAAAACTATGTTCAACTTCAAACCTCCTTTTTTTCAGTCAGTGACTTCATAACTGATTCGACTAATATATCATAATTACTCACAGTCTCGTTATAAAAATGTAAATCGACTGGGGGCAGTATTGTCATCTCTACAGATTTCGTCAGTGAGAAATTGAGACAAATTTACTCCATTAGGAACCAGATATGAATAGGGTACAGATGTTCGGTCCCACGAACGTTATTTGTTCATTCCTTCATTCTTCATTCATATTATTGATAACGACGTGACAAGTGGGTTGGGAGCAGGTGCTGAACAGTTGACTCTCGCATTCGAACATTCGAACTGGAGAGGCATTTTATTTGGACATGTGTGACCTAATGCATCCCAAGCATGAAAATATGTGACTTATGACTAATTTTTTTGACATCTTTTTTTCAGTACACATTTTCACAATAAATAGTTTGAGTTATGATTTGTGAATGAAGACATCTCTAAATATTTCAGTAGTAGGTATAACTGCATACAAAATTATTTTTTGCTGTGGCATCTCATAGAAGGTTGTACCGAAATAAAAACTTGGAATTCGAACCTTAAGAAGGCTGAAGTCACTATCGGAAAAAATAGAAATATATCAATGAAACTGAGATTTTTCCACCCATAATTCTACTCATCGAGAGCTATAGTCGCTCATAGAAGTCATATAAAACTAGCGACGTTACCACCAGGGGCGGCGAGTTTTGTTTTGTCCAATGGGTGCCAAAATTGAGGGGTCAGGGTAAGACAAAATTATGCGCCGCAGGCGAAAATTTTTCATGGTTCAAGGTCAAATGCCTTCAAATTTCAAGATAGATCAAAGCATTATTTATTTTGCATCAAGTGTGAAACACCAAAATACAATCTTTTGTGACTAATCGGGTTTCGAGTTCATGGTTGGATGAGGATGAGGATGAGAAATAGAAGAATTTTTTTTTCACCATTGAAAAAAGTGAACATAACTCAAAATTTGAAACGATATTAAAAAATTCAATCTCTACAAAAATAAAATAAGATTTAATAATTCTCATATCTATTCAGTATTCAAAAAATGGAATAGAGAAACTTTGGGATTCGCAAAAATTAGCAAGTAACCCCAGTTAATTTATTGCAAAGGTATTCCTACTGACTGTATTAAGATGGATTCATTAGCCACTTCAATTTTTTTTTCAAACTGGCACTTGTGACCTGTGATGTCATAATGTCTAAAGTTTAAATCGGAATATCTTTGCACAGTGCACAGTGTCAAACCCTGGATGCACATGAATCGAATATATACGGTTCGCATGGTTGTTTACCTATACTTGTCCAGCAACAATGTGCAATATCTACAAGTGCTCATTTCGCCCGTATCTAATTTGTTTTTTATACGTCTGTTTCGGCCAATGGGTGCATTGCACCCATACCCACTGCCTACATGGGTGCATTGGCCCCGATGCCCCCATGCACTCGCCGCCCCTGGTTACCACAGTTCATATAAATTGTGAAATAGCGAATAAGTGGCTGTAGAATATCCGATGTAAAGTCGACCTTTATCCATCTGTTATTGGCTCGAAATCATTCTATAAGTAATTTATCATGTTGAATATTTTTAAAAAATGGGTTGCCTGAAAAAATCCTGGCCAGGCTATAATTATTATTTATGATAAAAAATTCAGAATTTTTTTTTTAATTTCTACCGATTGTTTTATTGCGAACACAACGATATAGGGTTGCCCACAATAAAAAGTCTGTCCTGAATGACCGTTGTCGGATTTAAAAAAATACAATTTCAGTGCGACAAAGAAGTCAAAGACAAATATTTATAATCAGAATTGTTCTTCAGATGAATCAGATATACAGGGTGATTCACATAAGAACCGACATAGAGCAGGGGCATGTAGGGGGTCCCAAAATATGGCAATTCAACGCAACTTACCTCTATACCAAGTTGCTTCCCTATAAGGAGTTATAGGCTTTGAAAGTGAAGTTATAAATTTTGAAAAAAATCAATATCTCCGTTATTCTTGAACTTGAAGAACTTATTTCATAATATTATTCCTCATGCTTTCGACCCTCCCATGTGCAAAAATTGAGTCATTTCGAAATTATACAATCGGCTTCCTTATTCTGTTAATTTTATGCCGCGAAAAAATATTGTATTCAAATTAACTGCAAATTTATGGAACGTTCAATAGCTCCTGTAGGTAGAAAATTCTGATTTGAAAGAAAAAACAAAATAAACTTATTTTGTTGAACTCACCGTTTCCAAATAAATAATTATTTACATTCGTAAAACTGTTGTTTAGATGTACCTGTGTCTTTGAAATCCTACATAACAATTTAATATAATCACATAAGGGGGTTTGAAAAACAATATGAAGTTAGTTTTCCTGCAAAAAGATTTCAATATGTAGGATAATCTAATATTGTGAAAAAAATCTCGATTCTGAAGTGGAAGTCAAGAATGAATGTTTTTATTGCAGTAATGCTAGATGTGTTTTCCACTCAAGCTTTCCTCAAATTGATGTTCAACAATTTATTCCACGACATTAGAAAAGTGTTGAAAAATTATTCAATTCATAGTCGATGTCACCGAAGGTTATCCTCAACAACTTGTTATATTGATATAATTTCTTTCCTCATTGGTCATTATCTCATTTGTTCTGACCCAATTAGGTATTGAATGCATATTAAGATAATGGTGAACATTGATTTTTTTTCTGTTCACACTAGAAATAAAGAATATGTCTTCATCAACCATTCTGATGTTATAGACGACTAATAGATATAATGAATATAAGTTTATTATCAGAAAACAATAAGAAATTGGCATTTCTAATGATCACTGTGATCACAAACCAACACGAATTCGTGGAGCCTGAGGCTTTAGGTAATTTGATTGGATGTTTTCAGTTGCAAATTGTTCGGACGCTTTCATTTTATTATTGGGGAATGTTATATTTATATGTTATCGATTGTGTATTTAGTGGATGATTTTTCGCCCAGTATGTTGAGGTAGAAATTCTAGGAACACTTAGTTGTTGAAAAAAAATACACTGATGTATTGATTATGTCAGATAATGAAAAAATACAATTTGACTATTTCATTACCTATTTCGTTCCTCGAGCTAGGATATAATAAGGAATATTACAGGTAAATTCAATAAATGGTCCTTCGAGCCGGATATAATAAGGAATTTTACAGGTAAAAATTCAATAAATGATATAGTGGTGATGGTGAACCCGTCAGGCCCAAGAAATCTTTGGCAAAAGGGTGGTGTTGTTAGCTTATACCCAGCTAAAGATGGCTATGTTAGAATTGTCGACGTGAAGAATAGCACTGAAGTTATTGTTCGACGTCCAGTATCCAGGCTGATATTGATGGATCGATTGTGTCAGATAATAAAAAAATACAATTTGACTATTTCATTACTAATTTCGTTCTTCGAGCTCGGATATAATGAGGAATATTACAGGTAAATTCAATTGGGAACCCGTATATAGTCTACCAGAATGAATGGAAATATGGTCTACTCACATATTACTGAATACTTCTCTTAGATTACGACATCAGCAAAACACCAAATGACCGTTACTTTAATTTGAAGTGAGGAGATATCTTTGTACCTATAATACAAGCTCGTGTTATTGAAAGCATCGTGATTTGTAAACTTGTTACTATAAAACCACTTTCGTGTTGAACATAGATACACCGGATAATTCTCTCTTATGGTTCTAAACAATCTTTATCAATGGCTATTTGCCAACCAAAGGATCTATACAGGATGTCTTTTTCGAATCATACTACCATTATAAATCAGTGTTCATCGATTTTCACCATTTTCCATCAAAATCAATCAAAACATTCTTTAACACACAACATGTTTCGCTAACACAGTAGCTTCGTCAGGTGATATACTGGTACAAAGAACTAAACCAACGTTGGCTTTCTTAACTTTTGTATATCCTACTTTCCCAACCTGAAGGATTAATCACCTGTGGACAGGTCCGATAAACCTCCATTTTCGGAAATTAGGCACAATATCTACATTAGAATACGGTGTACTGGATTAATTTGAAAGGGTTGATATCAAATACATATTATTACTTACTTAGAAAACAAATTCAACAATGGTGCACTATTGAGGTCTAATTGGTCTTCAAGTAAAATGTCAGAATTGTTGAGTTTGTTGATTTCTAATGATTCAAAATGATTGAGTTTCATTCCTTTATTTTCTACGTGCAGAATTTCGAAATCATCATCAAAACTATGGTTTTCTTCTAATATATGGTTGGCGTATATTGAATTTGTCTTCCTTTTCAAAAAATTCATCTTATGTTCATGAATTCGCTGATTAAACGTACGACCTGTCTGACCGATATATACCTTTTAGGACAAGATCCACAGTTGAGTTTGTATACCCCTGATTTTTCGAATTTAGAAGTTTTGTCTTCATTATTCTTGATGAACCTTCCCAACGTGTTATTTGTTCTATCTATATGCTACTTTTAAGTCCTGTTTATGTAGAAATGAAGCTAATTTTTCAGTTGATGATCCAAAATAGATTAAAATTCTATAATTTTGATTATTATTCTTGTTGGTAAGATGAACTTTATGATGAATAGCTTTATTATGAAGTAGATTAGAAAGAATACTGTCTATCAAATTAACGTTGTATCCGTTGTTGACTGCAATCTGTTTTATGATATTGAGTTCTTTATTGAAATTTACTTCCGAAAGAGGGAGATTGACTAGCCTGTGTATCATACTATATGCTGCAATTTTATGTTCATAAGGGTGTGTTGAATTATTGTGAATAGTGATATCCGTGTGGAAAGGTTTATGGAAAATTGAAAAATCATTTATTACTCATTGTTAAATCTAAGAAATTGGAAATTGATTGAATTTTCTGTTTCTATTTCTATTGTGAATTTTATGTTTGAATGAATAGTATTCATATATTGGTGGAAAGTGTCTAATTGTCTATTGGTTCTTTTAAAGCATACTATAACATCTTTTACGTATCTCCGTATCTATACCAATATAAAAACATTGCTTTATTAATGAATGTTTACGTATTATTCGCTCCAAGTTATCCATGAAAATTTTAGCAAGTAAAGGGCTCAGTGGATTTCCCATAATCAACCCTTTTGACGCGGAATATATTTTGTTGTCAAATTGATAGTAATTTTGTTTGAGACATATCGACAGAATAAGGTCTAAGATCTCTTGTTTGGTAATCGGATTAACATGGTTTTTATCAAATAACTCCTCAGCTAAAATTATGGTATCTCCAGGAGGTATATACTTGGAAAAAGGTTTTGTACATCAAATAATGAAATGAATTTTGTGTTGTCAGGTTATCAAATCATAGGAATTCCTCAAGCTGAATTTTGATTGAAAATTACAATAGTTTTTTATCTATGTTATTATTTCTTCTGATACTTCAACTGAAGGAGCTGTGACAAATGAAACAAGCCCAATCATCACATCCTTTCATTGTCAACAACACTGAACCAAAACTCGTTTTTCTATAGAACTGCAAAACTCTGGAATTCTATTCGAAAGGAATTATTCTTCGGACATTATAGGAATTCCTTTTCGTGTGCTCCAAGAGATATAAAAATCTAATATGAATAGATCTATACAAAATTTGAACAGGAGTTGATGAATCATGGAACATGTTATTTTCAAATTTGCAGATAAAATTTCGGATACAAAGCTGTCGAAACTATAAGCTGGCGTTTCTGAACTATAGAAATCCATTCCATTTTATTTGATTACTTTATTTCTAATTCTTTACTATTCTTTGCAGACTAGAAGTCATCGTATTCGTAGTCTTGGCACCCCTCTTAGAAGCTGTGACTAGTGATGATCCTTTCGCCCTACCACCATCTTTTGCATTAGGAGGTAATCCTGAAGGTGAGTCGTAACAATATAACACAAATATATTTCATCAAATTGATCGTTAATGACCCCTATTAATGATCAATTTGTCTATCAAAGCATGATTGTAATGAAGGCAACAAAACATACATGGCTTCCATTCACTGTTTGCACTATAACTTACGGAATCGGTATTCAAATCAAAAATATGGATTCCATCGAAGATTATACGTTAACGTGTGAGCCTTTTAACGTTTCTGAAACGATTTTGATCCTTGTTTTCTAACAAGAGGACTTCATATTTCATGTTGATTATTTCGACAAATGTCACTTATGTAATGAATTACTATCAGCTATAGAGTCCCTATTTATGGAAATTGACGTTAAAGTCATTGTTGTTATCTAAATGTTGATGATTCAGAAGTTTTTCAAAATTTTCAATATCATCCTAAAATCAAGTAGTGTGTTTGATAAATAATCAATTTTTTCTTTCACAAATTTTATTCGCATGGTTTTCTCTTTCCCAAGAAATACTTTTTATGACGCTGTGTTACTCCGTATCAATTAGGAAAAATGTAGTTTCCCTCAAGTTTTGTTGTTTTTTTTTTTCGGTTTTTTTAATGCCTTTTTCATGTTTCCCTTTTGAATGTTCATCAGATATAATTCAATGTTCGACGTGGCAAATAGCCAGGAAAGTAGTTGTTTTCTGTTGAATATTCAGAATGATGTGTGTATATAGATATTTTTGTCTGAAGGAGAATGCAAATTCTCAATTTCAGAAATCTTTATATTTTATTTTCAAACTCTTATCGTGTGTGTTCAATAGATATAATTCAATGTTCGTCGTGGCATATAGCCAGGAAAGTAGTTGTTTTCTATTGAATTAACTGAAAAAGAGTAAATATTCTCATCACATAGAGAATGCGAATTCTCAATGTATTGCTTTATATAAATATATATCCATTTTTGTATGTTGTATGTAGATGACCACTATCAGAAAAAGTTGCTATTTAACACAGATTCCGAAATGGTATAACGTATGAGGTTATTGTGCCTAGTAAAACGAATAACTATTATATTCAATATCGATAATTTGGAAAAAAAAGTCAATAGTTACTAATAACAGTGTCAATTTGACTTTCATGGCTACTGATGGGTGATAGGTTGATAGGTGATAGGTTCGGGATGAATAATGAGTTCGCTAACTACATTCTCTGCATTTCAGGAGAAACATAGTCATAGTCGATGGAAAAATTTTGTAAGCAACTAAATAGTATATTGATAAGGCGATGAATACACTAATTGGTAAAATAACTATTGATTTAAGTAAACTTACTAAGTGTCAATAGTTTAGATTTTAACTGAGCACAATGAAACGATAACAGAACTATTAAATCTCTGTTTTCCTATACGTATAATTGAGATCTACATACAAAAGATTTAAAGTTTGAAGGCGGCGTACGGTTATTGGTCTTGGTCATCATACCATTGAGGTTCCGGACATAATCCGATTATATGCCGGAAATTTAAGCCCAATTTTACGCTTCAATTTTTAAAGTGATTATCAAGAGCGGATCCCGTGATACGCTTCGTCTTCGTCAAGTTCATGAAAAGGTGGAGCCCGACGAAGTCTTTCATGAAGACCCATCACTTGTTAATGTGGCATGACAAAAATTATTCGACTATTTTCGGCTTGGAGAGGCCGGGTCGATTTTTTTCTTGTTTTTGTTCGCCATCAATGATGGATGAAGATCGGATGACTTTTAACAACATCTATTTAGGGCAATCATATCCGATGAAAAAAAACGAGGGGTAATCCGCGCTGGAATTCTGGTGTACAACTAGAATTCCTTGAAATTCTCTGGCATTTCCTGGATCTCCCTGGCATTCCTTGGATTTCCTTGGAATTCCTTGGATTTCCTCGGATTTTCCTGATATTCCTTGAATTTTCTGAAAATTCCTTGGATTTCTTTAGAATTATTCCTTGGATTTTCTTGAAGTTCCTTGAAATTTCTTGGGCTTTCTCGATATTCCTCGAATTCCATGGGATTCCTTGGAATTTCTTGGATTTCCTTGTAATTTCTTGGATTTTCTTGGATTCTCTTGGATTCCCTTGGATTTTCTAGGAATTCTCTGAAATTTCTAGGGTGGAATGAAGTATATTCCTGGTCAACAAACAACTGGAATTCCTTGGATTCCCTTGGAATTCTTTATGTGAAGGGTGGTATAATTCTGGTGTACAAACAACTGGAATCTCTTGAAATTCTTTGGGTTTCCTTGGGTTTCGTTGGATTTTCTTGAAATTCCTCGGATTTCCTTGGAATTCCTTAGATTTCCTTGGAATTACTTGGATTTCCCTGTAATTTTCTGGAATTCCTTTGATCCCCTTGGAATTCCCTTGCTGATGAACCAATTTTGTGTAATTTTTTAATGAAAACCTATCATTTTATGTTCACCCAATGTCAGTGTCAATTTTTTTCACCAATTTCATTCAGATTACTCGGAACGTTGCACAGCAACAAACTTTTCCTGCCTAGGAGAGAAAGTACACTTTTTCTGCCTGTGAGTGTCATAGAAAAGCCACTTTCTATACCGTTTGGAGAGCAACTTCTTTTTGGGGGAATTGCGGTTTAATTAGAAGGATTAGACTCATTAATTGGCAATCTTATATCATAGATTTGAATGGAATACAGAGTAATGTCTATATCAATATAACAGCCCGAACAATAAACCCAATGCATCAGAAATCGTTAGGCATAATGATTGTATTATAATCATAGGGATATCTGAGGAAGAAGCAATTATCATATCATACAAATTGATAATGTTATTTGATATTCCATTCATACGAGAAAGTAATCTCTAAGCTCATGTTAAACTTGCCTCTTTTTATATGAGGCAGAGAACGTCATGAAAAATTCATGAGCAAGAAGATTGGATACTCCTGAGCTTTTATGAAGCAATTTTATACAACATTCATCGCATTATTCAAGAAGGATGTTTCGAGGGGAGAAATTACATTTATTTCATCAAATCATAAGACATGATGCCACGAAGAGTGTAGAGTGAAACTATTAAGAATATTTTTAATAATAATTGTGATTACCGAAATCTTTGGCGATTGTGACTAGCGCTTTCACCAAAACTTAGAATAACTGTGTCATATTACAATAAATGGTGAAGGAGCTATCAAAATATGTTTAAAATGGAATTTCGAAGATTTTCATTTCAGTTTTCCACTATTTATTTGTTCTAATATCTCAATGTCATGGAATATTATTACATGTTATTACTGTTGGCGAATGTAAGCTTATTATTTCTCGATAAAACTCGTATACACTTCAAGGATATAATATGATCATTAAATTAACCACGACGAATTGATATTTTCATCACATATAGAGAATGCGAATTCTCAATGTATCTCTTTATCTATATATCCATTTTTCCATGTTCATAATTATTTCTGAGAATATTCCTTTTCAATAATTCCTTTTTCCCATTTCACAGTGTCTGAATACGACCTGCTGGCTGCCGTCAGCATCCCCTTTCCTGATTCCAAGACGCAGTACATCGACGACGCTGGTCACGACGGCTTCCCGGCGTTCGGCTTCCGTCTCGGCGCCGACGTCAAAATCGCCCATCGCCAGATACTGCCCGACAAGCTGACCGAGGAGTTTTCGGTGCTGGTCAGTGCGAAGCCGAAGAGCCGCCGAGGCGGGTTCATTTTCGCCATAGTCAATCCATACGATACGGTGAGTTGAGAAACTTTACAAATGTCTAGCTGCATAAAAGGAGACTACTTTTTCTAAACAATGCAACCTGACAAGGCCTAAATGACGTGAAGACGATCACTGCAAACAGAAGCAATTCCTGAAACTCGTTGATCTACTGGAATTGTTGCGCCAACGAGTTAGTCCGAATTTGTGGACTGTATACCGGGTGGCTACGGAAGTATTGCCTACGGAATATCTCAGTTATTGTATGAAGTAGGTTTGTGAAACTTGGAGCGTCGATATAATGACATAAGAGCTAGAATTTGAGCACATTGACATGTCGAAGTTAACTTCCGGTCTGACCGGAAGTAACATCAACTTTCTTATTTTGAGTCTGTTTTATGATCGAAGATGGAAACCCTATTTTTTTTTTCTCTTCGCTTTATTCAGCATTCAATTCCCTTTCTAATGACATATCACAAGTTGGTATCTAACCAGAAACTAGATCAGAAAAAAATTATCATTGAAATTCACCGAGTAGGCCGTGGAAGCAAAATGAAAGCCAAAAAATGAAAAGTCGGCTATGGAAACCATACGTCACTTGATAACAGTTGCTACTACTGTGATATTTTATTTTCATTCGTCGGCGTTATAAAAAGCCGCCAAAAAAAATATTGTAAAAATTGGGAAAAAAACAATACCTACTCTGTAGGTCCATAACTTAAATAGGAACATACAACTTTTTCTTGCCTGGACTATTCAGCATAACCATTCCTTTCTAATGATATAATAGAAAGTCAATTTTTGGCTTTCATTTTGCTTCCACGGCCTACTCGGTGAATTTCAATGATAATTTTTTTCTGATCTAGTTTCTGGTTAGATACCAACTTGTGATATGTCACTAGAAAGGGAATTGAATGCTGAATAAAGCGAAAAGAAAAAAAAAATAGGGTTTCTATTTAAAATAAGAAAGTTGATGTTACTTCCGGTCAGACCGGAAGTTAACTTCGACATGTCAATATGCTCAAATTCTAGCTCTTATGTCATTATATCAACGCTCCAAATTTCACAAACCTACTTCATACAATAACTGAGATATTCCGTAGGCAATACTTCCGTAGCCAACCGGTATATTCAATCGAATGACAAATTAAAAAGAAATTATACAGATCAGTTTTCACACCACTAATCTTGTATGATTGCTCGCAGCTTCTTCACTCCAACTATTGGCGCCGGTATACCAATTTTACTTTCCGTGGACAAGTACCAGGAATCGGATTACCTCAATCACCAATGGGAAGGGTTTCGGAGCAATATCACACACACCAAGTGATCGATTATCGTTATACATTGTTGAATGAGTTAAATAAACTTTCGAGAGCCAAGAAACGAGAGTAAAACTTCACATCTTTCTCTATTAGCAATCGTTCAAGCAATGCTTGGACTCTGTCTTTTCAGCGTTTATGGTCCAAACACGCATATCCCAGTTGGAAGGCATATGACAACAGATTCTGTAGCAAGTTTACATGGTGAAGATACCTTCACCTACACACTTTTAACGCCAGAAAACATCTCAATCGATTTCCTTGAATGAGAATACTTCAAACTTTTCTTGCCCGTGTCAACACGAGTGTTCAATTATATTTTTTCAATATAGTGACATATTTAATGTTTGCGGACCACTCTAGAGTGATTAAAATGTTAATTATGCATCATTTCAAAGTTTTTTGACCACCGTTTGAACTAGAATGACAAGAACATACAGTTAATAGAAATTAGAGCATAATAACTGTGCATGCTCTCATACAATAGTACATTATACATCAAGGGACAGAATTACAAGATTTTTTCCAAGGTGCGATTTGTAGCTCGAGGGCGAAGCCCAAGAGATACAAAGCACCGAGGGAAAAATAGTATTCTGTCCTGAAGTGTATAAGCTATTCTTTACGCTGGCGAAACCACAAAAATTAAGAAAGAATAAAAAGTTGGTCATAGTGTTTTGTCATGACCAAGAGCTCGCGTGAAAAATGGTTAAAGTAAATATTCCAAAGGTATGATGGTTTTGATTGAAGTACCCCACAATAGTAAGTCTAACACCACCCGTCTGCCACCTTCAAGTGGGGGCATTAATTCAGGAGGGGGTGTTGAAAGGTCAATTTTTTTGTCAATAGATTAAAGTAGTTCTTCCAGACTGAAAATCTGGACAAACGTTCCCTTTGTGATTGTGAATAAAACTGTGCTTTCAGATTTTGAGCAGACGGGGGCGTTATCGTAGCAGACGCCGTCAAAAATATGTCAAAAATGTCAAATGACAAAAATGAATATTCCAACTTGCATTTCGCATCAAATGATAGACAATGGAAATATCTACAAGTTTTCTAGGGAGAAAAAATCAGCAAACGGCGGTCCAGAGCCGGCAGACGCCCATTTGTCATGTGAACTGGTTCCCTTATTTTTTTTCTGGACGATATCTGAATGATGTTATTCCAGGCTGAAATTCGGTACATTTGTTATGTGTTTGGTTGTGAATATCACTGTGTTTTCAGATTTCGAGCAGACGAAGTCGTTATCGAAGCAGACGCCGTCAAAAATATGTCAAAAATGTCAAATGACAAGAATAAATATTCCAACCTGTATTTTGCATCAAATGATAGAGAATCAAAGAATCTACACCTTTAATCTGAAGAAAAAATCATAAGACGGCGGCACAGAACCGGCAGCCGCCCATTTGTCTTGTTGAATATCTCTCAACTTCTGTCTATATACCTACGACTTATTACAATCTATATCTATATACGAATGGAATGAAATATTCACTTACTACTCTATCTGTTTTGAGGAAGACGTATTCAAAACATTTTCTGTAGATAACTTTATTACTGAATCATCGGTGCTTCGAAGACGACCCTGCACGTGCGACGCTCTGGAGAGTGGGGTGTGAATTGTGTTTTTCATTCGTTTTTTGTTTTCACGAACGGACACTAGAAACTCAATGTACAGGGCTAGTTTTATAAATGTGAACCCCCCTCTATCTTTTCTGTTTTCCACCCATTCGAAAAATTTTGAAATTGATTTTATACAATTTTTCGAACAGTTTTCACCCATTTTGACAATGATGCAATATCTATTCAAATATACAGGGTATACAAAAATAAATATATTTTTCAAATGAAATGCCCTGTATATTTCGATAAATTTGAATTCCCCAAATCATCCTGATTTCAAACATATATATATATATATATAGGAGGATCATCATCTATCAAAATATACAATACATTCCATATACAAAAATCAATATATTTCTGCATACCCTGTATATTTGAAGAGATATTGCCACATTCTCTCAATATGATCGAAATCAATATTAAATATCGTAAAAAAATCAGTTTTGAATCTTCTCGAATGAATAGAAAACAAAGAAGATGAAGGGGGCTTCACATTAATAAAACTAGCCCTGTACTTCTCGTGTGAAGGTCGTTGATTCAAAATAGTGGTAATATTGCTCAAATTTCTTTGACATCAAAAACATTGTAGTGATTGTTATTGGACGATTTTGTGTTTGTGTGTTTCAGAGAGCTTCTTGGTGAGTTCAAATTGATAACTCTAAATTTAATGTACTGGTCAATCATGTTACCTAATTTTGCAGCAAAAATATTGCTTTATCACTTCAAATATGGATGGAATGTGTTATAAGTTATACAACGATTACAACGGTAGGTATTCGAAAATATATTCTATTGACAATTCTCTCAATCTGACAGAAGTATCAACAAGCTTTTCCAACTGTTATCATCTACAGACATGATCATAATTATATATTATATTATACAGAGGGTTATATAACATAAACATCATAACATCTAACAGAATGTGGTACTTTGTCAAAGAACAAGTTGAGGTTGGTCGACATCAATAAAATCGCATTCACTCTGGGTACCAGTTTGTGTAATGCTCTACCAGCATTTCACGCCTTCACAGGTTGTGACTACACAGCCTCATTTGCCAGCAAAGCAAAGCTGACTCCTTTCAAATCACTAGAGAAGAGCAAAAAGTTCCAAGAAGCTTTCAGTAGAATGGGAGAGAGTGAAACGCTGTCTCATGAAACAATTGAAGGTATGCATCGATATTCAATAGTAATTCGATAATTGAATAATGTTCTATTTCTCCAGATATAGAAGAATACGTTTGCGAAATTTATGGGAACCGAAAATTATCCAGCGTCAATAAGGCTCGGTCGAAATTTTCTTGGATTGCTATACAAGCCAAAATCGAATCAATCTCCTTTCGCGGGTATCAAGAATTTTGAGGCCAGTCGTATCCCTCCTTGTAAGGATACATTGATTTGCAATATATGACGTACAAAAATTGCAGCTATTTGGAAATTTGCTTTTAGTGAGAAACCAAATTTCTTTAAACCGGAAGGAAATGGATGGGTTAAAGAAGGCGGCGAATATAAAATAAATTGGTTCGAGAGCGAAGAATTTCCGCAAAACCTAAATGAAGTACTAGTAGCTGCCGATGATTCAAGTGAAGTTGAATCTGAAGACGCTCACAGTAGCGACGATGATGAGTAGTAGTTAATGGCATATTTCCATGAGTTTCATTCGTTATGTTCTGTTTGTTCTGATATTTTTTTCTTAAATTTTCTACATTTCATTATAAAAGTTATGTTCATCTTTAATTAAATATATAATATTCATCTAGTTCTAGTTAATTGAACTCTGTTTGTCTGGATGTGTATCCTATTTATTTTTCAATTTTCAATAATTTGGAAACCTTTCTGCATATTAGAGGAGGAAGACTTTTACTTTCATCAAAATTTGAAAATATTGTGAATGTTTCAAACAAAAAAATACCATATGCTCCATGTTTGTGCTTGGAATGACGTCGCTTACGTATCGTCCGAAAAATTATTAGAGATATTCAACAAAGACAAATGGGAATCTGCCGGTTCTGTGCCGCCGTCTTATGATTTTTTCTACAGTGGCAAGTTGTGGATTCTTTAATTCTCTATCATTCGATGCAAAATACAAGTTGAAATATTTATTCTTGTCATTAGACAAATTTAACATATTTTTGACATTTTTGACATATTTTTCACGGCGTCTGCTTCGATAACGACTTCGTCTGCTAGAAATCTGAAATCACATTGATATACACAACCAAAAACATAACAGATGTACCGAATTTCAGCCTGGAATAACATCATTCAGATATCGTCCAGAAAAAAATCAGGGAACCACTTCACATGACAAATGGGCGTCTGCTGGCTCTGGACCGCCGTCTGCTGATTTTTTCTCTCAAGAAAACCTGTAGATATTCCCATTGTCTATCATTTGATACGAAATGCAAGTTGGAATATTTATTCTTGTCATTTGACATTTTTGACATACTTTTGACGGCGTCTGCTTCGATAACGACTTCGTCTGCTCAAAATCTGAAATCACAGTGATATTCACAACCAAAAACATAACAAATGTACCGAATTTCAGCCTGGAATAACATCATTCTGATATCGTCCAGAAAAAAAATAAGGGAACCACTTCACATGACAAATGGGCGTCTGCCGGCTCTGGACCGCCGTCTGCTGATTTTTTTCTCTCAAGAAAACTTGTAGATATTTCCATTGTCTATCATTTGATGCGAAATGCAAGTTGGAATATTCATTTTTGTCATTTGACATTTTTGACATATTTTTGACGGCGTCTGCTACGATAACGCCCCCGTCTGCTCAAAATCTGGAAGCACAGTTTTATTCACAATGACAAAGGGAACATTTGGTCAGATTTTCAGTCTGGAAGAACAACTTTAATCTATTGACAAAAAAATTGACCTTTCAACACCCCCTCCTGAATTAATGCCCCCACTTGAAGGTGGCAGACGGGTGGTGTTATACTTACTATTGTGGGGTACTTCAATCAAAACCATCATACCTTTGGAATATTTACTTTAACCATTTTTCACGCGAGCTCTTGGTCTATATATAGTTTGTGGAATTCGTATCATCACAACATGCATCTTGTTGACAACCGATGGTGACAGCAAATAACAAACTGAAATTTATGAAAACAGCTTTGAAAATGGTCAACAGTTATGGAACAAGAAATCGAGGGAAAACCCCAAGAAACTATTGATACTGCTTCTGCAGTGATTCTCAACTTGCTACCAGTGAGATTAGAAATCTGTATGATGCAGCTTATACTCGCTCCAGAGAAGGGTGTTCCGAAAATATAGCGCAGAGCTATGAGGAATATGTAAAGTTGGTATAAACTCCCTAGGGAGAAAATATGTCACATTATCTCCCCAGGGAATAATACGAGACTTCTGCCCCTCTTCTGTTACCAGAGAAACTAACTTTTACTCCCGCCAGCGTGAAAATATTCATATTATATCTGTAATAGGTATGGCAAATCCAAAACAGTTTCGAGAAAACAGATGGTTTGCACCTTTGAAAAAATCATAAATATCCCACGGAATGATATTCATCATTATCATTACATGGATTTTATCGCCCAATGAAGCTATGCCAACGTACAACTTCCATTGTGTAAAATCTCATGAGCCGTTTGAAAGTTATGAAGCAAAAACCATTTGAAAATTGTAACATCAGAGCCGTCTACCGGCCAAACTAAGCAACTTCATACAAAGGTAAGTTTGCTTGTATCGAATTATATTGGTCTGAGGAATATGTTGAGAGCTTTCCTGAAGACCTTTCCGGGACACCCTTTGTATATCTGGATAAAGTTAATCAAACTAAGTTTTTAATTTTCTTCCTTGCCTCCCTGAAAGGCACCTTACCTATGTAATTTTTCATAAAATCCTGTGGACTAGTTACTTTTGCGAGTCAAACCATCTGACTTCCCTGGAAAATCAGCTTATATTAAGAAATTGTTTTATAGCAACTGTGGGGAGAAATTCAATTGTGTTTTTTTTTTCAGATAATGTTGCGGTCGGGACATTTTATAAAGTAAAATCATCTCCTATTAATCATGGCCTCTCACATTTGAAAATGTTTCTACCAAAGAAAAGAAATGAAAGTTGCATGGTGAATCTCTAAGAATAATGGATATAGAATATTTCGGACATTCTCATCTTCTTTGTCATGATTAATCACCTACTTTCACAAAATTTATTTTCTTATTTTTTTTATAACCATGAAGATAAATAAGTATAGAATCAGTGATTTTCAGTTTTTTCGAAATACAATGACATGCAAAAAAAACGCAACAAGTAAATATTTGGTAAAATGTGAAGTCTCATAGTTTTTTTATTTTTACTTCAATTTCCAAATTTTTTTCAGCAAACTGTGGATAAAATCATTAATTTCAACTGGCACATTCAGTATTTTGTTAAATACTGGCTCATTAGTCATTATACAGGGTTAACTAGAAGTATGTTGATATACCCTAATTTTAAAACATCCTGTGGAATAATTTCGTGGTCAAATTCTTTCAAAATACCAATTTTTGTTAAGAACCGATCCTTTTCAACATTTTGTTTTTTGGTTCAAGTCTTTAGGTGCACTAAGGAGGAAATGACTTTATCATCAACGTTTACTTTGAAAAATGTAATTTTTTTAAGAGGTGGCTTTGCTCGTTGTTGTCCTTATGTCAGTTTGAAACTCGAACCATGGTTTCGAGTGCGGAAAATTGCGCAAAAGCTGTCGCTCTTGTTGAAGATGGACGTAATTATGAATATGTTGCAATGATACTTCATGTTCATCGCTCAACCATCAAAAGAGTAATCGAACGTTTCAGACAAACTGGCAGAAATAAGCGTAGGGCAGGTAGTGGCAGAAAACGAAAAACGACTGCTATTGATGACAGATCACTTCATGTAAATACTCTGCGGGATCGTCATTTAGCATCAGTGCAGTCTAGAAATCAACTTCAAGAGGTTCGAGGTACAAATGTTAGTGTGTGGACAGTTCGCCGAAGATTGAAGGAGTTTGGTTTGAAAGCTTGCAGACCAGCAACGGGACCCAGATTACTTCCGCGTCACCGAGTAGCTAGACTGGAATTTGCTACTGAACATTTACATTGGAACTTGGGGCAATGGAACAATGTTCTTTTCACTGACGAATCCAGATTCTGCTCACATTCTCCAGATGGACGAAAAAGAGTATGGAGAAGGAACGGAGAAAGATTTGCAGAATGCACGTTCAGTCCCCATCTGAGTTATGGAGGAGGTTCAGTAATGGTTTGGGCAGGAATATCCAGGGAGGCCTGCACTGAGTTGGTGGTCATCGATGGATCTTTAACGGCTCACCGATATATTGAAGAGATATTAAGCAATTAAGTTGTAGCTTTTAGTGGATTTATCGGCCATGACTTTATCCTGTTGCAGGATAATGCGCGGCCACATACAGCAATTTGTGTCACACAATACCTCGCGGAAGTAGGTATTAACAAACTGAACTGGCCAGCATGTTCGCCTGATCTCAACCCCATAGAGCATGTGTGGGACATATGCTTGGTAGGCGAGTCAGAGATCGTGAAGTAGCTCCGGCTACCATAAATGAACTTCGTTCAGCCATTCAGGAGGAGTGGCAAAATATTCCACAAGATGCAATTCGAAACCTAATTGACATTATGAAACAACGTATGCAGGCAGTTGTGAGAGCCAGAGGTGGTATGACAAAATATCAAGCTGATTTTGTTGTAAAAAGTACGTTTCCTCATCAGGTTATTTAAGTTACATTACAGTTGAACTGGTTTGTTTTGAAGTTTGATTTTTAATTTGAATTGAATGAGTTTGCATAAATGAATTTTGTATTGATTGTTTATTATTATAACTAAACAATATATTGCTGCCATTTCATTGTAACAGTCATGAACTGAGCTGTCATACTGACATTATGGCACGATGAGCAAATCCATGTCGTCAAAAAATAACATTTCTTAAAATTAGGTAAACTCTGTTGTTTGGAGTTCATTTCCCTCTTAAAAATCAACTAAAGCAACTAAAGACTTGAACCAGAAAACAAAATGTTGAAAAGGATCGGTTCTTAACAAAAATTGGTATTTTGAAAGAATTTGACCACGAAATTATTCCACAGGATGTTTTAAAATTAGGGTATATCAACATACTTCTAGTTAACCCTGTATAATGACTAATGAGCCAGCATTCAACAAAATACTGAATGTGTCAGTTGAAATTAACGATTTTATCAAGAACGGTGGACATTGCAAGGGTTCCAGCTCAGTTTTTTATGGACCTCCGTTACTTGACTTGCAGCTGCTCTTTTATGCTCTTTTATGCTCTTTTATGGTCGCTTCGCAGGTGGTCGAACTGGGAGTAAAGATATCCCCTGAAGGAACCTCCAACACCACTCTGAGCCTGCTCTACACCGACCCGAACCAGTTCAGCTCGGAAACCATAGCCAATTTCAGTGTGCCCAAGTTCCAAGGCAAATGGGTGCGATTCTCTTTCCGCGTTTCCATAGACAACGTCACGTTGTTCTTCAATTGCAACGAGAGCGAAACGCTGCCAGTGATGAGGAAGCCCTTGGAGTTGGTGTTCGATAGCGCCTCCACGTTGTATTTGGCGCAAGCTGGACCGAATATTGGGGAACCATACGAGGTGAGCGAATAACAGAGGCGGATCCAGCAGTTTGAGGGGGGTCTTTTTCGCTATACCGGGTGTCGCAGGAGACATGTAACAGCCTGTAGTTTTTTTATTTGAAGAGATAAAAATTTGGAATTCACAAGAGTTATATAATCGATGATGGCGCTTCTCTTGAACCTAATGACATTTTTCTTCAACCACCTACTTGATCGGAAGTGGACCCAACTTTTTTTTTAAATAGCACCCTGTATATTTCTGTAGCCTATCTTATTTGCCTTGAAATTCTCTATTCAAATATGTGTCACAATTTGATATTTGTTCATTAATTGGCTGTTAAATTGCATTTTATTAAAATACATGAAGTTGGCTGTGACCCGAATGCAATGACATTTCGATGCTTGATAGACTTAGATTAGGTACTTAGCCGATATTATCAGAATATTTTCCATACTTGCAGAGAATGCGGCCTCTAGGATGGAATCTGGTAGCTCGTCGTCAGAACTGCTCATTTCAACTGCTTTCAAACCTTTTTATGATTTGATGAAGTGACGGTGTTTCTAGATTTTTGCTGACAAAAACTGAGTAAAAATCTGACATCATGTCAATGTTGACAAGTGCACTTGATGTTGCTTTGAAACCGTTGAAAAGTACATAACAGTGAGATTCTTGGGTAGTTTTACTTATTCGCACGCTATGCGGATAACACCCATATCCGAACTGAGTGCGGAAAAGTATTACTTTGCGAACGCAAATGAGTGCGGAAAAGTACTACTTTGCGCACGCTCGTAGGAAAATATTCTGATGATATCGTCTAAGTACCTAATAATCTTTGGATTTCTAAGTCAATCAAGCATCGACAGCCAACTTCCTGTATTTCAATAAAATGCAATTCAACGCCCAATTAATGAACGAATATCAAATTGTGGTACATAGTTGAATAGAGAATTTCAAAGCGCATAAGATAGACCACAGAAATATACAGGGTGCCATTTGGGAAAAAAGTTGGGTCTACTTCCAATCAAACAGGTGGTTGAAGAAAATTGTCATTAGGTTCAAGGGAAGCTTCATCATCGATAATATAACCCTCGTGAATTTCAAATTTATATCTTCTCGAATAAAAAAAACTACAGGCCCCAGTAGCACATAATCTTAAATCTTAAACACAAATCATAAAGCTCAAGAAATCTTCTGGGCCAGTCGGTATTACTGTAGTCAATGCTATATTATACATACATATATTATTATGTTGCTATATTCAGTGAAAAGTCGTCATCTCCTGTTCAAACTTATATATCTGATTTCCACCCATCATATAAAAAATCATCACTTAGCAGCGAGTTTTTGAGGTATTTCCATCAAGTTCGATTATAATTAGTCTGTTTGGTTCGATTGTATATTTTCGAATGATTACAGTGCGCAGACGAGATAGAAACAGACGCTGATCGTTGATTGTTTTAGACGTGCACAGCCTCCTGAAAGCGCATCACAGTCACGATCCGTCGTCGAATGTTTCTAGTTCGAGACTCTCCCGCTAGTAGCGCTGTCGACTTTTTCGGGAGTTCGTGACTTTTTTCAATTCAAATTCCGACCAAGTTGACTAATGGATGGTTTTCGAGATCGTGTGTTGAAGTGATATTTGACAAAATTATCTTCAGCATAATATTTTTGGATTTTTCGACGAACTGTGAGATACTGTGAGAGTCATTGACATTTCTTTTCACTTTTGTATATAACCCTGTATACAGGTTGATGCAAACTCATATTAGGAGCTTAGAGAAGACGTCATCTAAAACCAATTCATACACACATACATGCAGTTCAAGAAAGTCTTACGGGTTTTGAGATATTCGCAATTTCAAGATCTATTGCAACAAATTGCAAAAAGATCTACGGAAATGTAAAGCAACTCAACATGTTCCAATATTTTCAGGAACTGAATGTGGGAATAACGAAAGGAGAATGCATATTCTCAACTTCAGAAGATGTTTTTTTCAAATTCTTGTCGTATGTGTTCAATAGATATACTTATCAAATCAAATCAAATCAAAACTGAGCTTTATTGTCCAAGAAACATTCTTCCTATTGACAAAGCGTGAAACTAGCAAGTGGATAGATCCACTATGTCCAATTATTTGCACAAATATATAAAAGCTATGAACATAAGATATAATCAATAAATAACACAAATACAAGGGTATAAAACAACTACAAAAAAGCCCTAAAAGCATAACATTTATATCACATACACCGCCAACTAGGTACCTAGCATAATAGTAAAAGAATCTAGAAATTAATTATAGAAATAAATTATACATGACTTAATTCAATGTTCGTCGTGGCATATAGACAGGAAAGTAGTTGTTTTCTGTTGAATAAACCGAGAAAGAATTGATATTTCCATAACAAAGAGAATGCGAATTTTCAATGTATTTCTTTATTTATATATACAGGGTGACATAGAAAAAAGTACATTGCACAGTGCCACACAATAGAGGATACTAAAATAGGAAAAAAAGTTCCTATGAACATGGGTCCACAAGGCCTTCGGTTAAGAGATATACGGGGTGTAATTTAAATAATTCATTTGGGTTTTCTTTGAAAATCTTTAGCCAGGGACGCAAGAAATGAATAAAATGTGGTATACAGGGGTTTTTTATCATGCTAAATTCAAATATGATCTTAGTTTTGTGATGACTGATAAAGAGCGCTACATACAGGGTTCCATCTTTATTGAATCGGTCGTAACTTTTTTGCTATACACTGTATGTCATTTTTCATACTTAAGAAAGGTATACTTTGTCCAAGTCGCTAGAAGCAATGGTACAAATGCATCTAAAAGCCGACAATGCACGCAAATTATTCAAAAAGCTCCAAAGTAAATTCTGCGAAAACAATGATGAATACTTCAACAATTACATTTTAATGGTATGATGAAAAATATGATTAATTAGAACGAAACATTGAGTTTTATCTTTTACTTTTAACTTTTTTCCTTATTTTAGTGTCCTTTATTGTGTGGCACTATGCAATGTACTTCTTTCTATGTCACCCTGTATATCCATTCTTTTATGTTCATAATTTTATCTGACAATCCTTTTCAATAGATACTAAAAACGTTTTCTGTTAGCCACTAAAGAGTTTTCAACGACCTGCAGGACACCGTGTACCTATTACACCAAATGATATTTGGTATATACAGTGCGTCCATAAAGTAACGCATAAATTCATTATTGGCTAAATGAACAATAAAATTAGAAATTACCGAAACAAGTCGATTTTTGATTTCCATTTACTATTGTTTCAAATTATAATCTAATATACAGGGTGAACCACTTTCGTGTAATGACGTCATCACCATTTTTTTCAAAAGGAACCCCCCCTTTTTTTCAATTTCAGAATTGCCCTTGCTGAGCTGATTCCAAAAATGTATAATATGTTGCTTCAAATTGGTACAGGGTGGGCAAAAATGCAAAAAAAATATGAAAATTGTTTATGGAAAGTAATACGTTACTGAATGTAATAAACAAATTGTTCTCCATTGACCGTTAGACAATGACTGAACCGGGCATTACTTTCGTCTCTAACATTCTGCAGCATAGCGGGTGTTATGCTCTGTATTTCTTGTCTGATTCGGTCTTGTAGTTGAGGGATATTTCCAGGTCTGTTTAAGTAGACTTTAGATTTTAAATAACCCCATGAAAAGAAGTCTAATGGGCTCAGATCAGGTGATCTAGCAGGCCATTCCACTGGTCCCCTTCTTCCTATCCACCTTTGTGGAAAAGTTGTGTTTAAAAAATCGCGCACAGTTACTGCGAAATGTGGCGGTGCGCCATCCTGTTGAAACCAGATTCTGCGGTCTACATTAGTGGGTATTTGAATATCAGGAAAAAGCTGGATCAGATCAGGAATTAATGTATTTTGGTTCACCCTGTATATTAGATTATGATTTGAAACAATAGTAAATTGAAATCAAAAATCGACCTGTTTCGGGAATTTCTAATTTTATTGTTCATTTAGCCAATAATGAATTTATGCGTTACTTTATGGACGCACTGTAGAATTTCCATACATAAACATAAGCGTCCTAGCTGTTAGAATTTCAGGCATTCCTCAATCATGCACTCGTCATTTTCAATGAATTTTTGTTATCAGACGTATTAAAAAAAATCTAGTGCATACCCATTTCATGCAAAAAACTGTCAACCAGCTTGCTCAATATTTCCACTTTGTGACTTTGTGGTGACTGTCGCGATGTGACACTGACAAATCTAACGCCCAGTATGGCGATGGTGCTGTCTGCCCAAGGCAGACTTCTAGTCGCTCTGTGTTTCACCCTGTTCGTGTTAGCCGGAACATTGGCTTTGGGTACTCTCACCGGCTGGTTTCATCAGCACGTACGGTCTTCTGAGCTCGTACTCGCCGAGCTGAGACAGGTAATGTTAGATCAGACTTAATTAAGTATAGTCGGTACCACGGATGAAAACTATTGGATTGATGTAGTCAAACTATTTGAAGATTCTGATAATGAAATAACCAGCAGCATGTCAGTAAAACTATTGGGAGTTACTTTCGACAGGCAGCTTCATTGAGTTGATCGCAAAAAATTACAGAGTAGCTGTTATAGTCTGAAATTTATGAAGAACCACTGCAGTCGGCACATACTACTCTCGTTGTACTATGCCAATTTCCATTCCCACATAAAGTACGGGATTTTGAATTGGGGCAATTGTGCTCATGTGAATAGAGTACTGGTTCTTCAGAAGTATGCAATTCGAATTCTTGCTAGTGTCGATATGAGAACAAGTTGCAGAGCATATTTCAGAACTGCCAACATCCTAACCGTAGTTAGTTTATACATACTAGAAGTTTGTTTATACGTCTATGAAAATAAAAACATGTTTTTGAATACTGTTGGGAAGCACGATCATAATACACGCTTCAAAGGCCACCTCCAACCTGAGAGACACCGGACTACGTTGTACCAGAAAAGTTTTTATTATATACTGGTTGTAAACTATATAACTCTCTTGATGAATAACTCAAGAGCTCCAAAAACTTGAATATATTTAAAAAGAGGCTTAAACAACAGCTAATTCAAAAGGCCTGCTATACGCTGGATGAGTATTTTATGTAATTCTATGTAATGTTAGTAACGTGATGAATATATTGTATTTAATTGTGATGCTGTCGCATTGTTTGTTTGTTATATTTTTTTTTTTTTTTGACGTACTTTACTGTTTCATGTTATACATTTAACAGAAAATAAAAGTTATTATTATTATTATTATTATTCATAGGAGTCTCAGAATTTTCATACAGAAACGGTAGAAATCACCTATAACTCTCAGTTTTGGAATATGAGAGTTATTATAGTACATTATACATCAAGGGACAGAAATGCAAGATTTTTTCATTTGAATCGGTCAACGTGACAACCATAGCTCACGACTTGTGGGCGTGGTCTTGTCAGTTCTCAGCATTCAGCAAAATGTTGCCAAGTCTCCAACATTCACGTGATATAATCGTCATGGGTTCCTTTTATTATGTTTATTTCAACGACAGGACTCTAACATCTTTTTGATGATTTGACAACCTTGCTTCATGAGTGGTTGCATGTACCGGGTGTACCACAAATAAAGGACGCCGGCTGTATCTCGGAAACTATTTGCCGCACAGGTTTCGGAAAAAAATATTAATGATGAAAGTGGCCAAGAAAAATCTCTGGAAATCATTTTCAAGTTTCCAGGACAGCCGCTAGAGGGCATAATTGCATTGGCCCACTTGAAAAACGGGTTTTTATGAAAATTTGATATATCAAGACATATCAGAAACACTTGTTCCATGTTCTCGAGTCGATTTCCAATCATTTCGATCAAAAAAAATTGCGCTAGCTCTTTAAATAAAAGAGGGAGGGAAGGATGAATAGTACTCTGGAAAAACTCTCATTACTACAGTTTGGTGTAACGGAATTGAGCGATCTTGTTCTCATTATCAAGGGTTTTTTCAGATCTTCCCGATGAATCACGAATCAAGTCGATTTAAATCCCGTGGTGGCCGCTAGATGGCATCGTTTGTAAAATCAGCCGGTTTGCCATTTTATTTCGAGAATTTCAAATGGAACCATATATTTTTTTGCTATGATATGGAAGTAAAGTGAACGAGAAGAAGAATGGTGAAAACCGCGAGTTGATACCTCTTGAAGAACCGGAGAAATACTCGGAATAATATTAAAATTTAAACTGTTAGCATGTCAAATGCCTCCTCATTCGTTATCGGCATTTTGACAAACAAGCAATCCACAGCGGAAACTTCCAATGGAACTTTGATTATATTTTGACGTTTCATTCATTCAAAGCCAACTTGCCTTTTCTCATTCCTGGGCCTATAGTAACGCCTATACTCACTACTTACATTTCAATTAGCTATTGGGAGATATATAACAGCAGTTTGTGAAACCAAAATAAATGAATTATTGAAATCATAATTTCATAGATACAGGATATTTCTGATTACGATTATTGAAGTTAGATTCCTGTGGTGAATATTTTCATAATATTATTTCGAGTATTTCACCGGTTCCTCAAGAGGTATCAATTCGCGGTTTCCACCATTTTTCTTCTCGTTTGCTCTACGTTCATATTGGAGTAGAATGAATATATTATTATGGTTCCATTTGAAATTTGGAAAAAAATGGAAAATTGTCTGATTTTTCAAACGATGCCATCTAGCGGCCACCACAGGATTTAAATCGACTTGATTCGTGATTCATCTGGCAGATCCAAGAAAACCCTTCATAATGAGACCTAGATCGTTGAATTCCGTCACACCAAACTGTAGTAATGAGAGTTTTTCCAAAGTACTATTCATCCTTTTTTTGATCGAAATGATTGTGAATCAACTCGAGAACATGGAAAAAGTGTTTTTGATATGTCTTGATTTATCAAATTTTCATAAAAACCCGTTTATTAAACTGGCCAATGCAATTACGCCATCTAGGGGCTGTCCTGGAAACTTGAAAATAATTTCCAGAGATTCCTCTTGGCCACTTTCATGATTCATTTTTTTTTCGAAACCTGTGCGGCAAATAGTTTCCGAGATACAGCCGGCGTTCTTTCTCAGTGGTACACCCGGTACAACCGATTTATGTGATTTCCACTCGATAAAACAAACCATTTACATCATTTTTATATTGCTTACGTTGTGGTATTATTAGAATTCATTGATTCGATGAATCATTTTCGGATATATATAACAGTTATCGATATTTTAGAATCTATTATTTCATCAGACATTTACATTGATATGGTTATTTCGTTATTCATCGAAATTCTCCTCAAAAAATCTGATTCCAGTTTAATTAAATCGGAAAATCAGGAATAATGAATTGATAGCTATTTCAATTGTCTTCTACCTGATAAGCAAACAATTTTCTGAAACTTTTTTATTATATCTCCGTACAGCAAAAACTGTTGCGAAAAGCTTCGTGAAACAATAACATGTCCAAAAATTGACAACCACTATCAATATTTGAATCATACCTGTAGTAAAATAGTATCTCGTAATCCTAAATATGGGTGGAAAACTAAAAATATCTAAGCACACGTTTATGTTTATTTGGACCGGTGAAGAGAGAAAATTTAGATTTCAACAGGAGATGACGGCTTCACTGAAATTTTCGGTAATAAATTTCATATAGGTGTCGTTTTATTCAAGGGTGCACTGGATCAACTCAAAATATACCAAGATCCCAATATGGCCGCTGAACAATGCAAAACGGAGTTTCAGGTTTGTATGTTTCGAAAATTCCTTTGATAAGGCTCTTGATTTGACGTATGATGATGAATGATTATTGTTGTGAAATTAAATGTTGAATCTGTAAAACTAGATAATAATTCTGAATTTTTTCACACCCTGTAAGATGAACATCAGCTCATCGTACAACTGTCAAATGAATAATATAAATCAGTTTTATACGCACATTATTATTTTTTTTCCGAAAATGAATTTGTTCGTTTAATGTGTTCTTTGAATGTGATGTTATTCAAATTTTTAAACCGAAAAAATTAACCTGAGCATTGTGTTTCGTCAGTAGTTATTTCATTTATTTAATTTCATGTTTTAACTATAGGGCTTTGAGAACATTGATGAAGATATCGATAATATGATAGTAAGTAGCCATTTTTAATGCATCGTTTGTTCAATACATTAACATCCTAACCTGCATGAGGATATTGTACTAACTCGAGGATTAACGCTTAAACTTATCAATATCACGATGTTCTGAATATTCCCCTAATAACACACTTATGTCCCATGAATATCCTTACGACGTCCTGTCGGGACATTCAGGACGTCCATTGGACGTTCGAATTTGGTACCGTGGACGTCCATTGGACGTCTGTGGGACGCACAAATGTCCCACTTGAGGACCAACTAGGGAAGTCCTTGAGGGATGTCCCTGGGACAACTATCGAATACCTAAATCCTACAGTATTCCTCATCAAGCACTACAGAGGACATCCATAGGACAACCTATCAGCAACTATGAAGGATATCAATTGGATGTCCATAGGATGTCCCAGGGACGTACGAATTATTCTTGAATTTGAATTTTTCTGGGTCCCTCTAGGACCAGATCTTGCATAACTGATTAGGATATTCAGTTGAGTTGATGGTCCGTAGAAGGTCCCCAAAAAGTGTCCCAAGGATGTCCAATGGACTTACGTGAAGGACATTGACGAGGAGTGCTTATAGCCTACGAGCAATCATTCATCGGCGAGGTGTTGGAGTTAACGTCCTCGCAGGGACAACATATTGAAAGTACTGACTGAGACGTCCATAGGACGTTATTTCTAGGACATTGGAAGAGTACAGTTCATGTACCAATTGGGACATCCCTGAGGGACATTCAAAAGATGTCCCTAAGGGACATTTCGATTGTTATACGATTCTAGAAATATTAACGGCGTATGTGCAGAGATATTTGATGGAATGTACCATCAGGGACATTCCATGGTTGTCTAGAAGGGACATTATATAAGATATGAAGTCATGCCAGAATATGTACTACTCGGGACATCCGATGGATGTCCCTAAAGGAACGTTCAAAATCCCATCCCATCAGGGACATGCCAAGGACGTCCTTGCATGGACATTCTACAATATGCACAACGTGGGACGTCTAAGGGATGCTATTCCTAGGACATTTGATATGATGTACCAGCTGGGACATTTCGTGGACGTCCTTGCTTGGACATTACATGAGATGTCCCAAGGACACTTATTTTTGGTTCGGGACATTCGGACGTGAATTGTACCAAATAGGGACGTCCCTAGGACGTTGTGTGCTATTAGGGTCACGAGTCCTTCAGGACGAGTGGTGCTGCTGTACGGCATCACAAAAGACAGAATTATTAGAAGATTTTCAGAACAGAGTGGTATTTTGCTAGACTATTTCACGTTCACGAAGTATAAAAAGCATTTATTATAAATGAGTGATTCATTCTGACAAATACAGCCATAATTATTTCATGCCAAACTGACAGACTTTGCTTCGTTTTCCATGGTTACATCGTTGAAAACATCAACGCTGATAGACCAATCAGAATTGAAGAACAGTCAATGTTTTGGCGATAAGCACACGCTGTCTGTGGCTTGTGATTAGTCAGATTATGTGATGAGTGAAATAGTCAGTGAAATATTAGAGAAAAATATCTTTTCATACCGTTAATTGAAAAATTGATCAATTTTTCATTATTTTTAATAGCAAGTTCGATTTTTGTTCGATAACAAAACAATTTTCTAAATGCAGTTAATTGTTGGAGTGCATACTATAAGTTACTAAATATACTATAGAGTCGCTTCTAAGAGAATAAGAAATGATTTTAGATACTTAACACTAACTTCAAATCTTTTTGTTCTCATTTTTTCCTTCTTATTGGTACCAAATTTTGCTTCCTGAAAGGAGTGTTTAATCCATCTTACGAAAACGCGCGTTATATCCACGACAATTTGAGATGGCGCTTGCAGCGCACTACGAAGTGGTGGGGGTGAAAGTCACCGGCCTGTCAGAAACCGCATGGCGAACACTAGAGTCTAGCCATAGCACCACTATACGGGAAATATTGCTGGATTTTAATTTTTTTAGGTATATTCAATTGTCTCCAAATATCTCCTCTTCTAAGGTACGGAGCACCTCTCCCAAGGTATTTAAGTCAATGTGCATACCGCCATTCTTTCTGAGAAAATTGAATTGATGAATTGATTGGTTTGAAATTTTATTTCTTTAGGTATATTCTGAGGGGACCAACTGATATTGGTGTTTCGAGAAACAATACTCCATACTCCATGGGATCAGCGAGGATTTCTTGATATCGCATGTAGAACACATTCGATATTTTCAGCGGTTCGAACTGTTTTGGCACTGCATTTTGATAGTAGGCTTCAACTACGTACCCGCGTTGCTCACCCGTCCAATGAACATTGTAAATAAATGGTAAGCCATGCGGGTCCTGACAATACAAGCCTAGCCATAGCACCACTATACGGGAAATATTGCCACGGTGGCAAGTCAAGAGCGTATAAAATTGTTTTTTTAGTTTGTTTTGCCAGAAGCGTGGTGGTCATTAGAGTAGTGTTCCTGCCTCCTTGCATAACAAGGTACTTGGTATTTCATCACCAACGGTGATAGATATACTTACTAGTGGCAGATCTTCACGAGAGATGTGGTTATTTGCCCAAAATTAGAGATTTTATTATCCAAACAACTATATAACAAATCCTCTACAAATACCACATCGCTGGAAGTTACCTGGAATATCACAGAAACGCGACAACAACATAACATATGGGCTAATATAATATGCATCAATAATGTTTTTAGAGCCTGGGAACCTATAGTTCGGACCCTCCCCGGATCCTCGGGACCAAACTGATGCTCCGGGAAGGATCCGGACAACACTGTCTCCCAATACACGATCATAAATTAGTGTCAAGAGTAAAAACTTCACAAACGATAATATTTCCACAAAATTCTCAAACACACGACATGTTTCGCTAACATAGTAGCTTCGTCAGATGATATACTGGTACAATGAACAGTTCATTGTACTAGTATATCAATCTTATCGTTTGTGAAGATTTTATATTTGCCATGAATTTACATGAAGTAACGGTCGAGTCAATTGAAAAAATAGTGTCAAGAGCTATTTCACTTCCAGTCAGCTGCTTATGATCTATTAGGCACAAATCCGACCTGTCCTGGAATACTGTTCCCATATTTGGAATGTAGCACCCAAACATACCCTGAAACTGTTGGAGTGTGTCCAAAAAGAGGATATTCGTCTCGTGCATGGGTGATGCCTCGCTCACGAACTCACTTACTTCTCTGGAACACCGTAGAAAAGTTGGCGATCTGGCCCGATTTTATAGATGTTTCGATGGACGATGCTCTTTTGAAATATCAACAATTGTTTCTCCCTTGGCAGTCCCCGCGAGATTAACCCGTCGAGTAGAGGCTTCGCACCCCTTCGTGGTCACTTTGGAGACCTGCAGAACATCTCTTTCCAAAGACTCGTTCATCCAACGAACAGCGATGTTCTGGAACACATTGCCAAAAGAGGTGTTCCCCGAGGCATATAACCTTCAGAAATTTAAGAAGAACACCAACTCCTACCTTATTTCCCTTGGTTCTCACGATGTTCTCTGAACATCACAGGATATCCCTTTTCGTGGGAACCAGAACATAAAAAAAATTATGAGCTGGCACTGAACTCGGTCAGTGATGCGCACACGCCCGATTCCAATGACTGATGGCCTAATAGCCAGAGACGGGCGGAGCGTATGGGCATAGCTGACCGAGGCAAACGAGGAAAACGTTTTTGTTTTCGATTTTTATTTCCCTCCACCAACACGAAATTCCTACCACTGATATCGACTGATCAACTCCCTCACCCTCATGGGTATCTTCCTCGAGATCACCTATATAAAGGGCTCACCCATAGGAGATAGGCTTCTGCGACGTACACTTCACATATACGCTCACATTCCTCATCCAACACCAGCCACTTCTATCTTGAAATGAGACTGTGAATTGTGTTGTATTGTAAACAAATCGAAAGAAATAAACAATTTTAATACCTTCCTCCGAGCGAAAAGACCGGGGTTCGATCCCTACTCCAGTTAATCTTTTTTTGATTTTTTTCTCGAAGTAATTAATCAAAAAAATACTACGGAGGCATTTATTGGTTAGGCCGATAGTGATTCGTTATTTCAATTATGTTTCTTCTCGGGATCGGCCTGAAATTTTCAGTTTCTCGCGCTCAGCGAGCAGCGAGTGAATCGCAATATTACCTCGCTATGGTGCTATGGCTAGACTCTAGTGTCCTGACAGGCCGGTGACTTCCACCCCCACCACTTCTTAGCGCGCTGCAAGCGCCACCCCAAATCGTCCTGTTCCATTGCCAACCCTGTACTTTAATATACCATATTTCACCACTTTCATATGATATGGCCCGTAATTTTTTCAGGTAGAACGTACCGATTCTGAGGGATCATTCAGAGAGGGCAGCGGATCAGAAGACCTGGGATGGTTCCCGCCACCTCCACCGCCGCCAGACGGTAAGGAATGTCTTTGCGATAAAGAAAACTGTTGTAATTTCGTTTCTGATGACGCTGGAAAAGCAGCTGGACGTTACAGGGGAGAGAAGGGCGATAGGGGGCCAAGGGTGAGTAAACGTCAATTACAACTGTCAATTTTTTTTTTTTTTTTATCGCTTGGAGCGCACGAAAGGGAATCCCTATAATGTTCAAAGAACATCGTGCGTTCCTAGGGAGGATAAGGATAGGAGGTAGGTATTGGAATTTTTTTTGAATTTTTGGAGATTATATGTTGTTGGGAATACTTCCTCAGGCAATGAATTCCAGAGCCTAGCCGTTCTATGGATGAAGGAGTTTTGATAAAGTGCTGTTCGACATCTTTCGAGGTTGACAACGAAAGGATGTGCTGACTGGGCCTGTCTAGTTCGTCTGACTGGTATTGCTAGTGAAGGGATGATAGCAGAGATTTCCGAAGCACATTTCCCGTGGAAGTATCGATAGAAAAGTGAAAGGTCGCCGACCTTTCTACGGTGTTCCAATGATGTCAAAGACTGAGTGAGTGTGGCGTCACCCACCAGGCGGATGGCTCTTCTCTGGATGGAATCTAAGAGCATCAGCGTATGTTTTGGTGCTGAACCCCATATGTGGGAACAGTATTCTAGAACAAAAATACCTGTTTTTCAAAGTCCCTATTCATATCACCATAATTATCGCTCAAATGTGCATGGCATAAGTACTTCAATCGTCTGAAAATTTCGTTCAAAGATACATTTTTTACAATAGATTTCACACGAACAACAAACTCTTGATCATATCTAATTTTTTTGTCCTATCCTCTCTGCTGTCAGACCAAACAACGTATCTTATTTGGACAATCGAAACACTTCAGCTGCTGCTCTTCAAAATATAAGTATCGTTGAGACGTTGAGGTTAAGATTCTTCATGATTGTGTTCATGAAATCATGAAGCTTCGTGCCTTCATTGTCAATAGATGATTTTGTTTTTCTCTGTCTCTTAGGCAATATAATATGAACCAACTTATACTACATAAATTAGCTGACCGTTTTTCTAGGTCAATAACGTTATTATTATGTTAACTTTTTCCTTCCTCCTCTGAGGTTTGTAACTGGGCATATTTATATTTTTATATTTGTATATTCATATAACAATTAAAATATGATTTAGATAACAAAGAGGTGTATTTCTTCTGTGAATGTTCTTAAAATTTTTGTTTCTTATTTATTCTCAAGATTATATATTCTCTATGTGCTTTGAAACTTTTTGCTATAAAATTTTTGTATTTCCTGTAAAGCAAATGAAGAGAAATGCATTTCACTAATGAGAAAAAAAATCTGTAGAAATAAATTTGCTCAATAACCCTGAGGAAAAGCATAATTTCTACAGTGTAGGTAGCTCGGTTGGCATATTAACAAGATATATATAGGTATACGTTACCTGAGTAGACAGTGTATTTGTCCAATGTATCCAGCATAATTGAGTCAATAGTGCTAGGACAACTATTGAATGTGATTACTGTAGATCGATATCAGAATTATTGTCATCAAGAGTGTTCACGTGAAGTAACAACTACGAATTCTTGTCCTTTATTGACCAATTGATCTTATTTTATTTTATTAATGTCTATTTCCATTTCAAGGGACCACCAGGGGAGTCCATCAGAGGACCTCCGGGTCCTCCAGGACATTCTGGTCCTCCAGGAATGCCAGCTCCTGAGGTGAGTTCACAATACCTTATTAATATCAAGTACTCATTCAAAGTATTATCTGAATTATTCATAATTATATCATTCAAGCAAGAATGCAAATTTCTGACCCACTAGGAATACGCACTGTGTCCAAGATAAAGATGTCAATCATGGGGATCGTTTTGAAGGATTGCACCTGTGAATACATCCGTGAGCAAAGAATCAAAAACCATTGTGCTAAGAACGTATCACATGAAGGGTCTCTCACTAGTATTGCGAAATAGACCATTTAGGTAGTATGCGGCTATTGCAGGGTATTGCGAGGTATTGCAGGGTATTGCGGGGTATTGCGGGGTATTGCGGAGTATTGCAGATTGCAGGGTATTGCAGAGTATTGCAGGGTATTGCGGAGTATTACGGGGTATCCGGAGTATCATGGGGAACTGCGAGATATTGCGAAGAAGTAATAGATACTATGAGATTATGCAAATTATTAGGAAATAGGTACCTCAGGAAATACTATAGGTAATTGATCTGAAATATGATATGCTAATATGATGAATTGGCGCTGTCTGCTCACTTATGCCAAAAATAACATGTGTAGGTACCGAGGTAGGTACAGGGTGTTTCACAGTGGATGGAACATTAAAAGTATCTGGAGAACAGAATACCAGATCACTTCGAATCTTTGTGAGCGTAAATAATGAAACATGCTCAATCCATCTAAAATATTTGTACCAATTCAGTGTTGTCGCTTGTATCAGGAAGAAGAAGCTACTTCGTTATTTCAAATGAAACACCCTGTATATCATATCATTTTTGAAATCCTTATAGGATGCCTCATAACTTTCTCTTGTAATTTCCTATACCTATCTCTGTAACGGTTTTGAGTTAAAAGTTATTTTGTCCAATTTTTCGGCAAAAACCTGACCATTGAAAATTAACAATATTTTCCCAATGCAAGTTGACAAAATATTGCAATTTGAATCCTAGCTGCATAAGACCATTAAGTTTTCTGTCAATGCACTTAATCCCAGTTTCAGTACACAGGGAGGCTCAGAAGTAACTTCCTTCCGGGGACTCATAAAAATGAATGACACTCAGTTTTTTTAAATGGAATACCCTTTATAGTGTTAGTTATTCTGAAAGCTGTAATATTTATCAACTCGATTGTGTATACTTTCGTTAATTCGAAATACCTCCCAATATACAGGGTGTCCCAACGAAAACTTTCCACTCGGATTTACTGGGAAATGACAAATTATTTTCGGAAACGCTGAAACACGTCGATTTTGATTTCTAGGGGGACACATGTCAGTGATGAATTTAGTCACGCAACTTCATCCCCCTGACAGGGGCGGCTACCCGATTGCGAATCATCATAGGGAACTTGGGTCGAGTGATACATCATCTTCAAGCTCTCGTCATTCTCTATCCAAACGTCCATAATTTTTTCAAAATCGAATGAATGGTAATCGAAATTAGTGTTGTTGACAGGTTCAATGTTAATAGTCAATATCTTACTTGTTTCTATTCAAATTCAATTCATTAACTATTTGAAGACTCAATGAGTGGACAGATAGACAATAGCAACATCCCATCCGGTCAGGTAAACCAGTCACCCCACGAAAAACGAAAACAAATTAGTCAAAACAAAGTAAGTAGCCAGGCTGGGACTATTAATTGCGAAGATCTTTCAACCAAGTATCAGTTTTATGTCGCTACTCGCGAATACAACATTACAAGCGGAAGATGCCCACCCCAATTGTGAGCGAATCGTCGAAAGGAACATTCTCCACAGAGGTGAACCGACCACGGCACTGAAGCCCGAAAACCGTATTTCTCAGTTTTTGTTCTGTTGACTTTTTCATAGACAAAAAATACCTATTCTTTATGGTTCTCCTGCGTGTATGTTCTCAGCATGAATTCACAGTTCGCATGATTCTTCTGGAAATATCATTTGATTCGTATTCTGTGAGTCAAGTTTCTGCCTGACAATGGTATACGCATTAGAAGAACGAATTGAGTTAGTGAAACTTTACTACAAAAATGATGATTGTCCAAGAGCTGCAGCTAGAATTTTCAATACAAGGTATCCAGGGAAAAATGCATCTCATACCTATGTTCAAACGTTGATTGAGAAATTCGAAAGAACTGGGTCTGTGGGAAACCAGAAACATCATCCTTAACGTCTGATAAGGAACGAGGCTGTTGAGGTAGCGGTTTTGGGACACGTGGCTATGGATCCTACTAAAAGTATTCGAAGCTTGGCTGACGCGTCAGGTGTAGCGCGATCGAGTATTCAGAGAATTCTCAAGTCACATCGATTCCATCCATACAAACTAAAACTTGTACATGAAATGAACAAAGACGATTTCGACAGACGTCAACAGTTTTGTGGAGAAATGTGTGAGCGTCTGAGAACGAATCCCAGATTGCTCTTCAATATTTGTTTTTCAGACGAGAGTACATTTTTTGTTAATGGAAACGTAAATCGTCACAATTGCCGCTACTGGAGTGATACCAATCCCAGGTGAGGTCCACACACAAACTCCGCAGAAGTTGAATGTTTGGTGTGGTATTTTTGGCAAAAATATTATTGGACCACTTTTTATAGATGATCATTTGAATAGACAAATGTATTTACATCTTCTTGAGAATGCCATCGATCCCATGATAACGGATATTATCGAAAACGATGGAGATTATTCGGAAGACAACCTCCATTTTCAACAAGATGGAGCACCACCTCACTATGCAGTGGCGGTTAGAAATCTTCTGGATGAACGAGATACCAATGGATAGGGCGACGAGGACCAATTGAGTGGCCAGCTAGATCACCAGACCTCAACCAATTGGATTATTTTTTATGGGGGCATCTCAAAAGCAAAGTTTTTGCCACTCCGCCAGAGACACTAGAGGATCTACGTGGTCAAATTGTAAACGAGTGCGGCAGAATAACTCCAGAAGTATATTGGCAAACGTTCGTAATAGTTTCGAAAGTAGACTTTATCATTGTATGGAGGGCTCATTTCGAGCAATTAATAAATTGAATTTCGAGAAGAACAGGTACGATGTTGATAATTGAAATTAAACCTATTACCACACTAATCCCAATAACCAGTTATTCGATTTTGAAAAAATATAAACGTTTGGATAGAGAATGACGAGAGCTTGAAGATGATGTATCACTCGACCCAAGTTCCCTATGATGATTCGCAATGGGGTAGCCGCCCCTGTCAGGGGGATGAAGTTGCGTGACTAAATTCATCACTGACATGTGTCCCCCTAGAAATCAAAATCGACGTGTTTCAGCGTTTCCGAAAATGATTTGTCATTTCCCAGTAAATCCGTGTGGAAAGTTTTCGTTGGGACACCCTGTATAACTCCCAATACCTATATTGAATGTGACAGGACACAACACACAATAGGTAAATATCAATATGTACAGCACGTGGTTCGACCATGTCAAGTCTAAGATCTATTAATTTACTATCGGGTCACAAAAAATTTAAGTTGCAGATGAGTGAACTCAAATTTTTTTGTAACAACACCATAAAAATTACTATGTTGTGAAAAATAAACCCGCTCAAATGCCGAAACATTCGAATAGAGTGAAATAGCCTCTATACAGCCCCTGATAATGGTTCATTTTTCCCCACCTCTCTGGTGCTGCGGAATATTGCGGATTATATTTTGGTACTGCGAGGTATTGCGGGCAACTGTGAGGTATTGCGGGGTACTGCGAGATACTGCGGAGTACAGCGAGATACAGCGGAATACTGCGAGATACTGCGGAGTACTGCCAGATACTGCGACTGCCATTTGTACAAGTATTACGGAAGTGAGAGATCCCTCGGTATCACACTTCAAACCACAACATAAAAAAACTATAAGTAAGTTTAACTACTTACTTTTGTCCCAGAGGGCGTTAAGAAGTCAAGGGCGGAAGAGCAAACCTTGTTTTCCCCTGTGTATAATGAACAAGCCATCAGCTATTCTCGTGAAGTAAAATCGAGGCTATAACATTGCGAAACGGAAATCTACGATTTTGGTTTCCCTGCCGATGAATGAATCTTCCTCTTTTCTCAACAGGCAGTGTGCACCTGCAACCTGACCTCAATCATCGACACCCTGGCCGCCCAACGGCCGCCGCAAGGACCCGCCCCCTCCATCGAGGGCAAGCCGGGCCCGCGAGGCCCGCCCGGCCCGCCCGGTGACAGAGGCGCGGGCGGGCCCAAGGGGGAGCGCGGAGAGCGGGGGGAGCGGGGCGAGCGGGGACAAGGGGGGCAGAAGGGGGAGCCGGGCACGGACGGGACTCCGGGGCTGGGCGGGCCTCCGGGGCCGCCCGGACCGCCCGGACCGGTCGAGTTCGAGAATGTCGATGTGAGTATGTGTATGTCGGCAAAGTTAGATTTTATTGGGAAGAAACTATTAGTTCAACTATTTTCAGTAAACGTAAACTGTTTATGCGATGATCTTGTTGGATATCACTTATACAGTGTCATTCAACGCTCACCAGTCACCAACAGGCATAACCCAAAGTGTTATCCACGGATACAGTTGAGCGTACAAAAAATATATACAGATTACAATTTTCGCTTAATCTAACACTACTTCAAGAAACATTTGATGTTAGCTATGAAATTAAATATTTCTCTTTTATTTTAATACAAGTAGTGAATGATTGAATGACTCAATATCATCGAACTTATCATTGTAAAGTGTCACCATTCTATGTAGGGGAGAGTTTTTTCCTAAGTTTGTTCTGCAAAACGTTTCAAAGAAGAGACGAGTATTCCTCAGAGAACGAGTTGGAACATTGGGATATATATTTGACAAAATTCTAGGGGAGTCGATTAAGTCATTCATAATTTTGAATAAAAATATTATGTCGGATTGTTCTCGATGAGCCTCTAGTGTGACCATATGGAATTAGTTTCTCAGGAAGGCTGTATACAGGGTGTTTCATAGGTAAAGGGAAATATTTCAATGGTAGATAGGGGTCACCAAGGTGCTTCTGAAAATACCATATTTGATAGGTCTTAGAGTTTTCATAACGGAGATACAGGGCGATTTATCGATTTCGAATAATTATTCATTCGTCTATAAGTATTGAACTACCCAGTATATTTTTATAGAATTTGGTATGGAGTTTAAACTTGGGACGTTGAATTCATTCACCTATCGTGCGGAGAGAAAATCCAGGTTCGGCTTCAGGAAAAATTTAAATTTATTCGAAATATTAAAATAACACACTGTATGTAATAATTGACAGAGTTCATCAAAGGGATCGTGAAGAGGAGAAAAAAACTGAACTGGATTCGATGCTTTTTGTTTTCCCGCCACCAATTCTCATCGTAACAATCATAAACAGAAAGCTGAAAGTATGTCAATTTGAAGAGTATTGAAATTATGAAACCAGTGTCAATTATGATTATTCTATATATTTTAGTCAAAAAATAGCTCGAAAGAACTTACTAAGTCTCACAGTTTTTATAACGGAGATACAGGGTGACTTATCGGTTTTGAATAATTATTCACTCGCGATTCACTCGTCCATAAGTATAAAACTACCCAGTAACATTTTCTCAATTATGGTATATAGCTTACTTAACCTATCAGGCGGAATTATGAATCGATAATTCACCCTGTATCTATGTTATAAAGACTATGAGACCTTCCCTGAAGCTGAACCTGTATTTCCATACTGCCTGATAGGTCAATGAATCCATCGTCCCAAGTAAGCTCAATACCAAATTTGAGAAAATATTACTGCGATGGGTAGTTCAATACTTATGGACGAGTGATAATTCACCCTGTATGTCTGTTATAAAGACTGTGAGACTAAGTAAGTTCTTTCGAACGATCATTTAACAAAAATATATCAAATAATCATAATTGAAAGTGGTTTCATAATATCAATACTCTTGAAATTGACATACTTTTAGCCTCCTGTTTATGATTGTTGCGATGAGAATTGGTGGCGGAAAAACGAATAGCATCAAATCCAGTTCAGTTTTTCCTCCTCTTCAGGATTCCTTTGATGAACTTTGTCAATTAATACATACTGTGTGTTATTTTAATATTTCGAATAAATGTATTTTTTTCCTGAAGCCGAACCTGGATTTTCATTATGCTCGATAGGTGAATGAATTCAACGCCCAAAGTTCAAGCTCCATACCAAACTTTAGAAAAATATACTGGGTAGTTCAATACTTATAGACGAATGAATAATTATTCGAAATCGATAAATCGCCCTGTATCTCCGTTATGAAAACTCTAAGACCTATCAAATATGGTATTTTCAGAACCACCTTGGTGACCCCTATCTACCATTGGAATATTTCCCTTTACCTGTGAAACACCCTGTATAGTTGCAATGTTACATTCCCCACTATTTCTATATTCAAGATATCTTAAAAATTTATTCTGTATGATTTCCAATCTAGTCTTGTATATAGCGTATTGTGGTCGCCAGATGACATTTGCAAAATTCAGTTTACTGTATACAAAGGAGTAGAGTAAGGTTTTCATGGCATGAAGGAGAGGTGAAGTTTCTGCAATGTCTGATTATAAATCCTAAGATTCTTTTACATTTTGATACAACATAATCAATGTGAGTTGAGAATGAGAGTTTCTTGTCTAGTATCACACCTATGAACATATACTTTTAAACGATTCGTTTTTGAGATATTGGGTGTCAAAAATACGCTTCTGAATATATTTTTTCAATCAAAAGTTAGAAACGGTAGATAAATTAACGGAATTTTTCATAGATACCAAACTTTTTGAGCTTCATTAGGATTAAATAAATATTATCCATGACAACTATTCAGTGGCGGCTTATAACTTTAGATTGAAAAACTGCTATATTTATTCTGAAGCGTATTTTTGACACCTTATATCTCAAAAACTTACTAGTAAAAATGTACTAGCTCGGCAACATTGAAGACAAATAGCAGGATATCCACTGCGGTCTATGGCCTGTTGTGGTTCTTCTAATACGTGAATGATTGATTTGCAATGGTTTGCATAGGTTTGGTTTTTATTTTTTCTTCTGAAACGAAGCTTTCAGCTAAGAAATCTAAGAGGGCAAAAAAATTGTACTTTGAAATGCACGCCCCTGAAAATATATAACTCATTCATGAACTGTAATAGGTCTAAAAGTTAGCTCATTGATATTTCCACAATAGATGTGAATTTCATCACAATCGGTTATGTTATAGCATTTCTGAGAAATCAATAAATAATCGATTTTTTAAAGAAACTTGAACACCCTATATCTCGAAAACGAAGCGTTTAAAAGTATATGTTCATAGGAAGTTTATTCATTATTTCAACGAGTACTATACGCTGTTAAATTTTCCGTATTAGAAAACGGACCACCCTGTATAATTGTTTGGTTATACATATATACCTGGCCGGATGTGACACTAATGAACAGTTAATTTTGTGAATATTTTTTTTCAATAGCCAAGCTGGAAACCTAGAGGACCTTTCAAGGTAAGCAATCAAATCGCAAAATCAAAATTGCATTTTGTTGCAAACACTATTAAGGTCGAAGAAAAAATGGTACACAACTCGTTTGAAAGTTAATTTCCTGCACTCGTTACGTTTCCACACTCAAACATCATTCATCACTTGTTCGGAATACTTGTACATAACTTCCACACAGTTGAGCAATTATAAAATATTCCATCATTCAATCTGAAATAGGTACATGATAAGCAATAATTGAACACTCATTTTCATATCCGTCTATGTTTATTACCAATAAAACTGGATGCACTCAACATATCACTGATAATGCAAATTCTAATTGGATTTGAATCAGACAGACGAATGTAAAGTGTCTACTTTCATGTTAAAACGGATCGCAAAGAATTCTAGGGAATCGCAAAGAAATCCAAGAAATGCCAAGTATCAAGTATCTCGATGAAGGTTAAAACGTTCAAGTAAAGGAATTCCAAATGGATTTCTATTTCAGCACATTACAGAATAATGTGGATTCAAATGGAAATCGTGCAAAATGAAGTTTAAAAGTTCAGTTAACAATCAGAGTGTAACGTCAGTATCATCAGTATATACAGTATGTGCGATTTCAACTTGCAACACTCTCCTATAATTTCAAACCCGTTGCCCGATTTTCCAAAATAAAAATTCCATGATATAGTACTTACTCAACGAGCTCTCATATTAGAAAATGTGAACAAATATTCAGATCCTCAAGGCTTATTCTTTGTTGAAGGAGTTAAAATTTCAAAAATGACAATAGGCAATTGTTTCCGAAAAAGTAGGCATAACTCAAATTATGCCCCCATACAAAATTTCAACACAAAACCCAAAAATAACGTTGCCCAAAATCTACATTTTAAAGGTTAAACATAACAAAAAATAAAAAACTAGAATTTTCTTTATCCACGTCTGAATAATTTTTCAGCTAGATCATGATCATTTATCGACTCTTCTGATGCATTCTTAAAAATAATAAAATAAAGCAGCCTGTAAGTACACTTTGGTTTGATATCCCAAATCGTTGTAATTGTCAAGATGGCTGATGTTAGAGTACAATTTTGAGGTTAGTTGATGAGTTTGTACTTTTTACTAGTGTTTTGTGAAGTTATTAGTTAATAACAGTTATTGCTTACTCAATGATACCCAAATTTGATAATAATAAATAAGTTGTATGTCTATGGATTTAACTCGATACAATTTGTTGCAACGACATTTTTGTTTGAAATAAAGTTATGCTTCTTTCGGAATTGGCATTGTTCCACATTTTCATAATTGTTATTTTGAATGTAGAACAATAAACAGATGTTATGATAATTTTATGATAATTTTCTTACACATAAAAGTTAGTCATTTATAATAACAATTTCTCCCAAATACGGACATTTCCTCTCGTTTCCAATTACGTTGAGGTCCAAAAATTAGGACACACAATAATTGTTGATGATTTCATGGATTATCAATGTTTAAATACCATTTGGGGCCACGAATATTTTTTTTAATAATTTTGTGCCCCTAGATTTGACTCAATAAGGTAATAGGTAAAGAAGGTGTATGCGGAAACACCAAATATATTCAGTCACACTTATTTTCCCCCTGCTCTTTCCAAATTTGTGAATGAAATTTTGAAATATTGATATACAGGGTGTTGTTTCGACTCGAAACATACTTATTGATTTTTTCAAGGCCGGCCCTGGCATAAGACTCTTTTTTATTATGTCAATCGTCACCACTATGGACAAAGAACATACAAACCAAATATCGAAAAAATGTACCTATAGAGTGGTTCATAAGTTATGATTAATTGAAAAAAGGAGGGCAAGCAATAAATCACCCTGTATCTTGATTTTGAGGAATGATAGACCCATGAAATATAGATTATTTAGAAGTACCTCGGTGTCCTCCATCTACCCTTACTGTATGCGCATTTCCCAATGAATCACCCTGTATGATCTTCTTCACTACACTTTGAGACGACATGGACTTCTACAGTAAGTGAAATGAAAAAAACAACACGTACATGTCAGACTTTGGAATAACTATCAAAAATTGTCTCTAGTACTATCCGAGCGATCGATCATTCGAATGATATTTCGCTTATCATTCTAATACTAATTACTATTCGATTATGAGATTCATTCATTCATTGGGACCAAAAATTTACAATAGTTTACCCGAAAGCCTGAGACATGAGAAACAACTAAAATTTTATAGAAAGAAATTAAAAAATATGTATCAGAAATATCCAGATTGGCAGTACATGAAATAATAGATATATGAAAATATTGGCTCTTTTCTCGAAAACTTCTGTGTAACTCATACAAATAATTGAAAAAAAAAATTACTGCTGATTTACGATTCAACTATAATTATGATCTATGCATTTCCGTTAATATAGATAATTAGTTATTAGTTATCTTTATATTAGTTATCTTTATAGGTAATTTGTAAGTTATGAAGAATATAAAACAGAAGGAAGTTGTAAAAATATGTGTTCACTAATTTGTTTATATTTGTATTTATTTTGTTATTTATATTCTAATTTAATTCAAGCTTATATTGTATACCTACAAACAAGTATATTTTAATACTTCGTAGGATGATCTCTGATCAATATTTATTTATTCATCACTCACAAATCCCAGTAAATATTTGTATACATGTAACATTTGTGGATGAATAAAATTATTATTATTATTATTATTATTATTCGATTATGCCAATATCACTCTGAATCACCCTATTTCACCTTCCAGGACACCGTGTTGGGCAGCTCGATGGTCCGCCCCGGAGTCCCCGGCCCCAAGGGCGAGCCCGGCCCGCCCGGCCCCACGGGTCAACGTGGCCCCACGGGTCCCGAGGGCAACCCCGGCCGCCCAGGCTCTAAGGGCGACCGCGGCGACAGAGGACTGCCCGGCGAGGAGGGGCGCGAGGGCCAGAAGGGCGCGCCCGGGACGGACGGCACGCCGGGGGTGGGGGGCCAAAGGGGGGAGAAGGGGGAGAGGGGTGGGGAAGGGCCGCCCGGACCGCCGGGGGTGGCCGTGCCGGTGGACGGGGGGAAGGCGATAGCGGGGGAGAAGGGGGCGAAGGGGGAGGTTGGAGAGAGGGGGCCGAAAGGTGAGTGATAGATAGATCGATAGATAGATTTATTGTTGTTAATAGTAGAGTTTAAACGGGATCCTATCGTGCTATCCCGTGGGCACTTTGTTGCTAAAATGTAAAACCCATTTTTTATCATTCCTAAGACCTTTGCAATGCAAAATCACTTGGTCGTCCAAAAATCGTAGTTGGAGGGGAGTGGGGGGAGCCTTTTTAAAAAAAGAAGCCAATTTTTTTTTTCATCGGTTTTCAGATCTAAGATGTGAGATAATTCATTCCTCAAATTTGCATACCCATCCGGATATCAGAAATATTTTTTTTTAATTTATAAAAGTACGTCGCAGCATTGTTGTATATGGAGAGCCTTCACACAAAACCGCTTGCCCTGGACACCCATATTTTTAAAATCATTTAACTCGCTCTACCTCGAAAAGTATTGGGTCTAGCAAAAAAAGACTTACTATAAACGTTATAGACCAAACATCAGAGAACATGTTGGTTTTTTTAGAATTTTGATTGGATAATTGGTTCACGAGGAAATTGAATAAATCGAACGGCATGTCGCGACGAACGGCGGCTAGCGCAGAGATACGGGGAAGGGCGAGATTGCTATGCCTGTGTCAACCGAAAATCCACTCTACTGAGGGCGATGTTGATACGGTCGATTTTACCGTGAATTCACTGTTTTGTTGTAAATTCGAATGCATTGTTCTGGTAGCGCTGATTCTACTGAGATTACTAGTGATGAGTGATAAAGTTCTTGTCTATAAATCATATTATTAAAAGCGAATAATAACTTATTGCTAAGTTAACAATATTTAGAACTTACTTAGTGAGTATTAGGTACAGTTAGTATTTTTTTGTATCCTCTAGAAATGGATTTAACGATCAGCAGCAGCTCTGACAGTGAACTAGAGTCGAAAATCAAATTAAGACTTGCTTCTTTTCGTAAAACTGTCAATGGACAAGACGTTTTTATTCAAAATGTGTGTCTTATTTGTTTGGAAGGAGGAACGCTGGTTATCTCTCATGAAAAATCAAAAAAAAATTTCATTGAATTCACGAAAGAACGTATGACAAATTGTCATGATGACAAATATATGCGGCATATATTCTCAAAGTTTATGAATTAGAAAATCAAAGTTTTTTAAAATGGCACAAAAACCGTTATAAATCGTATACGAGCTCAAAGAACATTGCCTCGTACAAGTCAAAAAATAACAAACTGACAGCTGATTCTCCAGCAGATTTTTGTAGCAGATATTTTTCAAAAACGTCCCTTGCGGATACCTTTTGATTCACAAAACGGTTTGATTGCTACTAGAGCAGGGTTGGAATAAGTCATGACTTTTATGAAAAAGTCATCAAAGTCCGACTTTTTGAAATAAGTCAGACTTTTTTGAATTGATTGATTTGAAAAAAAAACAAACAAATTTCATTTACCCAAAGCGAAATAGGAAAAAAGAAACAAAAAAGCTATGTTTTTATTCTCTTCAGAAATCTTGTAGAATAACGTCATAATATAACTTTTTTCGAAACAAAATTAAAAGTGATGATAGAATACAAAATAATAGATACATATAGATCCAGTATCATCCATAAAGTTCGTAACACATGGAGAAAAAGTTTATTAGTAGAATATCGAAACATTTTTTCTTGGAGATCTATTATGCATGTCTGATGACTACTTAAAAGTCAATTTTGACACATGTCACTTGATCAGTGGTATGGCGGTAAATTCAAAAAATTACGATGGCAAAAAGTGGGGTTGGATGGGAAGATGCCAGATGGAGTTATTTAAAAAAAATAAAAATAGCTATTTTCAGTTTTCTCAAATAATGGCTGGAAACTCCATATGTGAGCATGAAATTGAATTCTATTCAACTTGTACATCATCAACATCACTACTGTCAGAAAAAAAAATATGTTACAAAATTGAAGAATATTCGAAAAAAGATAGCTATTTCCAATTCTCCTCCAAGAATTGCTCGAAACTGAATGTGGAATAGCAACTTAATGAGAAATGTTTATGGATATTTTGTTATCTAACCCCAATTTTCGTCGCTTCATAGTATTATTTTTATTTATCACCATACCAGTGATCACGTGACATGTGTCAAAATCGATTTTCAAGTTATCGGATATGCATAATGGATCGCCGAGAGAAAAAAATTCGATGATGTGATAATAAAACTGTTCTCATATGTTATGGACTTTATGGATGGTATATATCTGTTAGTAAAAATCTCTGTCATGCTTGAAATAACAAAGTCTTGTCAAAATACGATCGAACTTTTCAGTTTAAACTAGTTAAAATCAAAGGTATAATAGTGCAATTTGTCTCATTTTTAAAAATTTTAATGAATTCATTACTTTTTCGAAAAAAGTCAATGGAATTAATTCACGAATTAAATCACTGATTTAAATCATATGAATTAATTCATGCCAACCCTGTACTAGAGTCCCTCATTCTGCAAATGCACCACGTGATATTACGATATCTCATGTTATTATTAAGTATTTCGCCCTTCTCTATGATGATCAGTTTATTTTCCTCAGGTTGTACTTTTCTTTTTGATTTGTCAAAGTAATTTCTTTAAGGAAATGAAAGTCATTAGGTATTGCAAGCTTCTGATTATACGGCAGTTTTCGCAGAAAACACAGGGTTACTTCGTGATATTGTTCTTATTTTTTCTTGCATATTACAAGTCATAACTTGCCTTAGTTTTTGATTCTGTGATTGCTCCTGACAAAATACGCACTTTTGTGAATCAAAAGGTGTCCGCAAGGGACGTTTTTGAAAAATATCTGCTCTACAAAAATCTGCTGGAGAATCAGCTATCAGTTTGTTATTTTTTGACTTGTACGAGGCAATGTTCTTTGAGCTCGTATACGATTTATAACGGTTTTTGTGCCATTTTAAAAAACTTTGATTTTCTAATTCATCAAACTTTGAGAATATATGCCGCATATATTTGTCATCATGACAATTTGTCATACGTTCTTTCGTGAATTCAATGAATTTTTTTTTTGATTTTTCATGAGAGATAACCAGCTTTCCTCCTTCCAAACAAATAAGACACACATTTTGAATAAAAACGTCTTGTCCATTGACAGTTTTACGAAAAGAAGCAAGTCTTAATTTGATTTTCGACTCTAGTTCACTGTCAGAGCTGCTGCTGATCGTTAAATCCATTTCTAGAGGATACAAAAAAATACTAACTGTACCTAATACTCACTAAGTAAGTTCTAAATATTGTTAACTTAGCAATAAGTTATTATTCGCTTTTAATAATATGATTTATAGACAAGAACTTGATCACTCATCACTAGTAATCTCAGTAGAATCAGCGCTACCAGAACAATGCATTCGAATTTACAACAAAACAGTGAATTCACGGTAAAATCGACCGTATCAACATCGCCCTCAGTAGAGTGGATTTTCGGTTGACACAGGCATAGCAATCTCGCCCTTCCCCGTATCTCTGCGCTAGCCGCCGTTCGTCGCGACATGCCGTTCGATTTATTCAATTTCCTCGTGAACCAATTATCCAATCAAAATTCTAAAAAAACCAACATGTTCTCTGATGTTTGGTCTATAACGTTTATGGAAAGTCTTTTTTTGCTAGACCCAATACTTTTCGAGGTAGAGCGAGTTAAATGATTTTAAAAATATGGGTGTCCAGGGCAAGCGGTTTTGTGTGAAGGCTCTCCATATACAACAATGCTGCGACGTATTTTTATAAATTAAAAAAAAATATTTCTGATATCCGGATGGGTATGCAAATTCGAGGAATGAATTATCTCACATCTTAGATCTGAAAACCGATGAAAAAAAAAATTGGCTTTTTTTTAAAAAAAGGCTCCCCCCACTCCCCTCCAACTACGATTTTTGGACGACCAAGTGATTTTGCATTGCAAAGGTCTTAGGAATGATAAAAAATGGGTTTTACATTTTAGCAACAAAGTGCCCACGAAAATCTATTCTAGAAGCCTTTTGCCAGTCTATTTACTCTACTATAACATGCATGGTGTATTTACACAGGTCAAGGTCGATTATGCTAGCCTACATAACAAAATAATATTCTAAAAAATATACATCAAAAGAAAGAGATGAGAGATTTATTGGTGTTAATATACATGGTGTATTTACACATGTCAAGGTCGATTATGCTAGCCTACATAACAAAATAATATTGTAAAAAATATACATCAAAAGAAAGAGATAAAACAAGTTCAATTGAACAATTTATATCAATAAAACACATAATACTTTAATAGTATATTATGTAACAAGTGTTATAAACGTCCTTTTAGTAACGAGTATTTTAAGCACGAGCGGAGCGAGTGTTTAATAAACGAGTGTCTAGAAGAGTTTATGAACGCGTTACATACTATGCTTTTTCTACGAACTCCGAAAATTACATTAACATACCTGCTATTCCTGCTAACCTACAAAATAATTTGAAAGGAATGGAGATTGAGAACATAATACATGCAAAATGAACACATTTTATGCAACATGAAATATTCAAGTGACGTATTCCTGAGACAATTTTAAGAAAAAATATATAAACTTATGTTCGAAAATGCTTCATTCCGAAGATACAGGGTGTTGGAAAACAGAAATCAAATCATGTTTTGGATAAACATTTCATAGGAAAAAAGTACTTTACTTTGACGAGACTCACCACATACACATACTCAGTTTTTGTAATGTTCTCAGCAACTTCACTTAGCGCCCTAGGAGCTAAAACTAAGTAACATACATCAATATAGAAAATTGTTAATATCTCGATAACGATCATCTCCAACGTTGTTGATGAGGTGTACCTTTTTACTTCGAGAAGGTGTGGGAGTAAGGTTTTTTTTTATGGAAAAGTATCAAAAGTTCACTGTCAGGTCAATTTGAAATAAATAATGAAAGCGTATCACCCTGCGTACCCTGTAAAATGTTACATGTGAATTAATACGAAAATTGAACAAAAAATGAGAAAAAAATTGAGTACCTATGCCACTTTGAAACAATTTAAAGCGCTTTCCGCACGAAAATTTGAGCAGAGATGACGTCAGAATGACTACAGTGTGGAACTTTGGGTGGAAAGAGGTGTCTTACCTCAAATTTCAATTTGATCCCTATATTTTTGTTATTGGTATCACTCAATAGTATACGTCGAGCTTACTCAAGGCATTAAATATTCGCACTAATTTCAATGCCACCCTATATAGTGAGGGGTGGGGAAAAACTGATTTAGACGGGCACTGTATATACAGGGTGTCTGTAAAAGGCTGGGACATGGCTCGGCTGTGGACTCCTAGGATAAAACTAAGTTGATGCAGGCCAAAACTTACCTATATTCAAAATCGTCTCGTTGAGTTGGTACAAGGCGTTGAAGTTTTTTTGGAAAAAATAATTTGGCTCATAAAAAGAGTAGGCTGATATCGATTTTCATAGTTTTTGGCATGACATGTTCTGTGACTGTAAGTGACGTTTTTAAATGTTTTTGATCATCATCAGTGACCTGCAAGTGTTTCAAACAACCATATTGCCGAACAAATTTGGTAAATAATTTCTGATCTGAGACATCTTATGCATTTTTTAGAAAAATAATCTAGTTGGGACATGGCTTGACTGTAGACTCCTGGGATAAAAATGAGTTGATTTTAGCCAACTTACCTACATCCAAAATCGTTTCGTTGAGTTGGTACAAGGCGTTAAAGTGCTCACCCTAATAGGTCCTTAATAGTTATCGCTAAATTTGTAACTCGAGAGTTCTTGTGAAGCCCGCGAGGACCAGCAACATATCAGTTTGTTCACAATAAGAATACATTGTAGCCATGATCAATAAACAGTCCGACTAATTAGATTAATTTTGAAAAATGCGCAGGATGCATCATATCAGAAATTATTTATTTGCAAATGAACCTCGAGACTTATCAAAAATTAACACGATACAAAAATTACTTCTGAACGGAATATCTTTCTGGAAAAAGAAAACTGGAAGTTTCCAGTCTGACCCCTGGAAAGTTATAACCAAATTTGTTCAGCAATATGGTTGTTTGAAACACTTGCAGGTCACTGATGATGATCAAAAACATCTCAAAACGTGACTAACAGTCACAGAAAAATCGATCTCAGCTTACTCTTTTTATGAGCAAAATAATTTTTTTCCAAAAAAGCCTCAACGCCTTGTACCAACTCAACGAGACGATTTTGGATATAGGTAAGTTGACCTTAATCAACTTAACATTTTACAGACACCCTGTATTGAGATTCTGATTTGAGATCTGACTTTCCAGGCGACCGAGGACCGGAAGGTGAAGCAGGCCCCTCGGGCAGTCCCGGCCCCATGGGCCCCGCGGGACCGAAGGGGGACGCAGGCGTCGATGGGGCCGTGGGGCCAGTGGGGGCACCCGGCTCGAAGGGCGAGCGGGGGGAACGAGGCCCTCCTGGGGTCGCAGTCACCGTGCCCGATGGCAAGGAACATGACGTCGTCGCTGTCAAGGTCAGTGAAACGCTCGGTATATTATAGACTCTTTATGTTTTTACTTTCCCGAAATGCCTTTTAAAAAAAGCACTTTATATTTCGAAAGACAAAAATTATTTATTCAATCAGTTTTACAATATGAAAAATATACGTCTTTACTCTTAATCCAGTAACTTTATACATCACAGTATGCGTCAAATCTGGTAGTTCTGATTGTTTGCAGACTTGTTCACGATGTTGACCTAATGAATAATCCAAGTTTGTGACCTTGAGCGCCGAACGCAGCTTTGTCAAAAATCGAAAAAACTGCGAAAAATTCGTCTTGAAAAAAACTCTTTCGGAACGTGTTTAGGGTAGACCAAATTTGCTACAATATGATATAAAAACTGTCTCTGTTGACTCATTAGTTTTCGAGATTGAGCCTTTCAAAGTTTATAATCTTTTTCGAACTTTACAATTTTTGCAATCCTGTTGTTCTGATTGAATTTTGACCCTGATTATACAATTGAAGCCCTGTACTTTCATGATGAGATGATAAGAAAGAAAATGAGGAGTGTGAACGAGGATGTTCAAGCTGAGCTACGAATAATGAAATAAAAAAGATAAGTACAACGAAAGGTAATGAGTTTATTTGTTAGGAAATAGAGTAATATTAGAGACCAAAAATAGTTATTTATTATACAAGGGAAAAAAGTAGTAGATTTTAGCTCCAGGTTGTGTTGTCTCCCGACGCGTAGCGTAATTTATGAAAAGTGACATTTTATAACCTGCCAACAGAGATGAAATGCCAAACTTTTTTCCCGTCACAGAAAAAATTAGATTAATTTAGCCCTCTTGGAAGGTCCCGGTTGAGGTTCGTCTGGATCTAGATCGACGTATTGGGATAGCATATCCCCATCAGGGGATGGTGATGAATCGTCGACGTCTTTTGCCCACAAGTCATCCTCCATTTCAACATCGGACAGATAGTGGAAGCTGTGCAGATCGGGAAAATTTGCTTAGTTTTTTCACATTCCTACTGAGATTCTGTGAAAAACTCTAAGAAACTCCAAGATCTATCAATAATAAGAAGAGAAATGTGGATAGCAGCCATCAAGAGAAAGGATCTAACAGCAGGTACCTGAGAGAAAACTAATACTTATTATATGTGATGACCCTACAACCAGGCGTCATCTTGCCAGCTGAAAAGTCCCGTGGTTTAGATTGCCTAAAAAGATTGAAAACGTGCTACAGGTGGGTGGCATTCGTGACTTCACACGAACAGTACTAGCACACTCTGTCGGAGGTAATTGAAACTTCATCCCGCTAGAGTATATTCGAGTGACGCCTAAAACATTGCAAAAAATTGCGGAGCTCGAAAAAAATTATAAACTTTGAAAGGCTTAATCTCGAAAACTATTGGGTCTACAGAGACAGTTTTTGTATCATATTGTAGCAAATTTGATCTGCTTTAAAAACGTCCTATGTTCAGGCGACAAAGTTACTAGACTATCTACGCAAGATCATGTCTATTCTGAATTGCGGTTTACAAGGCATCTCGCTCTTTCCTTGAAATCGGATTTCTGCTGATGTTGTAGTCAGCAAGTTCTCACGGGAAACCGGGTTGCTGCTCACATAAACTGACTGTCGAGGGATGGAAAGCTATATCACTGCCCCAGTAAACGCAAACATCCCTGGGATGTCACATTCATGTCTCGCGAGGTAACAATGCAATCAATCAATCAATCAATCCATTTATTGTTTTCTAAAAACTCACAGTTTTATAAACAAGGAGTTTACACAGTTATATCAAATTCCTATACTTGTAATTGTATACCTATATAAGTTCAAAATTTACGTCCGGTATTTTATAAGTAAGAAATAAGCAACCTATTTGAAGATGTGCATTGTACATAGTTTGTGTTCTTAAAAGCAGAGTACTAACGTAGCTATCCAAAACTAGATAAGGCGAACCTTGATGAACGACCTACTTGATATATAACTGGACAACAATTAACAATTCAGCGAATAATATATTTAAAAACAGAGCAAAAGTAAGAAGTAGTAGTAACAGTAGCAAGTAGGTATGACCAAGACAAGGGAAACAATATTATAATGATTAAATTATCTTGTAGGAAGGAAAATATAAACATTAGTACTTCACTCATTCATAATGAATGAGCGGAGTTTCACAATGTTACATAAATGGGCAGATATGGATTTAGCAGAAGAAGGCGTGATATTGTTGAGAGTGTCGGCCAATGCGAATTACAAGAAAACATATCATTGGTATTGCCAGGAGACTCTTCATTTTACAAAACATTCGCAATATTCGTCACATCTTATTGGATTTGAGACTTAAATTAAAGGTGAATTTCTTCTTCTTCTTTTGTAGTTCTTGGTTTTCTGACTCCTCGCGGTGTCAATTTCCCCAGATCAGGTGAAAAAGGTGAATTTATGAGGCTCCCTAACAACCAAGAGACTCACTGGAACCTCGCATTCTTGTCTATTCATGTAATAAAACGGAATCAATCAATTTTGATGTTGAATGAGGAGTTGCTTAATATGCACTGGCATCATAATGTGAATCATAATATGATCAAAAGGGTCCGAAATAGCAGTCATTGTGATTTCAGTAGGACTTTCATGTCGAGTCCCGGATGTGATGCCTTCTTATATCTCTGGTATCAATCTGTGTTTACTGGAGCCATTTTAAGTGGAACCAAAGACCAAAAGAGACAGATTCCTGATCAGAAACTATAACTTCTGGATAATATTATTGGTTCCTTTATATTTTCCCCATTTGAGAAATTATTGAAGATGTGAAATAATGTACGAAAATAATTCATTGCTAGATAAAACCAGTACCAATTCATGATTTATGGAATGTGGATATTTTTATACACTCACAGGGTGAGAAAGGTGAGATGGGTAAGAGAGGAAGAAGAGGTAAACCCGGTCCGGTTGGACCAGCTGGACCACCAGGTACTTTGGGCGAGATTGGTCTACCTGGTTGGATGGTGAGTTAATTTTGATGTTGCTTTATGCCTCAAATTTCAAGGGGAGTGTTCCTCCTTATTTTAATTCAATATACATAATAAACTATAGATTTTATTGAACATTGAAGAAGACTAACATTGAGGACATTAAACATTTTGTTTTCTAATTTTTTTATTTATTGCATCTTTGGAACAAGAATGGAAAGGTGAGTTGTTATTACCTATGAATTCTTATCATTCAGATCTCGAAATTGATCCAATCTGAACTATTTATAGCGGCAAAATCGTTTATTGTTCTCTCTTTCAGTAGATATACTTGCTTATAGGGTTATCATAGAAATTCTGGGTAGTATTTTAAATGTGTATCTGAATAAGTCCTTCCTGAAATCAACCAGCTGAATATTTCATGGATTCCTTTGATCCAAGGTTGAAAGTTACAAGAACATAATCCTGATACCCACGTACGACTATTGAGATTTCCTTGAAACAATCTTGACTCTGCTTTTTGCAAAATTAGTATTCTTGAATTTACAATTTGTTGATATTCAGTAAATCGAATGAGAGAAAATCCCTAAATATGAAATAATGAATACCACCTCAATTAACCTACAGTACTCTTTCAATATAAATAGTTTCATAAAAATTCCTAAATCCATCGTTTCTAATGAAAATTTAATATGGGCAAAGTAACTCATGAGAACTTTCAATACTGAAGGGAAATTCACAAGAAGATCTAAGTTTCGTTCTTCTTATTCATTTAGTGAAGTCAAACATCTGAAGGTATACAGTTTTTTTTATTATTTTATCTTTATCATGAATGTTCTACCTATTCTCTACTTTCAAGGGTCGACCAGGAATACCAGGAGTTCCAGGTGCAAAAGGAGAAAAAGGAGATATAACAGGGGTAATTATTATTCTTATTATTGATACTATAGAAAACATACATTCCTGAGTATATGGTTTGGAGAAAATAAATCAAACAAGAAAATGAAGGAAGGTTTCTAGAATATGACATAAAAATTGTATTATAATATAGCTTCTGATGTATACTCGTAGGTTTATACAGGGTGTCCCTGAAAGGTATGTACAGAATCTTAGCACATAGTTGGCGTGAGGTCGAAATAAGCCGATTCAAAGAAACGGTGCAATTTCGGACTGAGGTAAGTTGTTTTAAATCGGCTTATTTTGACCTCACCACTATGTGCTAAGATTCTGTACAGACCTTTCAGGGACACTCTGTATAATTATGATAGTTTTCCTTAGTAAAAATGTTGTTGTCATCTTTGTAACCGGAGAGAAAATAAAAAATTGCTCGTCTCCATTGTGAGAAATTCACTTGTGAGTAGATAAGTAAATATCATTTAAAAAAATGCAATCAATATAACATATTGTTGTAATCCAACAAAGACTCAATCAATTCTTGCTAGTCATCATAATAATTCTTGTTTGTTTTCCAATAAACACGTAGTATACGATACATAGACGAAACATTAATTGAGATTATTCATTAACCTCAACAAGAATCATTTTGAAGTTTAGGGACTTTCTCAGTCTCCAACCATACTGAATTTTGGAACCATGGAAGCTTATACAGGGTGGTTTTGAATAAAAACAATTAATACATCCAATTTCAACATCCTGTGTATCAAGAACATGTTTATATGAACTTAATTTCCCATAATATCACAAGTAATCATCACCCCCTGGAGTTAGTCACACTTCTCCACTAACACCCCGTATAACTAGGGCAGATGAAATCACGACAATCTGTAAATAAAAATGAATAATGATATTGATAATAATAATAATAATTAGCAAGCAGGTTAGGTTAGGTTTATGGTATTGACAAGTAATCAACAAAATTTTCGATACAATTATGTGAATATGATTTAATAAATTAGATGAAGATAAAGGGATGAGACACGAAGAAAAATGAATGAATGTTTCTGTAGACGAAAGGCGAGAAGGGAGACGCGGGCGAGAAGGGCGACCGCGGCGCAGACGGCCGCCCCGGCAGAGACGGCAACCCTGGCCCGCCCGGCCCGCCCCCTCTCGAGGACGCAGTGCGCTACGTGCCGGTGCAGGGGCTGCCCGGCCCGCCCGGCCCGCCTGGTACCCCGGGGCTGTCCATCACGGGGCCCAAGGGGGAGCCGGGCGCGCCCTCCTACGGCGAGCCGGTGCACTACAGTCGGCCAGGTAAGCGTTTACATACAGAGTGGTCCATTGAAAAGGAAACAGAGGCGACTTACAGACGCCAGAACCGGATTATGAAACGACGCTGAAACACGCCAACTACATTTTCGAGGAATACATTGTTCCAAAATATTTTTAGCACTGCGGCGTTGCCGCTTCTTTCGAAAAGTAGCAGCAACTTTGTTATTTAAAATAGAATACCCTGTACTTCATTGCATTCATACATTCTTCATGTGAAAGTGTTTGAAGAATTATATTCTGGTAGTAGAAATGATGAGATATACCTTGAAACAAAAAATGTGGGTCATTTTTCATCATTGAGCCTCGCCTCGTAAGTGTGTAGCAATATTTTTAATATCATGAATTTTCATATTGACCCTCTTACTGACAGAGTGTTTCGTTACACACTAGTTTGAATTTCAGCAACAATCATTATTCACCAATATTCAGCACTATTTATCGACTATAAAAGATATGGACCTAATTAGTAGGTAGCTATGAAACAAAAAGCGAGTGCATTATGTTTTATAATTATTCTTTTCACCTGTTCACAATATAAAAACTGAGATGTTTATAATTCCTATATAAACATCTCAATAAAAACTATTTGAAAATTCAGAAACCAATAACTTATATTTCAACCATAATATTTCGTAGTTTTGAATTATTATTCGCCATTGTATGGAAAATTTGTAAACTCAGCTAGTCAGGTGACATTGCCACCTACTAATAAGGTCCACAGCTTTTATAGACAATACATTGTGCCGAATATTAGTAAATAATTTATGTTGGTAAAATATAAAATATCGTCTGACGAAACACTCTGTCAGCAACAGGGTAAATATGAGAATTCATGATATTAAAATAATAAAAATATTGCCACAACTTTGCAAGGAGGATCAATAAGGAATATACTGACAAATTGTAAATGATCTAAATTCAAGGCTAATACTCATAATATCGTTTGAGTGGTATATATTTTTAGAAAGCGCAAAGCATTGTTTCAAATATGAAAAAATATTCAGGGTGTTCCATTTGAAAAAAACATAAGTTTGAGTGATATCTAAATAATCAAAGCTTATTTTAAACATTTGATCACACCACAGTATAAAAACTGAAAAAGTGATAGTTTTTACTTTTTATATAAGCTGAAAGATAGCTGAGATACTGGACTATGTGAAGTGGGCTATCAAAATGTTGTTTGCGATATCGTGAGTTTCACAAAAAAGTAACCAACGTTCGTTCGGACATCGAAAATTGGACAGTCTGTACATTAACCACCCTTAACGTTACTATTTTTTCATATCTCAACACTTTGTGATTCAAAAACAAATGAAATTGAATAATTAAATTCCAAATCCTTGAATCATTTTCATATTTTGTATACATTCCTACAGTTCGATCCGCCCCTCTCGATTAAAAAAAAAGCACAATCAACCTATTATATTTTCTCAAAAAACAACCAACGGAATCACCCACTAATGGTTAAATATGCATTATGCATTCATACCTAACCAAAAAAAGTTTATCAAAATCAGTAAAATAGATAATACACAGGGATGCTAGAGCAGTTGGTATAATACTTGAGTCCTTGAACGTGATATGCATGTTTAGATGTATAGACACACAAAGTATATGAAAATGAGCTGAGTTAGGGCACCAAAATATATATATTCTGCATAAGGCCGACCCTGTCCTGCGCAGAGTGTTTGATTAAACTACTATATTATATAGATATATAGATGCTGTTCATGAAAACCTATAATATTCTGCAGTGAAACTGTGGTATTGTCGAGGGTATTATTGAATTGCTATTTCAAACATTTTGATTTTTCATTTTCTGCTGCACAGAAGGGACTAGAAGCAGTTTAGAAGAGTTGCGAGCTCTAAGAGATTTAAAAGATCTGAAGGATTCAAGTGCTGGTAGGTAATAGTACATTATTCATAGGGAATAAAGTGATAGTTTGAATCCTTAGACAAAAAGTTTATAGCCCGTACCAACGGAAGTAAAAGATTCAATATAAAAGCATCACTCTTTTAGCGTTGCTTACTACGTGATAACATGTAATAATTTGTTTTAATTTAATTTTCCACAGGAAGGGCAACAGCCAGTCCGCCTTTAGCGAACGTGCCATATTCAGACCAAGCTTCGACCCATATCGTCCCAGGAGCAATAATAGTCCACAAAAGAGAAGCCGTTGCCAGAATTACGTCAGCCAGTCCTGTTGGAACTATAGCATATATTGTGGAGGAAGAAGCTCTTCTAGTCAGAGTCAATAATGGATGGCAATATATTGCAGTAAGTTTTCGAATCTCACAATGATAATTGGAACAGAAACCAAAACAAACTTGACTTCACGCTAGATTCTATGTTGAATGTTATGTTGCACTTGAAATTGACACATAAAAATAGTTTTTATACCTATATTTAATTTCAGTTAGGTGCATTTCTGCCAGTCTCCACATCAGCACCACCTACAACAACTAGTCGTCCCTTATTCAGACCACCTCTGGAAGCTAGCAATTTGATCAGTCACGTTGCAAAGACCACATCAGATGCTTCTTATGTAAGTTGATTCAAATCATTTAGTTACTTATTTATACTTAGCGACAATTTCGATATAATTCTATTGATTGAATAAATTCCCAGCTCCTAGGAACTGAAGTTCAACTTTAGCTCCTAGGAACTAAAGTTCAACTTTAGCTCCTAGGAACTAAAGTTCAACTTTAGCTCCTAGGAACTAAAGTTCAACTTCAGTTCCTAGGAACTAAAGTTCAACTTCAGCTCCTAGGAACTAAATATGTTGCCTAGCAACATACCTATGTTTGTCGGTTGTTGGAAAATGTTATTCTTATGATTGTTAGATCCGCCTGGCCGCCCTGAACGAGCCACGTACGGGCCAAGTGCACGGCGTACGTGGCGCCGACTACGCCTGCTACCGCGAAGGGCGGCGTGCCGGCCTCAAGGGCACCTTCAGGGCGCTGCTGTCGTCGAGGACGCAGGACGTCAGCTCGATCGTCAGGCAGGCCGACCGACGGCTGCCGGTGGCCAATCTCAAGGGCGAGGTCATCTTCAGCTCCTGGTGAGTGTCTGATGTCATCTGTTTCTTGCTGCTCTGATATAGGCCTGTTCCTTTCCTATGAAATTGTGACACTGAACTACACTTTTTCCAAAGAAGCGTTCCTTTCCTTCGTTGCTTTTCCCACTACACCTTGTCGTCCCTTTGCAACGGTGTAATTACACCGGTGTTGGATATCTCCACCGAGACTAAAGTCGGTGTGAAATACACTAACAGATGTTAAATCGTTGAATTTGATAAAATCAGCGAATCAGAGTGAAATTTAAAGAATTATATAATAATAATAATAATAATAATATTTATTCACCAGAAAAAAGAGAATGATTACAATGAAGATACAGAATATTCATAAAACAGGGAATAAATGAGAAGAACCACAAAAGGAGTTCCTTGAATGTGGATTTTCCAGTTATTTCTATTGATGAAATATCTTAATCTCATATTATCTTATATAAATCTGAAATAGCTGGAAATGAAAAAGTTTTTGTTTATAATATTCGGGGTAAGTTTCAATAACAATAACAAATAAAAAAAAGTACATATATCCTATATCAATAATATCTCAACACACACACAGTAGTTTTTTTTTTTTTATATATATCAGTTTTTAATATCAATATACTGACTGATCAGCGAACGAGGCACAGTGAGTAGCCACTTTTTTGTTATAGTTTTGAACATTTTCAAGGAATTTAGTTGCCTTATGCTAGGGGAAATTTTATTATATAATTTGGGTCCTAAGTAGAGATAGCTTCGTTGAAGAATATTTTTTTCTGGTTTTGGAACATATGAAGAATGCAATCTATATCTAGTATGATGTTCATGAGTGATTTGAATGAGATCTTTCTTATAAACTACTCAACACCAATTTCGTCGCACACCAAAATGTCGCCCCTGTTATAATGTGAATAACTCTTTTCAGTTTAGAACAATTCGAATTTGGTTCACACTGTTCGATAGCCCAGTCCTTCAGCTATATTCTCGTACTTCATTGAAACATGAGTGTATTCACAAAAAATCTCTACATGGTGTTTTCCCACACTGTGCGAAATTTCGGAATATTCAAAACGCTCTCAAATGGTGAAAAAAATTTTTTTCTCAACTTCGACAACAGAGGCATGAAGATGATCTCATTACTTCGAGGTATTTCGCGAATCAACTTCCTATCTCTCTTACTGACAGAGTGATCTCAAAAAATCAACTTTTTGGTTTTGCAGCCATAACTTTTTTCCACGTCAACCAATTTTGGAAATCTTAGGCTCATTTTGAAGATAACAGTTCAGATGAAGAGATTTGAATATCAGAATCAACTCAAGATGGCTATCAAAGATCTAGAGTTTTCTTGAAAGTGACCCAAATCTGGAACGCCCTCCGAATCTCGGTTGGGAGGAGAATTGATTGAAAATCAACTTGTTCTCGGAAAAACAATTCATTCTGGATGCGTCCATATTCTCCTCGCTCTCAGTAGTCAAGAATTTTGCGTGAGGAAACACAATTGAAACATGTTCTTGCAGAAACATTAGATCATTTCTCCTCTGTAATGCATGGCCCGCCGTAACCAACTTTACAAGAATCACAATGAGTGACTGACAAACCCGACCAGCTGAGGCTCATCATAAATGGTGTACCAACAAGAGCAACGGATTTTGATTTTTTCAATAAAGTGATTTTTGTAACAGTTGTCACGTACATAACATGCGATTTAAGAATATGGAAAAGTATTCAAGCGAACAACGTTTATTTATTGTAAAAACGCATTTCAAAAATGGTGAAAGTTTCACAAAAACAGTTTACCAATTACGCAAAGTTTTCAGTCGCAATATTGCGCCGAACGAATCGACAGTAATAACCAAACAATTCGTGTCGGAGATTTGGAGGGAAGATAACCCTTGTTCCCTCATTTGTGGAATCAGTTCCAACTGGTCGGGCGTTAGATGTGGCATCGAAACTATCAAAATCTGTTTATGATTCGAAAACGACGTCTAATCTGACTTGTCAGTCACTTACTGTGATTCTTGTAACGTTGGTTACGGGCCATGCATTACAGAGGAGAAATGGTCTGATGTTTTTGCAAGAACATGTTTCAATTGTGTTTTCTTACGCATATTCTTGAGTACTGAGAGCGAGGAAGATATGGACGCATCCAGAATGAATTGTTTTTCCGAGAACAAGTTGATTTTCATTTAATTCTCCTCCCAACCGAGATTCGGAGGGCGTTCCAGATTTGGGTCACTCTCAAGAAAACTCTAGATCTTTGATAACCATCTTCAGTCAATTCTGATATTCAGATCTCTTCATCTGAAGTTTTATCTTCAAAATGAGCCTTAGTTTTCCAAAATCGGTTGACGTGGAAATAAGTTATGACTGCAAAACCAAAAAGTTGATTTTTCGAGATCACTCTGTAAATAAGAGAGATAGGAAGTTGATTCGCGAAATATCTCGAGGTAATGAGATCATCTTCATGCCTCTGTTGTCGAAGTTGAGAAAACAATTTTTTTCACCATCTGAGAGCCTTATGAATATTCCGAAATTTCGCACAGTGTCGGAAAACACCATGTAGAGATTTTATGTGAATACCCTTATGTTTCAATGAAGTACGAGATTATAACTGAAGGACTGGGCTATCGAACAGTGTGAACCAAATTCAAATTGTTCTAAACTGAAAAAAGTTATTCACATTATAACAGAGGCGACATTTTGGTGTGCGACGAAATTAGTGTTGAGTAGTTTATTTGTGCTGTCTGGTTACTGTCACGAGAAAAAATAATTGCCGTATGTCGAGAATCTGTGTTTCCTTGTATAATTGGTCTGTGGGATATCTGAGTGGTTTCCGAAATATTATCTTCAAAAACCTTTTTTGAATTTTTTCTAAGTGTGCTAGATGTTTGCTAACGGCGGCTCCCCATGCTATTATAGCATAATTCAAATGGCTTTCTACCAGTGCGTAATACAACACCCGTAAATGGTCCGACGTGAGTATATTTGAGAGATATTTGAAACGGTATAGGATGGAGCGAAGTTTTTTGATCAAGTAATTTATATGTATATCCCATTTCAAATTGTTATCCATGTAGACACCTAGGTATTTAGTGTTTTCCACACGTGATATAGGGATCTCTTGATCATTTATATTTACTGTTAGGAAATCGAAATTTGGTAAGTTTTTAGAATAGGATGTGAATGGAAGAAAATGAGTTTTATCGAAGTTAACTGTCAAGAGGCGGTCTCTAAACCAACTGAAAATTTCACTCAAATCGCTTTCTGCTTTCGCTTTCAGAGAATTCCAATCGTTGTCCTTTAGGAGGATAGCAGTATCGTCGGCAAAACTAACAACTTCCCCATTCAGAGGTATTTTGAATAGATCGTTTATGTACAGATTGAATAAAATTGGACCAAGAACTGTTCCTTGGGGAACTCCATATTCTACTAATCTTGGATCACTCTTTATGTCATTTATTTTGACTTGTTGGACTCTATCTGTGAGGTAGTCTTTCATAAGGTCAAGTGCTAGGCCTCTAATACCTATAGCTTCTAACATTTTCAGGAGATGGGGGTGGCTGACCGTATCGAACGCTTTCGCGAGATCGATATATATACAAAGTGCAGGATTTTTTTTATCGATGTAGTCACTGATTTTCGATGTGAGTAAAGTAATTGCATCATCTGTAGACTTTTTTTCTTGGAAACCAAATTGATTGTCTGCTAAAATTCCATATTTTTTCAGATAATTGATGAGACGCTTTTTAAATTATCATTCATAATAATAAAAGTTAGGAAATTCCGTTACGGTATACCTACAAGTAGATCTGCGTGAAACTGAAAAATCAATCCTTCATAAATGGAAATTCGGTTCGTATTTATTCTTGACAACTGCACAGCCCACTTTACCATGGATTTTTTGAGAATGCCTACATGGAAAGGAGACTTGGAATTCCACTTGCTAATTTTGAATAACGAGATTAACAGGCAAAGGCTGTGACTTGATGCAATAAGGTAGGCATGTTCGTAAAGTTTTGGAAAATATATCAAAACTGGTGCGAAGAATACTGAACAACTTTTTCACAGGAAATGTATAGGCACATCGCACATCACATCGATATTTGAAGATAGTCAGAATAACAGAATAGTCAGCCTGTTATTTTTTATTTTAGATGAGGACCCAGTAACATCATCGTTCACAGCAAATACCACAAAGTTATTGTTTTGTCTCTCGAGAATATTTACCCAGAGTTAGGAAGATATAATGTTAATTAAAAACAGGCAAGAAAGCTATATGTGGACGAGGCGAGAAGTTTTGGAACAATGTGATAAGCGAAATTGAAGCAGCAAGCTGGAGTATGACAATCGACGAATATTTCCAGGAAAAATAGTATATCACGAGTATTCCATGATTGAGACAATAAACGAGCGGCTTGCGAGAGTTGCGCACACTGCATCCATCAGTCTTGCTTCCAACATAAACGTTTTGAACGTCTTAAATTTTATCGCTGAAAAACGAGGAAGGTTGGTGGTTGGTCACGTGTGGATCAATTCGGCTTCTGTATTCGTAGAGCAAGTTGACCTCCAAATGTAATTTTTGCGAGGAAGAAAAGTATCTGGAAATGGTTGAGTTTTTGATATGTTGTGGATTGGAATGAACTGATGAAAAAATCCAATTGACCTCACCTTCAAAAATTGACAGTTTTCTCGATATTGACCTCGAAATGTATGTATCGAAAAAGAGATGAATGGAACAATAATCAATAGAAAAAGTTGCTGTTTTCGAATTAGTGTTTGGCATTCTTCTAATAACAAATCTTTTTAATATGATACCTCCACAGTTGAAGAAAGCCGAAGATAGGATGTAATGAAATATATATTGAAAGATGATTATAGTCTCGGTTATAGTCTTTCCGATGTCAATGGAGTTGTAGGTATACACACTAGTCGAATTTATATGCCATATATCTATTTTATTCTGATCATTCCATCGATTATAAAAGTTTTTTGAGTGTAGGTCAATAGGATTTTTTCATCAGTTCATTCATATCTACAACATACCTACTTTATTCAGCCATTTTCATAGATTATTTTTCGAAAAAATCAGATTTGTAGGTCAATGTCGAAAAAACTGTAAATTTTTTGAGGTTAGGTCAACTCAATTTTTTCATCAGTTCATTCCTATCTACAACATACCAATAATTCAGCCATTTTCAGAGATTTTTTTCAATGGGGAAATTAAATTTTGGAGGTCAATATCGAGAAAACTGTGAATTTTTTGAGGTTAGTTCAATTAAATTCTTCCATCAGTTCATTCCTATCTACAACATACCAGAAATTCAGCCATTTTTTGAGATGTGTTTTCTTGAAAAAATTTAATTTGGAGGTCAATATCGGAAAAACTGTCTATTTTTTGAGGTTATAGTTCAATATGGAATATCTGTTCAGTATATCAAAGTCTGCAACATACCAAAAATTCAGCGATTTTCATCGAGAGCCATTTTCCCTATAGTTTAGTGCGGGGTCCTTTCTATACTCTGTTTAACCGCTGATCGTTATTGTTTCTTAGTGATATATTTTGATTCATTGATTTATCGATTTATCGATTCATCGACATATTTCCAGGTCGGAGATGTTCTCGGGAAGCGGCGCCCCGTTCCCCCACCCCCCGCCCGCCATCTACTCCTTCGACGGCAAGCACGTCCTCCTGGACGTCGCGACGTTCCCCACCCCCGCCGTCTGGCACGGCGCCCTGCCGACGGGGGAGCGCGCCCCTCTCACCGCCACCTGCGAGGGGTGGCACTCGGGGGCGGGCGACAGGGTGGGGCTGGCGGGGGAGCTGGAGGGGCAGTTGTTGGGGCAGACGAGGAGGGGGTGCGACGAGAGGCTGGTGGTGCTGTGTGTGGAGGCGACGACGGAGGTGTTGGTGCAGAGGAGGCGGAGGAGGAGGAGGGAGGCGGAGGATTATCGTTATTACGGGTGGGTACTTCAGAGTCAATGATACTTGATAACGGTACGTCACAGAGAAAAAGTCAATCGATTCGAAATTGTATCAGTAGGTGATTTTTTCCGTTATCTTTCATATTCGCTAGCAAATCATGTAAATTTGATTTTTCAGGAAAATAAAGAATAGTTAGTGAATGACTGTTCAAGAAAATGTAATCTGTATATCATTCCATTATGCGTAATTAGCCATAATGTTGATATTACTTAACTGCGTACAAAGATATTTTTGTGAATGATTTTCTTGTCAACCTGACGAGTATATGCACTGATGATGACTGTATAGGAATTATTTTGTCTGTAGGTTAATCGAGGTGGTGGTACATTCATTTTACTTGATTTTTTGGGATTTTTTCTCCTCGTTCCTATAAAATAAAAATATGCGTATTATTTCAATATATTCGTAGTGGGACAAATCAGATGATCTGCCCCAAAATGTCACTGCGTTCAACAAATTTTTTTTATCAGGGAGCCTAAAAGAAAAATCCAGTAGCTTGTCAGTGACAATTTGTTAAAAAAAAGTTTGAAGGAAAGAAATATAGATGTATATTGAAAAAATATGGAATTTTCACTCATCTTTGGACGTTTTGGGACCGAATCTGCTTCCGTTTCTCAACATGAAAATGCAAAATAATTATCTTTGGAAGTTATGCTGCTTATACTTTGACACTTTAAAGTGTAACATTTTGGGTCAAATCATATGATTTGTCCCACTACAAATATATTGAAATAATACGCATATTTTTATTTCATAGAAACGAGGAGAGAAAATCCCAAAAATCAAGTAAAATGCAAATTCTCAGCTTCAGAAGATTTCATTTTCAAATTCATCGTTTGTGTTCCATAGATGTAGTTTAAAGTTCGTCGTGGCATAAAACAGGAAAGTAGTTGTATTCTGTCGGATTTACCGAGAAAGAATTAATATTTTCATTACATAGAGAATGCGAATTCTCAATGTATTCATTTATATACAGGGTGTCCCATCAGTCATGGATCAAAGGAAGTGGGGTGATAGGGGGGGGGGGGTCATTTCCAATCCACGATAAAATATGTCACATTTGTGATTTTTATTTTCTATAAATTTCATCCACATGGATGCACCTTTCCACAGAAATAATTTTATGACATGTGTAACTTCATATCAAATACCTGAGAAAAATGTTGATTTCCTTGAGTTTTGTCATTGAATGAAATTGATTTTTGAATGCCGCCGGCAGATTTGAAAGCTACCCCTCAAATGGTATAACATATGGGGTAATTCAAAACAGCCTATTTGTTGCTAATTCTTTTCGAATGGGTCGTGTTTTTCAGAAAAATTCAATAAATTTTTCACTATCAACAATTTGATAACCACATATACCGTTAGTTTGATTGTAAATTACTCCCCCCTTCCGCCTATACCACCCCACTTCTTTGAATTCTTGACTTATGGCGCACCCTGTTTATATCCATTTTTGCATGTTCATGATATATCTGAGAATATTATTTGTCAATAACGTTATTCAAATTTTAATTCTTGCTTATGCTATGAATTCAATGGTCTTTTTTTCTGTAGATCGTTTAGTTCGTTCGTATTTGCTTCAGTTTGGCATAAGATGGCATAAGATGGATTTTAGTCATATTACTAGACAGGGATAGCCAATTATCCAATCTTATTCGTAATAATCCAACTCCAAATATTTAACGAAGATATTTTTTCTTTCAGAGGAGAAGGTGCACTGAGTGAAGAAGAATACTCCAGCCTGCTCAGTTCTATTGAATGAAGTATTTTTACTCTATATTAGAGAGTTCATTGTTCCATCCATAGTCATTATCTACTCATTACTTGTCATAGACATAGTCTTTAGTTATTAATAGACAAAGTCTGAGTCATCGTACCATTCTCAAAGCCTGGATTATTCGATTATTGACATTCTTGTTGAATTCAATCACTTGTCTAATAGTTCACTGCCCTATTGGGAAAAAAAGGAGGAGGAGGAGTATCTCGAGTATCTGCGGAGCTATTTCAACTTACCAAATAAATGATTGTATATATACATGTCATTCTGTTATTAAGTTTTGTACTTTTTTATCGAATAGATTATTATTACTCGGATAGAAACTATATTGATATTATGTTGTTACTCTTATTGTGATTATTTGATTTAGATCTTAAATTCGTTGACGCGCTGAAAATGTTTTAGATATAAGTAGGTACCTAAACCTATATAAGTGTATAAATTGATCGAAATGTATGTTATATTATCGTCGAAAATAAAGTGATTAGGATGATATGGTCATTCATCCCTACTCAGTGTTTTATTTTAATACCTTATTCAGCACTTACTGGGATAAAACTTAATTACAAAAAACGATCAAGAAGCAGACATGTAGTCAATAAAGAGAATATGTGCTCTTCGAGTTTGAATTATACAGCATTCAACCGTATAGTGGCTAGAGTTGATCAAATTTCTCAAGTAGACTTGAAGAATTGTCTAAAATTCTCCTTGAAGGGCGAATCGTAGCTCTTGAAGAGTCTCTGACAAGGCCGGGCGAAGGCGAATAAGCCTCTGGAGTTCATCCCTAAGATGCTCTATAAGTTCTGAATTATCGTTGATAAAAATTTAAAAAATTATACTTTCCTAAAACACTGTAATTTCTCATAAGAAGAAGATATTGGCGTGAATCAAGAACCATTGTGTTAAATTGTGAAGATTGACAGTGCCTGTAGTGAAACAAATAACTATTTATAAAAAATGGAAGATTATTTGAATTTTTCATACTTTACCCACCTATACCTCTATACTATAGAGTCTATAGTATAGTAATAAGGAAACACAATGTATAAAGCAAGGTTAAAACAATAAAAATGAAAAAAATAATTCGCTTTCTAATTTTGTACCTATCACAATAAGAAAGCATGAGCAAAGCACCTGAAGGCGGAACAATAATAATATATAACATCGGTGTTGTCAAAGTAACAAAATATCCTCAATAATCCAACAATTTTTTTTACACCCGTGGATAATGCTTGATCATGTTTGAATATTAGTAGATTATACCACGAGTCAATAATGATAGCTATTATTCTCGAGGATTTTTTACGAATCGAGCCGCGTTAGCGGCGAGGGAGTAACATTCCGAGAGAATAATAGCCATTATTGCGAGTAGTATACTCTACTTTATTTGCGACTAATATATAAACTTGTGGTTTTTGAAGTATAATGCCATATATTAATCCCGCAGGGAATAATGGCGAGGGATTAATAGTCTTTATTCCCTGCGGGATTAATATATGGCATTATACTTCAAAAACCACAAGTATAATATATTAGTCGTGAATATACTTATCTTATAATACCACAGTTTATGGACTACTATTTCTCTAAACTGAGATAATACCGGGTACCACGGTATTAGAAGAATTGCCTTAGAGTTGATGAAGTCTTATTTGAACGACAAACCCCAAAAAGTAGTTATCAAAAATACTCAAAGCCAAGTAGCAACTATCGAACAAGGTGTGCCACAAGGCTCCATACTCGGACCTTTATTTTTTATAATATATATATGCTAATGACTTAATCAACTACTTCCAAGCTCTCTCATCCGTTCAGGTAAACGCATATGCGGATGACACTTAATTTTCTGATCAATGATCGAAATACGTTCGCCCTCGCAGAAAGTACAGAGATAGTATATACGAAAGAATAATTACAAGGGCAAATAAAAACCAGTTGGAATTGAATGTAACGAAAACAACTCTGATGAATTTCACCCTGAGTAATGCTACTGATGAAACCCTCAACATTTTTAAAAATAATGAACTACATGTTGAATCGTGTGTGGAACTAGCAAAATGCTAGGTCTCACATTAGATTACAAAAAGATTACAAACTAACGTGGACACCGCACATTGAATCACTTTGTGAGAAACTGCGTAAACATCAGTGTTTTGCGCTGAGGTTTATGGCAAACCACTGTGGAAAAGAGGTCTTGATAAATCTATATTATGCAACCATCAACTGTCATCTGAGATATGGAATTTTGAACTGGGCTACTGGATCATCTGCTGACAGGGTGTTCATCGCATTCTTCAAAAATATGCCATTCTTATCATTGCTGGTTTGGGATGGCCGCAATCTTGTAGAAGTACTTTCGAAGAGCTCAAAATACTCAGGGTTGCTGGTTTATATATCTACGAAGAACAATTTCTTGTATTGAATCGCCGTCATCAGGTACCAAATATGGTGATTCTAAGATCAATGATAAGAAAGATAATTGAAGAAAACTGCATTCTAGGACCTATACCTTCAAAGGCCGCTAAGGAATCATTATCGGACACATGTTGATAGGAACATTTTTTAAATAATTATTAAAAGCTTTTATTTAACTTGCATTGTATGTTTGTATGGATGTATGTATGTATGTTCGGGTGGAATGGAATGAACTCAATTTTGAAGTGGAAATCTCCATTGAGCTGAAATTATGTAAACACGTTCAGTTTGGATGACAATGCACGATAAGGTGTGTCCCGTTATTCTAAATCCAATATGGCAGACTATCCAAGATGGCGGAGTAGCTATTTTTGATATACTTCTACAATATGGGTATCAAATAAAAAGCCTCGTTGAGAGTAACTCGAAAAATGATGTGACGTCATTTTAAATCGAATATGGCGGACCATCCAAGATGGCGGTATGGTCATTTTCAATATACTTCTACAATATGGGTATCATTAATGAAAAGGCTCGATCATTGAGAGTAATTCGGAAAATAATGTGACGTTATTCTAAATTCAATATGGCGGAACATCCAAGATGGCGGAATAGCTATTTCCAATACACTTCTACAATATGAGTATCAAATGGAAAGGCTCGTTGGGAGTAACTCAAAAAATGATGTGACGTCATTCTAAATCCAAGATGGCGGAATGGTCATTTTCAATATACTTCTACAATATGGGTATCAAATGACAAGGCTCGTTGAGAGTGAATCGAAAAATCAAGCTAGTGATAACTAAAAATTCAAAAATGATTTGAAAGTGAAAAAAAATTTTTGTTAAAAAACTTTTATTTAAACGCTCTAAAAAGAAGAAAATAAAATTGTTACTAATAATTTTAACTATCAACTTATAACCTCATTATACCCAATTTATATGATCATAGTTGTCGCGATGATCAATATTTAATTAAATTGTAATTTTAAAAATTTTATCTCATCAGATTTTACATAATTAAATAAGTACTAGTTCATTCACACAACTGAATCGCGCGTCAAACTTTTATGATCATATAAATTGTATATAATGAGGTTATAAGTTGATAGTTAAAATTATTAAGAAAAATTTTATTTTCTTCTTTTTAGAGCGTTTAAATAAAAGCTTTTTATTAAAAAGTTTTTTTTTACTTTTAATTTATTCATCAATAAGCCCTCCAATTCCTGCAACGAGAAACCAAACTGGTAAATCCTGCAACACTGTCTACCGCGATTGCGCTCCATTGCCTGCAACTGCCAGCAGGAAAGTCGTGTGTATTTTAATAGCGTATTTATTTATATCAGCTGTTCACGGATAGTGCATCTCGCAACAAAAACAATGCCGTTCATCTCCAAAGATTGGAGGTCTCCTGGCGAAGAATGGGTGAAAACACGAAAGGGATGTTGGGAGAAGAAGAAAGTACTCGAAAACTGCAAATCATTAACGTGAGTAAAAGTTGATTTCCGACCAGCTGAAGCTAAATCCGATCGATTCGTTTCAATGGTGTCACTAATCGTTTCTTTGTTCTCGCTGCTCTCGTTTGCAAGATTTGATTTTTGAAGTTTATAACATTGTTGGTCCCGCAGGATTTTCACCTCGTTACTCAATCTTCGTTTGAATTTTGCTACAGCAATAGCGAAACTCCTATATTATACAGTGCTTCCGTAAAGTAGGTATTGAATACATTCATTTTTAGCCAAAGTATATATTTTTAAGGAATTTCCTGAGACAGGTCGATTTTTATTTTCTTTTTGCCACAATTTTCAGAAAAAATCAAATATACAAGGTGATCCAAGTTTGAGTTTTGACGTCGGCGACTATTTCTTCAAATGAAACACCCTATATACAGGATGTCCATGTGCAAAATCTCAGCACATATTCCTGAGTTCAAAATAGACCGATTTGAATCAATTTATCTCAGTCCGAGATCTCTCAATTTCCGAGATACAGGGTGGTAGAGTTAAAAAATAAAAATCGAATTTTTCAAAATATATGAACATTTTTGATATCACTTAAAAATTGGTAGCCTGGGGGCCTTTTGGGATGCGAAAAATGAATATAGACACCTTTTCATTGTGGCCATTAGAGGGCGCATACCAATGCACTTCTTTTGGTTTAGAATGGCCATAACTGTTTTCTCAGTGTAGTTTAGTCGGTTTGCAATGTTCGATGGATGCCGCACCAGAGTATTTAAAGTATTTTGAAAAAGAAATGTTTGCTGTTATCTTCGTGGTTGTAATTTGGTCAGTGAATGAGCAGTGCAAAAATTGATTTTTCAAAATACTCTCTTAGAGTGTACTTTGTTGATTTTAATTTTTTCAATTCACCACCCTGTATCTCGGAAACGGAGCAATTTTTGAGACACCCTGCATTATTCAATTTTTGGAATCTCCCTGGTAAGCAGCTGAATTCAAAAATATATTACACTTAGGGTTTGTATACAGTGCGTCCGTTAAATTGAGTGCTCTCGTAAAATGCTTGCCATTAAAAAAATACCGACGACCTCTAGTTCCTCATACATACACGAAGCATTCTGTATATACATATAAATCGTATTCAAAAGAATGCCCAAATGAAAATAAAATTCGACGGCTTCGAGCGTATTTTACAAAAATGTTTTCTTCAATTTTCAACGAATTTATCTATTACTCTACGAGAGCACTCAATTTATCGGACGCACTGTATACAAATCCAATGTGTGATATATTCTTGAATTCAGCTTTCCATGGAGATTCCAAAAATGGAAAATAGGTGTTCCATATGAAAAAATTGTCGTGGACGTCATTACTCAATTATTCAATTTTTCCTTTCAAATGTGACAAATTTGAAATAAAAATCGACCTATCTCAGGAGATTTCTCAGAAATGAAAAGTTTGTCAAAAAGGGGAATTTATAAACTTATTATTGATGAGAGCACTCAATTCAATATGCGCACTGTCTCAAAGCCCAAGTGTAATAATATATTTTTACCCATGGAGATTCCAAAATTAAAATGATATATAGAGTGTTCCATTTGAAAAAATTGTCGCGGTCGTCGTAACTAAAACGTGAATGTTCATAAATGTGTATAATTGAATTTATTCAGTACTTTACGAAAGCACTGTATTATTCAAACGTATACAGGGTTATTTAAAGTGAGAACAACATATTTTGATGATGCACATTATCCGTTCCGAGATCCAGATGTGATAATTCTGCTACCTATTTCAAAAATGTCAACCATAATACGAGCAAAAATCAATCTTTGGACGGCCATTTCTTCTTTTTATTTCTTGCCACTGATTGAAATTATTTTCATGTAATTTACAACCCTAATGACCCTAACACAAAAATAAGTTTGACTGCACAGTGCACATGATGGTGATGATTAACTGTAGATTTCAGGTATAATTTCATCAGCATATAGAATAAGAACAAATCACAACATTTTACAACAAAATTCTAAAATCGATTGTTGAATATTTTTCAGGTGAAAAAACAGGATAGGGGAGAAATTATGATGCTATAAATACTTTTTCAATTTATTCATATTTCTTTTTCAGACCTTATTGGACTTCATTATCATCGTAAACGTAAATATAGGGATGCCTTTCGACTAGCACAATGTCTTTTTCCAGCTGTTTCAAGTCAGCTTCCATCTTGGATTTCCTGATTTTCTTCGGTATTGTGTCAGTCAATATCGGTAGAACTTGGTACTGCTTCTGAAGCTCTTCCCAATTTTGCTTTAGTCCCTATGAAAATAAATGTTTTCGAAACAATTATATTGCAATCATGAAATCCATATACAATCATACTAACATTGAGAAGTTGTTCTCTCTCATCCCTGGTAATATATCTGCATAATGGCTGTTGAACTCCAGTCGCGTCTTTCTTCATCTGGTATTCCTTCTCTTTGATTTTTATGAACCTCACCAGATACTTAGGCGTTTTTCCGAATTTGGGTAGTTTAATATAAATCGGTTCCAGTCCTATGGAACGAAAATTTCGTTTCATAAAAGCACACAGAAATTTCTCAGATATATATAGGACCCAAAATTGAGCCTTGTGGCATACCTACAGAACTTGTAATATCAGTTGACTTTCTGATTTCACTCATTCATTTGATGTTTCATCACTTTTTGCAAGTGTACCCATAGCAACAACTTTAGAATATTTAAGGGAATTACTCGAATATAACAACCTCTTGATCCGGATAATATCAAAGAATTGATCAATCTCACAAACCTCTGCATGAGCCAAAATATTTTTCAATACAGACAAGAATTCTTTGAGCAACATGGAGGTACAGTCGTCTTCGGAGAACATGTCGCACATGGACGGTGTCAGCTCTCTTAATCACCGCTACAGTAAGAGCGCTCATACCGACCAATCGCGACATGTTCACTGAAGACGAGTGTACAGCCATGGGTAATTGTTTATCACCTTTCTTGGCTGAACTGTTCATGAATCGGTTTGAAACGAATGCAAAAGAAAAATTCGAGTATTTCACTTGTAGTATAGGGTTTGGATTACATAAGATGACGATATTTTTGCAATTTTTTATACGAAAATCACAGATATAGCTAACTTTTTTTCACAATTCGCGGGAATCAATGTTACCAGGTGGCGCTCGGTTTTCATCGTTCCATGTCAAAGCCACGTCAAAACTGGGGGAAAACAAACTCAATCCTCACTCAATCCCATTAGTGCTATTTACTTGTGTACTATGTACTGATAAGAGTGATACGTTATTGAATTGATTGACATTAATTGTCAATATTCGATCGAAAACGCTAATAAAGCCTGTTGTAGATGTTCTTTTGGCAGATATTTTGCTCTATTCAGATGGAAAAAGCCGACCAGTAGTGGAAGGAGAAGCAGTTCTCCTTGCTAATCATGTAATTTTGTGTGAGGCAGAAGACCTCAACAGAAGGCACATTTTTGAATTTTTGTCTACAAACTTTGGCGATGAAATCTTCCCCACATGAAGTGAAATTGAAGTTCGGGTCCACAGGAACTCCTGTAGAACAATGGATTCGTATTTGTTCATGCAAAACAGGAGAATCTGGGTATTATAAACATGTTGTAGCTGCTTTTATATGTCAATTGATTTGCTCGTCATAATTAGTTTGAAGTGTTCGAACTATCTCCAATTCTACACCCGTTCACTGCTCACTGAACTAATAAAAATGTAATAAAATGTGATAATTAACCAACTCAACCATCATCACTACCAACAGTGCCAACACTGTATGTCATTGACAAGTTTGACTACAGCTACAGCAAGCTGAATGCAATGTAGTCTATGCACTTTATCCATAGACAACAGTTTGTTTTCCCCCAGTTTGAAGTTCGTATTCTGTAACCTAGATGTCGCCCACTTCGTGAATCTCGCGAATTGAATAATTGCTTCCCCTTCATCAAATTCACTTTTGAATGCGAAAATGACGGTCAATTACGATTCTTAGATGGTCTTGTGATCAAAAATGGCAAAAACATTTTTGAATTTGATGTTTTTAGAACAGAAACTAACACACTTAGATACATAACTGATGACTTCAATCACGTATTTCAAGACAAAATGGCAAGTTTCAATTTCCTAGTGCATAGACTAGTTTCATATGAAAGGAGTATTGTTTATGAATGGTTATGATATCAAAATAGTAGATAAATTAATACGTAGACATAAATTTAAGTTAAAACTTTGGAATTCTTCGACTTTTGAAGTGGATAAAACAATTCGAGAAGAATCCCAATCCCGTTCAATCCCAAGTACACAAGAGGACTTTATAAAGTTTTCAAAGACATAGGTTTCGAAAGCGTTTATCAGTCTGTCTCAAAGAACACTTAGCACATTTGAAATATGGTAGGTTAGATAAATCGTGTGTAGTCGAACACATGGTCAATTACAATCATAGCATACATATTAATAACCTCAAATTAGTTGAGCAAGTTGATACTGTTAGGAAATTTTATGCATATGAAAGCTTAGAGATATTCAAGAATAATAATAGAGTAATGAATAAGGATAATGGACCTATCCCATTTATCCCTCTGTATAGTATAGTGATATAAGACCAAGGTTAACATGTAAACTTAACTTTGCGGTTATTGTCTTTCACGGTTTGGTGGACATATACCTAGTATATAAGTACCCAGCGAGCACAAAAACATCTCAGAGATGTTAAAAGTACGAGATTTCGAGACATTGAACCTCCACTGCGATGTTCTGTTCACACATGAATAGAACTATTATAGAACAGCCAATGTCCGTCGCAGGCGGCAATTATCGAGATGTCCTTGATATGTCACAAAACTAACTTCTCCGTAGTTTTTTTTTGAAGCCTTTTCATGGACACAACAGAACAATTTCAACGTGTCTTGCGCACATTAAATCGCTGTAAAAAAACATTTTCGGGGTACTTTTCTGAAGCCGTTTATCAAAATGAACTTTTGCATTAGGATTCCATTTCCCTTGAATGAAAAAATGCATTAAAAATAGATTGAACATAAAAATATTTTCTTGATATGAATAAATTACCTTCTTAATCGGTTTCTGAGTAGTGCTTACTACACACAGACATATAATTGGAAATAGGTTTCCCAATTTTTGAAATGTTCTCCACAATGCATAATTTTGCAACTGCGGAGAAGCTGTGTATTGATGAATTCGTACTTTTATATATTGATTACACTGAGGCACCGAACAACACATCTTGCATCTGATGGTCATTATTACAAACTAAATAAGTCTTCTAACACAATAAACTTCACCAAATTCCTTTCTGTTCGTTAGCAGCGTGATGTAAGCGTAAGAACAAAATCGAAAACAAATCAGAATTCATCGTATTGTGACGTAAGCATGAGACGTTGTGGTGGGGCAAACAAAGAAAGGGCACAAAAGAACAAAAACAATACTTTCAATATCCTTCTAAGACCTCTTTGGGAAGTGCATATTACGCCTCAAAAAAACATCCTCATGCCTACATTTCTAAAACATCCCAAAACATCCTAGGGATACCTTCTCAGTAGGCAAACAAAGAAATGCCACAGAAGAACAAAAACAATACTTCAATATCCTTCAAAGACCTCTTTGGTCAGTGCATATTACGTCTCAAAATAACATCTTCATGCCAACAATTTCAAAACATCCCAGGGATGTTTGTGCTCGCTGGGTAGACACTAGGAGAAAACATTCAGTTTTAATCTTCTCCTGAAGATGCTAACATAGTTAGCGAAACGTGTCAAAAATCGGTTTGGTTAGTGGTAAACAGTGTGTGGTGGATTCTCTGACTCATTGATATAAATAAATTGGAGAGGACAACTTCCAAAATGAAATACTGACCAGCCTTCAGTGGTTTGCTGGTACCACTTTTATCCACAACTGTTTTCGGTTCTGGTTCTTTGGCCTTCATTTTCGACATCGTTTTGATATTTTGTACGACGAAATTTTTTTGGGGTTTCGGTTTGTCGTCGATTTTCGCGAGTTCGCTCACAGTGGGCACTTTATCTCTGTGCGGCAAATGTTCACAGGGTTTCGCTTCCTTAGGTGGTTTGCAAATGGTGTACGAGGGTATGCCTGGAACAATATCATCATTCGGATGACGAACAAAATTATCTATTGCCGAAGGTTTATCAAAAATGTATACGTGTGTCCCAGCTAAAACTTGTCACCCCTCTTATCTCCGATGTCGTTGAAAAAATTGAAAATCGCTCGGACAGGTCGATTTCAATTTGGCGGGGGACACATTTTTTCTGCAATTATCATACAGGGTGATTCACATAAGATCCGACATAGAGCAGGCGGGGCATGTAGGGGGTCCCAAAATATGGCAATTTAGCGCAACTTACCTCTATACCAAGTTGCTTCCCTAAGGAGTTATAGGCTTTGAAAGTGAAGTTATAAATTTTGAAAAAAATCAATATCTCCGTTATTCTTGAACTTAAAGCAACCAAATTTGGTACACTTTTTGGATGTATTTAGAGCGTTACTTGACACAGCAGTAACTAGAGCTTAATTGAAATTTGTAAAGGGGGTCTGTTGAATATTAATGGTGCGCCACCCGGTTTACCCCCTTTACAAATTTCAATTAAGCTCTAGTTACTGCTGTGTCAAGTAACGCTCTAAATACATCCAAAAAGTGTACCAAATTTGGTTGATTTAAGTTCAAGAATAACGGAGATATTGATTTTTTTCAAAATTTATAACTTCACTTTCAAAGCCTATAACTCCTTAGGGAAGCAACTTCGGATAGAGGTAAGTTGCGTTAAATTGCCATATTTTGGGACCCCCTACATGCCCCTGCTCTATGTCGGTTCTTATGTGAATCACCCTGTATATTGCAAAGTTGAAATCTTGAGCAAGGCTACGATTTTCATTGATTAAAAGGGCTCGCATGTGTACTCAAAAAATTGGAGGTCATATCGAGCAATTTATTTAGACGTGTTGAATTTCTATCAATTTCTTTTTTGTAAAAATTATTTTAATACATTCGCTCTGAGCACCCGGTATTTCCATATTAACCTTTTCGTACGTAAAAAGTTATGCCCTCTTCCTATTTCGACGAAACAAATAGGAGTATGTGAACATTATGAGATTAGCGTGAGCCGCATAGGCATCAAACAATAACCAGTACTTTTCGAATTATCTTAAAAACAAATAATTTTATCGAAATTCAACAAGAAACAAAAAGTACTCAGAAATGATCGAATACTTGGAGAAAAATAGATTTGAAGTCATTAGCGCACGTACAAAAAAAATATGGGGATAAGTGTGTACTTGACCCCTGTATTTTGAATATTTGACAGTGTTTTTTCTGTCTTGTTCTCCTCACACGATGTAACTCTTTGTGCTGTAGTAATGTACCAATTTTAAGATTGATATCTTAATAAATACGAGAGTAATTTAAAAAAAAAACAGTTTTCAATTTCCAACTTTGACACCCTGTATATCGAATATGCAGGGCTAAAATGAAAAATGGTATTTAGAAACTCATATTGTTTTTGTTCAAGGAATATATGGTTAATGCATTGACCTCCTTTTAGCGGACACCCTGTAGTTCAGATAGGAATGCAGCCAAAGCAGTAACATACAGGGTGTCTCAGGTTTAACTCGTCTAACTTTGACAATAATCCATAGCAAAAATAAAAATATTAGATACGTATTCTTTTGTTTTGTCGTGGAGAAACTTGTTTTCAATAGAGGGGGTGTTTAAGTTCGCAAAACATTTTTTGTTTTTGTTTTTTATCTCAGTTGAAACGAAACCTAGAGCGATTTGAAATTCGGTGAGCACTTCTCTATTGGCAATATGAAGAGTCCTTATGAATAGAGGGGACTTAGCTACATCCTTATCTTGGACACAGTGTATATCACGTTGCAATTTACTTGATTTCCTCAGTTTTGTTCTCAAATTTTCAATTTCATCATGTAGTTTTGCAATCAATTCCTCTTTCTCCATGAAAATGTTGTTTTGCATTTCGTGTGATGATAATGATAGATTTGTTTAAATAGTCTGTTTTGTAAATGGATGGAACAGCAGATTCTCTCTAACGAATCTTAAAATCTTCTGTTCAAAAATGGGCCTAAAATATAGTTTCATTCTAATCTGCTGTTATAAGAAGTGAATTCCAATGTATGTACCTCACAAATTCTGCTCGTCTTTAAATTAATTTTCCATCCAGGCCGTTTATTCATACATTCCTTCCATATGAGAATGGTTGATATTTTCTTTGGAAAATTAAATAAATTAAATCTATTGTCTTCAAAATTCTCAATTCAATTCTGACGTTCATGAAATTCAGACAATCTTGAATGAAAAAGCGTTGGACGACTATGGTGCTCTTGTCACAATGCAAGGTGTGTAACTTAATAAATCCAAACATTAAAAAACACTAACAGTTGTTATTTCTGTGTCCGAACTCTTATCTTACTAATACCATCCAGTGACTCTACTGCTTTCTATGCTCGGATTTACAATTTTCAAAATTTACCTGTATGTTTTTTGAGATAATTTGTAGGATCTGGGGGTTCCTCTTCTGGAAGGCCCATGGTAGCGTGCTGTTTCACGCATCTCTTGAAATGCTTGTGAGTTCTGTTGGATCGATCTCTGAACTTGGATTTGTATGGAGGAGCCTTGCTCTTGAAGGCTCCTTGTGATTTTGTGATGTTGTAAATATTTTCATCATGATGAGTTATCAAAATTATTGACATGTTTATTAAGCGAAAATTGATAGGATGTCACTGGCTGGAAACCATCATATCATCATTATTGATCAAACACGTTTCTATGGAGCATATATCGGAGGACGATATACTGAGACGAATACATTGAATTTGACTCATTTGAAATTACGAATTGATGCTGCAACTATTAAATCTTACTCAAACTTTGGTGGAGAATTCATATATCGGCGCCGCCTATTTAGATTTTGACAAATATATCTTAGACATCCGGTTTAAATGTCCATGTGTGATGAGAAGCTGCTGCATTCTTATCAGTATGAAGTCCTTCACGATTTTATTGTTGAAATGTAAGTCTCTTTTTATAGAGTTGTTTTTGAAACTTTACATTCCAACTGTTCGAAAACAAGGTTAAATTTAGAAGTATTATTTATGTACATAAGAAATGCAAACTACAAAAATATATCCTTCAATACCATTACGAATGCCTAAATACATATTTTGGCAACTAAAATTTCATCCTCAGTAGATTGAATAGTGAATAAAGATGGTTGCCAAAATAGATATTCTGAATAATATTTCGATAAGGTATGGTAAATTGTGATTGAAATGTATTCATTTTCTATTCCAGAATAGATAGCTGTGAACAAGATGCTGAAATGGCCATTCAACCTCACTGTCATATCACAATTAAATGTACTAAAGAAGTAAGTCAACTCCCATCGAATCAGATATCTTTTCATTGCTCATAGCTTCATTGTTTCTAAGAATGAAAAATTTTAACAAAAAATGTATACAGTGTGTCACAAATTAGATGGTAACTGAATGATTGATTGGTTTTGAATTTCAGAGGTATTTTCAATAAATTTTCCCTATTGCTTCCCTTTCTGCTTTGAAGTATATAAGTCAATAGATATAACACCATGCATTATTTTTCTCCCATCTCAACATATTTTCTGTGAAAAAAACGGATAAAAAGCATTATCACCACTCAACCAGTAGTTGGAATCATAATAATCTTCAACTTCATTGTGCTAATTCCATTTAATAAAGCTATGAGAGTATGAGAGAAAAAACCTACAGACATTATTTTATAATACTTTTCACTTGCTCTCTACTTATGATTCATATTTTCAGATCAATTTATACAAATTACAGAAAATTTAGATCAGTATATAATTTATAATATAATAATGTGAAGGAGTTGTTGATATTCTGGAGAAAAAAAACTGATATTCGATTGTGATTTATCGTATCATTACGTCTCATAGTACACCCCATTTTATGTATCGAGCCAATTTCGGAAACACCCTGTATGTTTACATAGAATGTTCATCTTGAAGAAATGCATTCTATCAGTTGTCAAAGTCCTGCTACAAAAAATTGACTCATCATGAATATTCGAAGTAGCGATATACGAATTTCACGAGTTTCACGAATTTTACGAATTTTACGAATTTTACAAATTTTACGTATTTTTCGAATTTTACAGATTTTGCGAATTTTGCGAATTTTACGAATCTTACGAAATTTACGACTCCTACAAATTTTACGAATTTTACGAATTCAACAAATTTTCAGAATTTAACTAAATTTACGAATTATTGGTATATAGGAATCCTACGAATTCTACAAATACGAAATTTACGAATTTCACGAATTTTACGAATTTCACGAATTTTACGAATTCTCCGAATTTTCCGAGTTTTACTAAATTTACGAATTTCAGGAATTTAGGAATCCTACGAATTTTAAAAATTTTACGTATTTTACGATTTTTACAAATTTGGCGAATTTTGCGAATTTTACAAATTTTACGAAATTTACGAGTCCTACAAATTTTACGAATTTTACGAATTCACCAAATTTTCAGAATTTAACTAGATTTACGAATTATAGGTATATATAGGAATCCTACGAATTCTACAAATTTTACGAAATTCACGAATTTTACGAATTCTCCGAATTTTCCGAGTTTTACTAAATTCACCAATTTCAGGAATTTAGGAATCCTACGAATTTTACAAATTTTACGTATCTTACGATTTTTACAAATTTTGCGAATTTTGCGAATTTTACGAATTTTACGAATTTTACGAAATTTACGAATTCACCAAATTTTCAGAATTTAACTAAATTCACGAATTATAGGTATATAGGAATCCTACGAATTCTACAAATTTTACGAAATTTACGAATTTTACGAATTTCACGAATTTTACGAACCCGAATTTTCCGAGTTTCACTAAATTTACGAATTTCAGGAATTTAGGAATCCTACGAATTTACAAATATTACGAAATTTACAAATTTTACGAAATGTAGGTACAAGATTTACGAAATTTACGAATTTTACGAAATTAACGGATTTTACGAAATTTTTGATCATCAGATCGCCGGTTTCAACGAATTCGACGAAGCCGTCAAGCGCCTGGACTTCAGCAGCGCAGTGCGCGACGTGCGCAGATTCAACTACATCTGCGCGTTGCTCGACCTCCTCATCGGCCAACAGATGACGGCGCTGTCGGGTTGCGCGCAAAGAGTGCTCTTGGCCATGCTGGAAGAGGTCGCTAGGTACGCGACGGCCAGTCAACACAATCCTAGGAGGCTGAGGCATTTACTCAATAATCTAGAGGGGTTGAGGGCAGCCGAGAGATCCGCTTGTTGGGGTGGTGAGTCATGAACTAATTGTATTCCCGGTAAACATAATCGTTATATTTACATACATATGTCGTCAATGTACCGTAAAACGTGAATACAAAAATACATAATCGTATTTCCATTGAAATTACAGCAATGTTCCATATAATAGTGATAGCTCATTTACATAACATTCTTACGCATTAATTATATAACATCTTCGTAACTATGATTATGTTAATACAATATCTCGGGAATTATGTCAATTTCAAATCAATTTATTCACAACAAATTTATCTTCAAAGTTTTGTCCTATGCTAATCTTGAAACTAATGGAATATTCCGGAGTTCAGAGTGAATGTGATCAGCAGTACAGGGTGATTGATCAGTTAAGAGTAGCGATCGGCCATATCTCATAAGATGTTGGTCATATAGATTTGAGAAAAAAAAATCATGATAAAAGTCGCCAAGAGAAATTGCTGGAAATTATTTTCGAGTTTGCCAAACGTCCGCTAGAGGTCGTAACAACCAACACCAAGTAGAAAAATGGGATTTTTATAGAATTTTGTTCAATGAAAGTATATCGATGATATCATTTCCATATTAACTGACCATTACCTCACATTTTTTGTCTGACAACTGTTGTTCTATCTATCAAAATGAAACGGTGGGGAAAGTTCAATTGTTTTTTTTAAACAAACCAAGATTTCTCCCCTTGATTTCGACCGATTTCAGCAAACTTGGGCTCATATAAAAGAGCATAATTTGCCCTACAAAACGCTCATCTGGGTTTGAATTTTTTCAATCCAAAACCGTTTGTCTTACGAAAAAAATTCAATAGATTCTTTTTGTTAGCAACTAATAAGAGATTACAAAACTGATTTTTTTTTATAAAAAACAGTGGCGTGCCATTTTTGAATGTAATAAAGTTATATTTTAGTCAATATTAACGGTTCAAAAAAAGGTAGATGATAAATTATTTTCATTAAATTATAGAGAAATTCATCCTCTTTTGGAGCATATGAAAATTGATATACCTTTACATTTGTTTTTTTGAAATAAACTAAAAAATTTGCTAACATTTCAGTTAACGCCATCTAGCGGCGACAGCAGAAGTCAAAAATTCAAAACCAAATGAGCGTTTTGTAGGGCAAATTATGCTCTTTCATATGAGCCTAAGTTTGCTGAAATCGGTCGAAATAAACGGGAGAAATCTTGGTTTGTTTAAAAAAAACAATTGAACTTTCCCCACCGCTTCATTTTGATAGATAGAACAACAGTTGTCAGACAAAAAATGTGAGGTAATGGTCAGTTAATATGGAAATGATATCATCAATTTACTTTCATTGAACAAAATTCTATAAAAATCCCATTTTTCTACTTGGTGTTGGTTGTTACGACCTCTAGCGGACGTTTGTTGGCAAACTCGAAAATAATTTCCAGCAATTTCTCTTGGCGACTTTTATCATGATTTTTTTTTCTCAAATCCATACGACCAATATCTTACGAGATATGGCCGCTCGCTACTCTCAACTGATCACCCTGTACCTTATCAATCAACTATAATCCCTTACTAAATAGAGATTTCAAATCATGGCATTCTGTTCACCATCTTGAACAAAAGATCAATTCAGGAATTCCATAGAGACCTGGCAACAGCTGCGTGCTTCCCAGCCGTCACAAACTTCAACCAATCAAATTGCGAGGAGACACTGACATCACAGATCAGAAGCGTTTGAATTCACAAGTATTGAAATAGCATTTTCAATATCGAATAATTCATATTCGTTGTTCGATTTTCTCTTTAAGATTTGATATCGATACAATTTATGAAAATGGTGATGGAAACAAATAGCGTATCAATGCCTTTATCGTTTGTCAAGAGTAGAACAATGAACTCAATACAACATACAGTTCATTGGAGTAGGACCTCGCAATGCAGCGTTGTCAATTCTAATTGAAAAATTACCGGATGCTATAACCTCAAAAACAGAGCTTCAAAATGTTACAACTTACAAATATAGCTATACCAAATCTACTGATGAATAAAATAATATTCAGTGTTAGGGGAAGTCCCAGCAATATATTGATCTACTCAGACGTACTTGAATAAATAGAATTCATCAATGTTTATATGATATTATATTATTGAATTTCACTCACATGTGGTTTATCTCTTGTCAGGTCCTCTAGGTTCTCAGCTATTGTGGACCCAGCACACGTCCCAAATCGAACAAATACTCAACATGGCAGCCCAGATGCAGATTTGCGGTCCGAATCCCGAAAGTTACCCGCAACTTCTGCAGCTACCCGAAGAATGCATTAGAGAGATAATTCTGAGACTGTCTGACCACCAAGATCTGACTGCTAGGTGAAGTAACATTTGAATTCCTAATCAAATAGTGGATTTGAATTATTTCAATAACCCTTATTGTATTGATATGATATATCATTACAAAACCATCGATATAGTATCACTTCATCTATTTTTCTTACAACCATGAACAATATCAATAATATAAATTGGCGACATTACGAGTGTATGCCATTTTCAGTACATGGATCTGGATCGATCTAAATATGTTTATTGTATTGTGAAATTTTTGGATACCTCTATACATTCCAGCCAACCATCGTGTGATATCAGTGAATTATAACAACCTTAAATAAATGCAAATAAATGCCGTTGACACATCTAATCGACGTAGATTCAATATCAAAGTCACAAGCGTTACATTACAACCTCAAGAGCAGTCTTACCTTTTTCATTCTCAATGTGTTCTCAATGTGGAACTTTACGACCAATTCTTACATTGGCGGAGAAGAAGATAGAGGGCATGAGACGAAAATAATAAGTATATTTATCAGTTTTACCAAACCTGGCCTCAGTTTTTGGTAGCGCGGTTTGGTGGACATAAGTAATGAGAAAGAAATTTCAGAACGTTCAGATCCAAGACACATGTGTAAAATTGGAATAGAAACATATTTTTTCCAACTAATCTTTTTTGAAATTCGTTCTTTTTGTAGCCAAATTTAACGACCAGGTCGAATTTCAATGGATCATTATTAAACGTTTTTCCCATATCCAATAAATGAAACTGTAGATGGAAAAATAGTTATTTATTATACAAGGGAAAAAAGTAGTAGATTTTAGCTCCAGGTTGTGTTGTCTCCCGACGCGTAGCGGAGGGAGACAAAAAACCGTGAGCTAAAATCTAATATTTTTCCCGTGTATAATACACTATTTTTTTCTGTGACAGAAGGAAGGACGAATCAATATTGATAAGATATTACATTATTTCGAAATCTGAAAATTATCGACGTGAAATTTCAAGTTTTTTAACAGTAGGGACACCTGCGTTTTATAGGCATCTTTATCATTCTTTTGAAGTAATCAAATATCTGATGTCACTTCTGTCAGTTCAATTCTGTGATTTGATTTTAAAAAATTACGAATTCAGTAGTTGTTTAGTAATATACGAATCCGCGAAGTCGAATGGAAGATAAAAGGACTCGCAGTTATTTCTCGGAGACGGTATTATTGACTCATTTTTGGAACTATAGCACAACAAAAGCCATTAACAGAGTATATATATGTGATATACAGGGTGAGTCAAGCTGAACGCATCGGGCTATAATGACCAAATGGTAACCTTTCTGAGAAATAATTTTATCCAGGCGCATGTATGTCGATCTTGACCACATTTTTAAAATGGTGTGATGAATACAATGTGTCCCAAAAAAGGGTGGCATATCAAAGTTGTACTTTTTTGAATGGAACACCCTATATTTCATTGCATTTTTAGATTCTCCCTGAAAAGCTGATTCCATCAATGCATCACACTTGGGGTCTAGCGGGAATGGTTACAGAGATATAGGGTGTTCAAAATCGAGTTTTTTCAATTTTAGTAATTTTTTGTGTCGAAACTATTCATTATAGGCCAAAACGGCTTACATGTTCCAATTTTAACTTCTGATTTCCTATCTACTGACATTTAATTGGAACAAATACAGGGTGGTTCAAGATTCAGAATTCTGATCACCCTGTATCTGTTCCAATTGAATGTCAGTAGGTAGTAAATCAAAAGTTGAGATAGGGACATGTGAGCCGTTTTGGCCTATAATGAATAGTTTCGACACAGAAAAATCCTATAATTGGAAAATCTCGATTTTTAACACCCTATATCTCTGTAACCATTCCCGCTAGACCTCAAGTGTGATGCATTGATGGAATCAGCTTTTCAGGGAGAATCTAAAAATGCAATGAAATATAGAGTGTTCCATTCAAAAAAGTACAACTTTGATATGCCACCCTTTTTTGGGACACATTGTATTCATTTATTTATTTATTTATTTATTTATTAATAGAAAACTAACAGGCTCATGCCTAATTACAAGTTTCCTTATTCAAACTTAAATCTAAATTACCAATAAGAATAAAAGTCATCACTGATCTGAAGGGCTATTATGATTTCGAAATAGCTTCAGCTAAAACTAAGATTATTAGGATGAAACAAAAACGTCATTGCTACAAAAAAAGAGGAAAAAAAAATTTAACTCAAGGAACCGACTTGAAGATATTTAATAATTCTTTCCGAAACTTGGCTAGTTTGATATCAAAAAAACCTAAAGGCATCCTACCAGTGTATTTATTACAGAGTTGGAGCATATTATCCATTAGGCAGTGGTTTGCTATGGGAACATGAAAAAGATTAGGCCTGGGACGAAGTATACTCATAGGTACTAACAACATAACACGAGATAAAAGGTACTCACAATCAATTAAGCTATTCAATAACTTATAAATAAATACAATTCTATTGATATATCTTCTGTGCTCTAAATGATAAATTTTGAATTCGTCACGAATAGGTTGATACGATTCTAAGGGTGGGTTTCTTTTATGACTACGGTAGTACAGAAATTTCAAGAATTTGTTTTGCACTGATTCCAATGTTTTAACTGAGACTTGGTGATTTGAATCCCAAATGATGGATGCAAATTCGAGACGACTACGAACTAGAGAGTAATAGAGCGTTTTAATTGCATCGATATTTCTAAATTCGCTATAGTTGTACGTTTAAGAAAACCGAACATTCTCAAAGCTTCCTTACTGACAATATTGGTGTGTTCTATGAATTTCAGATTTTCTGTAAAGTGAACGCCTAAATCTCTCATAGAAGAACATCTTTGAACAATGGAATTGTCCATAGTATACATCAAATAATTAGGGGTTCTGGATCTATGAAAGGTCATAATTTTACATTTATCGAAATTGAAATATAATTTATTCACATTAGACCATTCCATAATTTTGTCAACATCATCTTGCAATACAATGTAATCATTAATGTCTCTGATTGGACGAAACATTTTGAAATCATCCGCATAAAGCAAGCTCTCAGAAGATACACAATCAGGCAAGTCATTGATAAATAATAAGAAGAGAAGGGGACCAAGATTGGAACCCTGAGGTACTCCAGATTTAGCCAGGTAAGTTGGTGAGTTATGACCAAGAAAATTAACACTTTGTAGTCTATTACTCAGATATGATTTCAGTAATTGCACCATCTGCTCACTCAAACCAAAAGATAAGAGTCTAGATAGTAAAATATCATGATTAACTCGATCAAATGCTTTGGCAAAATCTGTGTATACAACATCAACTTGGTCACGAGCAGTTAGGGAATTTTCAATTTTGTCAACAAAGGTTGCTAAATTTGTTTCAATGCTTTTTTTCCTACAGAAACCATGTTGTACAACAGAAATATTATGCTTCACATGATTGTATATTTTTTCAAAAATAATGAATTCGAATAATTTGGCTACACAATTTAATACGGCCACTGGCCGGTAATTTGAGAATTCACTTTTTAGGCCACTTTTATGGATAGGTGTTATTTTAGTAGCTTTAAAGTCATTAGGAAAAATACCACAATCTAGCGATTTTTGAAATATTATCATGAGAGGATAAATGAAATATTCTTCAAAAGATTTAATCAGATAGCATGGTATGTCATCAGGACCAGATGATTTTTTTGATTTTAGCTCATTGAACGCGTTTACCATATCATTATAAGTAATTCTTTTGAACATCAAGTGCTCAGCATTTACTATAGGAAGCGCATTTGCATGTTTTTTTATTTCCATCATTTCATACGTTGCAGAATTACCATCAAATACTGACGAAAAGTATTTCGCGAACTCGCTTGAAATCGCTCTGGGGTCATTTGTCAGCTCATCATCAATCCGAAATTTCATTTCAGGATGTCGCTTTTGTTTATAGTTTTTCACGAAGTTCCAAAATACGCTTGGGCTATTATGTACATTAGCTTCTATGTTCATAATGTATGCATTGTGAGCTTTTTTTATATCTTTTTTAATTTCAGAGCGGAGTCTTTTGTAGTTGTCTAGATAAAAATTTGAGAGATGTTTTTTCTTTCTGAAATTTTCTTTTAATTTGAGTTTCTTTTTTATGTCCGAACCAAACCATGGGGGATAAGACTTCTTACAGTAAGCATTATTGATTGAAAATTTGGGAACACATATATCCAGTATACTATAAATGACACTATAAAAATAACTAATCTGATCATTGACGTCCTCGAAATATCCTAAGAGGGTCCAATCGGTGTCTCTCAAAAGTTCATGTAACAAAGGAAAATTTGCTTGTTTATAGTTGTACCTGTCTCGAAGTTTGTTTGTTCTTCCACAATTTTGTTTACTTTTTTCAAGTTCTAATTCACAATTTAGAGCAGGATGCTTTTTATCCAGAGGGACCAGTGGAGAGGATTCCTCAGTCACGTCCAATGTTGAGTTACAAAGTGCCAAATCGAGAGTTCTGAAGTCTTCATTCTGACAATCATTAAAGGATTTCAACTAAAAAATGTTCATAATTTGAGAGATCGCAGAAGTAATTAGATTGTTGGTTGTGAATTCAAAATCCTTTCCACATACACTAGGAATATTGAAGTCACCCAATACTACAATATGTGTTTCCGTAGAAACGTCAAGTTTGTCAAATAAGTTTGAGTAATCAATATATTATATAAGCGAGTTAGAGCTCGGAGGTATGTATATTGCGTTGAATATTACAATGTTTCCTAAAATATTAGCTTTAATGAATATGGCCTCCAAGTAAGTGTCTACCTCAATCAGAGAACAGTTGTATTTTTGTAAAATGGCAATTAAAACACCTCCACCTTTGCTCTTACCTGTTTCCGCAAAATTCCTGTCCTTCCTAAATACTAAGTACCTTTCATCAAAAATTTCCGCATCGAATATTCTATCATCAAGCCAAGTTTCGGTTAATATTATTACATCATATGTTTCGGCTAAAGTATTCTGGAAAAGTGTATTACTTTTAGTGCGTAAGCCTCTACAGTTTTGATAGTAAATTCTCAGTTTCATGATAACCCTTCTATCTGCTATATCTACAAAAGATTATTGGAAAAATTATGTATATATATATAGGTGTATGATAAAGTTACGTGTAGCTGAATAAATGTGCTGTGTGTAGATGAGCTCCAAGTTTGAAATATATAAAAAATATACACAAAATAAACGTACAATAATCAATCTAATATTAATTACATTTATTTTCAAAATCAACATAATACGGTCCTGCATGTCATGGTGATTCATAGAAATAATTATTAATGATTTAAAAAGAAAAAAAAAGTTATCTACATCTAGGAAGTCTGAAGAAATTCAACACCAATACACCATGCAAAAAATCATAAATAATTTACGATAACGATAAGTTGGATCAGATAGGAATGGTAAATAAAAAAAAGACAAAAAAAGAACATCTGCGTTGATATTTGAACGGGCTGCTCACTTATAGATCGTTTTCAGAGAGAACGAGTTTTTTGGTATTATCATCCTTGGATCGGATAAAAACTTTGCCTCCTAGTGACCACGCTCCTTTGATTCCATATATTTCTTTTGCTTTCTTCAGGAGATCATAATTTTTCTTAGTCAAATCTTCGAAGATAGAAACTTTGGAGTTCCTCATCAACTTGCGGGCATTGAATACTTGATTGCACATCAAATTGGATATGAATTGAACCCTTATAGCACGCCCAACTCGATAAGCTGAATCCAAATCTCGCTGATCACATTTTATTTTGAGATCCTGTTGTAAAAAATTAAGTACCGTTCGTACTATATCCTCAGTTCCATTTGTAGCTTCCAACCCTAAGAATCGTAGACTACTACGTTGGTTATATTGAATTTGTCTTTCCGTTTGAGTCTCAAGCTTATCAATAGTGTGACTGTTTGAAGAAACAGTTTTTTTGAGACTCGACATGGTTGACTGAAGTTCGGAGAATTTTTCGTTGATGCTGCATTCAAGACTATTCAGTTTCTTATCAATTTTCGCCTCCATTACACTAGCAAACTTTTCACAGACCTTATTTGCAATGGCATCTATGGAATCGGCTGCTTCATCATGGTTTGTTTGACTCAGTTGACGTCCTCTAGTCATTTTGTTCTTTAATACAGGCACACAGGTAGGCGAAACTTTCTGCTGATAACTACGTTAATGCACAATAAATCGAAAAAACTGGTTCTATAGTTTTTTCACAATTCTTCACGATGGGAGCTGGAGGTACTTGCAAAACGAACAAACTATAAACTATCAATAAAATTTGATTGTTACGAATCACTAAAATTCACTTTGAAACGGAGCTCAACTAAAACACGTCTTCACTCTGACATCGCTAGTCTAAATGTTCATCACACCATTTTAAAAATGTGGTCCAGATCGACATACATGCGCCTGGATAAAATTATTTCTCAGAAAGGTTACCATTTGGTCATTATAGCCCGATGCGTTCAGCTTGACTCACCCTGTATATCCGGGAAAAAAGTACTCACTTTTTTCCCACGGGAAAAAAGTAATTTATGAAAAGTGACATTTTATAACCTGCCAACAGAGATGAAATGCCAAACTTTTTTCCCGTCACAGAAAAAAGACATTTTATATTCTAGTGCCGAGACATGCGAGCAAATGGCTTCCATCGTTGGGGAACAGCGGGTGTGGAGAGAACTGACCAAATTCCATTTCACGCAACAACAAATAGACCTAGTGTTACCAAAGGACAATGAGAAAATTGACTGGAAGGACGTTTATCACTCGCTGAAGAAGTAAGTCACTGGTTTAAATAATACCATTGCTTTCTTATTCTTTGTGGAAATCTACATAATCTTCAACCTCATTGAGATATTCTCATATACATGGTGATTCAGGTTTTAAGGTACAAATTAAAATGCTCGCGGTTAACCTACAGACATTATTTGAAATACTTTTCACTTGCTCTTCTTATCGTTTTCATTATTATTATTATTATTATCACCGTTTTGTCTGATGTTTAGTGTTGAGTGCTATTTATCCCTGAATATAAAATATGATGACATACATGTACATGACAGCCTGTTGCATATATAAGTCATTTTGATTTATATTTGATCAAACTACCAATGAGGAAGCTGAATACACAATCAAAAACACAGTCATGTAGGTATCCAGTAGCCAATAAACAGCCGAAATACGAAAACATGTTTTCGATCATCAACACGAATACACTCAGTTCCAAAAAAAGTGACCTTTCTTAAAAAAACAAAACAAAAAATAGTATATAGGCATATTTTTATTTTTTTTTTATTTGTTGGTAGGTAATGCATTTGTCTTTGAAAAAAAATGTGAACATTTTTTCAAAGCCTCCTTGATGGTGGTGGAATAACTCGAACCATGATTTATTCTCAATTTTGAGAGTACCCTGTGTGTTAATTGAGTGATGGTATACAAAGTGCTTATACCCTATACGAAAGAGGCTTCTTTTGCGAGCATTTTGTTTTTTTATTCATTGATTTATCTCTAAAATTTTCCGAATTACTGATACCTGCTGATACCTTACGCTTATCCCACAAATTAAATTTATTGAAGGATCAGAGTACTCAAAATTGATTGGGTTGTACTCTGGTAGGATCACATTGTCTTTAAAAAACAAATGCCGTTGCCATAGCAACTAATTTGTTGTATGCCTCCGTATTTGACCATTTGTCGTTGTGTCATTAATTAAGGGTTTTGTTTTATTGGCTAAAATTACATAAAATGCCTCAAATAAATCCTGAACAAGTAGCAAGATTAGTTGCGTTAGTAAACGATGGGCGTAGTAAACGTTACACCGCTCGTGCAGTGGGAGTTCATGAAGCAACTGCTCGTAGAGCAATCCGCAAGTACGAACAAATAGGAAGCACCGCTCGGAGGGTCGGTTCAGGTCGCCCCCGAAATACTTCTCCAAGAGATGATCGCTTCTTGAGATTGCGGATTTTACGGAATCGATCAAATACTGCGGTAAATAATGGTCAGCAAGATCTTCGCCAAATTCGTGATGTTGCAGTAAGTAAGCAGACGGTATGTAGACGTCTGAAAGAAGATAATTTAAAAGCTAGGAGACCTGCAAAAGGTCCCAAATTATTGCCCGAACATCGTGCTGCTGAAATTTTGTTGAAAATTATGGACAGTGGAATATTCCTGAATGGTCGAATGTCTTGTTTACGAATGAGTCAAGGTTTTGCCTTAACATGTTGGATGGAAGAAAAAGAGTGTGGAGAAGAACTGGTGAACGTTTAATCAAAATTTAATAACAGCTAGCATGCGAAAGTTTCAATGGTGGGTCCGTTATGGTGTGGGGAGGGATTTCAATAAATGGAAAGACACCCCTTCATGTTTTTCCGGTGAGGCAGTCGATAAATGCCCAAATTTACATTGACATTTTAGAACAGTATGTCTTACCTTATGCAGACTTAGTGGGCAATAATTTAATATTGATGCAGGATAATGCCCGACCACACACCGCAGCAATAGTGCGAAACTTCTTAGAAGCTACTGGTATTACCACATTACAATGGCCTGCGAGAAGCCCCGATATGAATCCTATAGAACATTTGTGGGATGAATTAGGGAGAAGGGTACGTTCTCGCAAGAGGTCTCCGGAAAGTCTCGCAGAAATGGCAGATGCATTAGTGGAAGAATGGGATCGTATACCAATGGAAACGATAAGCAACGCAATTTCCAGTATGCCTCGTAGATTAGAAGTTCTTAGAGTTGCTAGTGGAGGCAATACACGGTATTAAGCAGTCATCCCAATTTCATTAGAGAATTGTTCCTCGATAAATTCAGAAAGTAGGTAATCTGCAAGGATTCAGCAAAAAAAGCTGTAATTCGAAAAATTTCAGAGATAAATCAATGGATAAAGAAACAAAATGCTCGCAAAATAAGCCTCTTCCGTATAGGGTGTAAGCACTTTTATATGCCATTACACAGGGTGAGTCAAAAATTAAGAATAAAACATGGTTCGAGTTATTTCACCACCATCAAGGAGGCTTTGAAAAAATGTTCACCTCTTTATTTTTTTTTAACGGCAAATGCATTATACCTACCAACAAATAAAAAAAAAATCGGTCTACTATTTTTTGTTTTTTTTTTAAAGATAGGTCAAATATCAAGTGCGTCACTTTTTTTGGAACTGAGTTTATCTTAACCAATTAGTGGAATAATCATTGAACTGATGCCCCTGAAGAAGAATAATAATGAAAGTATCGTTTTCCAGGTCGTTCGGAGTGAACGAAGAGCGCCAGTACGCCGAAATGTTGTCGCTGTGCAAATACTGCCGTTGCCTGTTCTGGCGGTCCCTCGGCCATCCGTGCATCGCCGACCAGAGCCCCGAGTTTCGGGCCCGGCTGCAAGAGGCCGGGGGCCTCACAGCGCCCAGTCCGGTGCCCCCTTCGGCCTTCCTCAAGTTCTTCTCCTTGTAGGGTGGTCCGCCTACTGTTGGTCTTGCAGCTCGCTCGCGTTTCCCGACGAATGGGGAAGACCACTGATTTTTTTGAAACGGCATCATCGTGAGCTCTATAGCAAAAAACTACCAGTAAATATACTTCCCCAAAAAATTAACGCACCACTCCAAAAAGTATCCAAAAGGACAGGGCGAAATTCTTACAGTCTACTCCACCAAAACTATACTTTATTGTAATCAAATTACGGGACATGTTTCATCACCTTTTAGTTACATATAGGAGGACTAAAGTAAGAGAAAAATTAAGAGAAATGTCAGGCAAACACTTCAACAACGACAGTTCAAAATGACTCACTTGTTCTAGAGGAATAAATTGTGTTCACATATTACAACAAGATTTAAAAAAAAATTAATACTTGGTTGAAAAATTAAAATAAAAAGGACAGCAATTATTGCGGATCACCTATATGTAAGGGACTGGTTTTTAAAACTTCATGGTGCAATATCCAATAAGAATCAATCAGAAGAAAATTGATCGATCATCTTATACTTATATTTCTTGTTGATCATACCAATGATGGAAATAAGTACACGGTGTGCGTAGTCGACCATTTTTACGTATTGCAAACTTAAGAAAAATCACTCGACCGCCTACTATGATTTCTCTACATCACAACGAGCGAGACGTTGATTCTACATTTTTTCGCTAGATGGTAATGCTGCAATTGCTGCTATGACGAGTGGAAATAAAATGGCAAATGGCATTTTAGGTACAGGGTGGGCAAAATTGGGCGTTTTCACCGTCTATCTCAATAACAAGAGGAGTTATCGAAGAACCGATATACATGTTCCGGGTTCGATTTTGGAGAAACCTCGAATGGTACAATCAAAATTTCGATATCTTCATTCGTTTCAGAGATACAGGGGGAAATTGAAAATTTGCCGATTTCGATTTTATTTTCTGACTACTTTACGGTGAGAGGTATCAAAAAATTTCAAACGTATATTCATACAGTATGATGCGTGGAATCCATTGGCATCATCAGAAATTTTATACAGGGTGACGTTGAGAAAATACGGCAGCCAATTATGTTTTTTCTAATGGAACACCCCGTATATTTTGGCACAGTTGAATAGTCCCAGGCGTTTTCATTACAAATATATATATAACCCTACCTTTTCCTTCCACAATTTCAGATATATTCGCAAAAATATATTCAGTGTGTCACATTTCTTATGGTTACACCCCCGTATCTTCTGTAAGAATAATTGATGGAAACATTAACAATCATAATATTTTGTGGCAGAATGCCTGAATATGATACTTTACCCATTATTCTAGTATGCCTTGATATTTTTGCGTTCAAAGAGATAATAAATAAAATATATATTTGAAATTGAAACGGGAACTTTCCAGCTCTGCCAAAATATACGGGGTGATCCATAAAAAAAATTGTTCTGTATCTGGAATTTGGACATCTTCTATGAGGCTATATTTTTCGACGCAACCTACTGATTTCCTAATTGAGTGAATTATTGGTCTTATTTCTGTATCTCAAATGTCTTGATAACAATGATATCAAATCGAATAATTTCCCATTTTATTTCTCACCAAATATCCATTTATCTGAAAATCACATTCCCTATGATATTCATTTTCCACATTTGGTGAATATATACAGAGTGTCATTTTCAACGTCGATTCTGCCTGTTGATAGCATTACCCAGAAATATCGATGATTCCATAGCTGCTGGCGAGCAGTGTTATCATTGGAGATGATCCCACTTGGTCCATGACTCCATGAGTGTATCATTTGTATCTTTCTGACAGGTGCGAATATTTGAATCCTACCTCAATTATTTTTACAGAAGATACGAGGGTGTAACCATAAGAAATGTGACACACTGAATATATTTTTGCGAATATATCTGAAATTGTGGAAGGAAAAGGTAGGGTTATATATATATATTTGTAATGAGAACGCCTGGAACTATTCAACTGTGCCAAAATATACGGGGTGTTCCATTAGAAAAAACATAATTGGCTGCCGTATCTTTTCAACGTCACCCTGTATAAAATTTCTGATGATGCCAATGGATTCCACGCATCATACTGTATGAATATACGTTCGAAATTTTTTGATACCTCTCACCGTAAAGTAGTCAGAAAATAAAATCGAAATCGGCAAATTTTCAATTTCCCCCTGTATCTCTAAAACGAATGAAGATATCGAAATTTTGATTGTGCCATTCGAGGTTTCTCCAAAATCGAACCCGGAACATGCATATAGGTTTTTGGATAACTCCTCTAGTTATTGAGATAGACGGTGAAAACGCCCAATTTTGCCCACCCTGTACACGGAACATATGGAACAGTGGGATTATTCAACTCTGAATTCGAAAAATATGCGGCCATTTAAAAAATTGACCAATGTCATAATTGTGCAATGTCGCCATCTATTAGAAGATCGACGGAACCATTAATCTCGCTGTTCTCGAGAGGTCGAGTAAAATTTCTGAAACAAAAGCGCATCAGTAATTACACCATATCTTACTCCCATCATTGTCATACTGAAGGTTTATGACAGACAAGAAAAGAGAGAATAATGAGATGTCAAACATCAAATGAATGGTATGACTTTGACATGAAGTGACAAGGGTGATATAGAACCAAACATAGAACATCAAATAGGAACAGAGGTGGGGGAAATAACAAACTCATATGGTTCTTGATACTTTTAGTATTGAATCAGTCTCATTCAGTGGAAAGAAGAGATTTTTATGTTTAGGTAAATATAAGAGAGTTGAAAAGCTTCAAACAGTCAAAGTGATGGGTTTGTTCATTGATACATGTCATTTCAGGATGCTTCAAGGCCTTATGAATTTCAAAATCTTTTGGTAGGTTGAGTTTTTTGCTTTTTTGACAAAAATGTGAGAATTTGAGGTTCAAATTTGGATCAAAGGAATGTTTTTCATCAACTATATGATTGGGGAATACAGAATTGGTATTGATAAAATCTTTTTCAAAATTAAATGTAAATCATAATTCATCGATTGAAGGAGGTTTGGACGGATTTCATCCCTCAGTGGTCTTCCCCGGTGGTTGTGTATTGAAAATTGAATTCACGGCAGTTGATATTATTCCACGATGCACAGGGTGGGCCAAATAATTTTTACACTTTTAGTTGGAAAGTGCTCCGCTCGACCGGCAAAAAAAACCGGTCAGCAAAAATTTCAGCCAAATTGATAGCCCGAATCGTAAATTCGTATGATGTTTCTAATTCCTGACTTGATTTTTAGCTCCTAAAGAAAGCTGATGGCTTGATCATCATACAACGAAATACAAAAGTTACTATTTCAAAATTAACTTCGTAGCACCCTGTGGCAAAAATGAGTGATTAAACTTTGCTTCATAATGTTTTGGTTTGAAGTGTTACAGGGCGATCAATTTGGCAAATTTTTTTGGTGGCCGTTTTTTTTGCCGGTGAGTGTAGATAAAACAAATTCAATGGTGAAAACCGCATATCGATATTTACCGTCAATTCAGAGTTACAAGATGATTTTGGAAAATGTGCATTTTTAAAAAGTGTCTAGAACTCATTTTTTTAGCCAAATAGTTCTTAGTTTTCATGAAAATATTTCCAAAGCATAATGATTGTTATGAAAATTGATCCTCGGGCACTGATCTCAATCATCATAATTATAATTATCTATTTTGAAAATAGCAAACTTTTCCAATAGAAGAACGCGTTCCATTTTTGAACTACCTCAGAGGGAAAAAATGTATCTTTGCTAAATCCTTGTCAGATATTAGTTAAATCTTGACCAAACCGTATATTTATGTTTCGGAATGTTAGCATCTATTTTATTTCTCGAGAAAATCTGATGGCATGATCATTATACAGGAAAAAAAGCAAATGTAACTCTTTCACGGCTTGACATTACACAGGAAAAGTTCCGAATTTGGCCTACCCTGTACTCACGTCCAAGTAGTATTCGCAAGGTTGGTAGATCACTAGAATTTCGAGAAAATTATGATTTATTAACGGCGAAAATTATTAATAATTTTTCAACTTGTCCAAATTGCTTTCGTTTTTTTACCACCTCAAGATGTTTCGTTTTTTTACCACCTCAAGATGTGGAATTAATTTTTAAAAAAGTTGGAACAGGTCGTACCGCCCTGAATAAATTTCTTTCTGCTTGTTGTGACTTGTGATACATATAATTTACGAAATTATCGATTGTGTGTAAATTAATTATTGATAGGCTGCTATATATATATTTCTCATAGAAACTATATCTACATTTTATTATAACAAATCAAATTAAAAAAATATTTTACTTACTGTATAAACTTGTTTTTTTTTCACATACATGTATATACAATTTTTTTAAAGAGTAAACGGAAAGATCTCTAGAAAAATAATAGCTAATCAATAAATAACAAGGAATCATTTCCCCAACAAATGGATTCCCATGGAAGAATTCGGTCTGTTTTTCATTTTCAATCAGATGAGAGAGTAGTTGAATACCCAGAATTATTTGACACTAGCTGATGTCCGGCCCGGCTCCGCACGGTTGGTGTACCCATTAAAAAAATAAGGCATTATTTGTTGCTGGTCTTTCTGAGCTATGTGCATATCTACAGTACATATTTTTTTGTTATTTTTTTAAATTTGTTTAGCTCACCTATAGCTAATATTATATACTTACACCTATTTTCATTCACTCAGTATTTTTTGTATTATGTTTTGTTGTTTTACATATTAAAAATTTCAACCCAATTGATTCAAGCTGTTTAGTAGTTGACTTACCGATAGCAGCGCCACCTACCGCGTTCAATTGTAATTTCAAATCATCCAGGAAACCTTCGAAATACCCATATGAAAAGTTATGTGAAAAAGATAAGTAGGGAAGAATAATTCTGCTTTTACTACACGTTGTCCTATTATTATCCGTTTTCCTGTAGGAATGATGCATTTTTTCGCAGTAAAAAATAGCCTATGTTCATCAGGGATAATGTCGACTTTCAATAGTAGAAGAATTTTTCAAATCAGTCCAGTAGTTTTGGAGCCTATTCAATACAAATAATAGTAGATTTTCTTATTAGGATCAAAAGTGACACTTTGTTTGACAAGCGAATTTTGCATTTGCCAGGCGGAAGCAAAAGCAATTCAGAAGAGAAAATAGTTTGAAAGAAATGAACTTTTTTTAAATTTTATGGAGGTTGTCATGGTGTCTTGACGAGTGTACTGATATCTTGGGTAATGAAAACGAATTTTTACCGCGGATAATTCGGGTCACCCTTTACATAAATGTTGTTGCATTCTCTCAACAAAATATCCAATCCCCTTCAATATTGACTATATTTTTAGATTATGCAAACTATGATTGATCTAGTTATGCATTCCTGAACATAATGGATGAATTATATAATAGTAGTTGATCTAATCTGGGACTATTGATTTCAGTAAAGATGGTTCTTAAAGATTTAGCAATCTTACATGCAAGACCAATAGCTTTCAAACTAATCAAACACATGCAGTGTATTCCAAAAAATGATGAAACCAGTGCAGGTGGCATCTGGACCACCTATAGGAGGGTTGTTTAATTGTTTACCATCAGGGTTGCCACCTTAGTGGTTTTGTTGCTGAATCTAGTGATTAGGGTAGTTGAATTTAATCTTATTTGATTTGAGGTTATGTTATGAATGTTATGAGTTATGATATTATTATTCCTCATGCAAGTGGTCTGTTTTCTGTCATGAAAGAAATCTGTTAAAAGTGTCGCCATCTTGTGGACAACTGAGAACTAATATGTCATTATTGTGGAATCTGTGGTCAAACATTCTGAGAAAAACAGAACACTGTCTGTGATTACACATTACACCATATTCATTCTATCCACCTTGATCCTCATTCCTCACTTACATCCCAAAGGCCAAAGCTAAAGGAGAAGTTGATTGAAATAGAATAGATAATCAGTGGACAGCAAAATCATAGGGTAGCTCTCTGTTAATTTATAGAAAAATTAACTGTCCTAACTCCTCAGCTTAAGGTATATGTTGCCATGAATTAGATATTTAATCCCAAATGCTTCAAGCAACTAGCCCATAGATTGGGAATATATTTTTGTTCATGTGGATGCTGTGGACAAGTGAAGAAGGAATAAATCTCTAGGTCATCCTCATGACATTCAATGGGTCAACATGGTTAGTTTTGACATGTTAGCTCATTATCAGCCAAAAGTACTATCTTCCTTCAATACCTACAATGAGTATGAAACTAAAAACAGGCAGGTGGACAAGTAATTTGCTGAAAAAAAAACTGAAGATTTCTTCAGGCATTATACCATGAATGATTTGTGGAAATCTTGAATAGTTTTGGTTGCAAACCCCATGACAGTTATGAATCATATCAGGAAGGAATGAGACAACCTGCACAGTTCCAAATGGGTCATGCAATCATATTCATAATTTTGGTTGCTGGAAAACCATCATTCATAGTTTCCAGTAGTGATATTTCTTTGAGAAACAAACAAAGTATGAAAGAAAATGGTTAGAATAATAGCTCTTAGCTAGGTTATCAAGAAAAATCATCATTTTTCATTTTCTCACCTCATTTTTGTTTCAATTAAATCATTCTAGAATTCTCAAGTTGGAAATAACTGGGGACAAGCAAGGAAGTCACATTTTAAACAAATGTTCTTTATTAAAAAAAATAATTGAAAATGAAAACCCGAACATGATTATTCAATTTCACTTGCATTTCCTCAATTATAATACTAATTATCAAATAAAAATCCTTAGTACAAATTTACCATGGTAGTCCTAAGTTCTCTCTACAATATTACTTCTCCAATGGGGCATAGTTGAGAAGTTTTTCGATGAGGTCTACATGTCCCAGTAACATTCTTCGACAGCAATATCTTTTGAGGCCTAGTGCATCCAGAGCATCTCCTTCGGTGTATTCAGCCTGCAAGAGCCCCAAATATGCCTCCCATTTGTTTCCAATCACTTTTCCACAGGTGAAACAACGAACGGGTATGATCATTTTGTGCACTGATGGGGAGGATAACCTCAAGGATACCTATTGTCGATTTTCAGGGAATAAAGAGGTGAAAGTTCACGTTGATCCCAACAGTTTTATTACTGAGAATTTATGAAAAAACTTCTTTTCAAAAAGGATGAAAATATTGTTAGAGGTTAAAACACTCTTCTTCTTTATTTATTTATTATTTCTTATTATTTTCAGTGCTACCAACATAAGATCAGTAGATGACAGCAGAAGTGGGGGGTAGTTAGAGTGGATCGCGCAAGTATTTGTGATCGTGAAGCTGCCTGCCATGCCAGCTGCTAAACAGAATGCTGTGTTCTTTCAGATCTGTGGTTGCATGCATCAAAAAAGTCATTTATCCACAATCATTATCAGGCGTTAGTTTGCCAGCTGTTTCTGTTTATTTTTTGGTTTCAGTAGTAATACAATATATATTGAGAATTAGAAATTAATCGTCTGAGCCATTTTTCTTCGAAGTTTACCCACACAAACCGAATTTTTCATTCCGTCGAAGTAAGTGCGCACTGATAGATACGCTTTTTTGTCGTGACTTCATCACTTGTTTAGATGGAAATGGATGAAATTCATGGAACGATGGAACAATGGATTATACAACACATTGAAGGAAAAACAGATTTCTGTGTGTAAGCCGTCATTTATCTTGGGAATCAGAACAGGCTGATATGATTTCATTGATCAACACTTATTACTACATCTTCTCTCTCAATCAATCTCTTCAATCTCTCAAAATTAACAAAAATCCTCAATATTTTTAATAAACATACTTTAAATGTGTCAATTGTCATGTCAGTCACCTCCAAACCACTGGATACTCGCAAAGCTATTTGAAAGTGCGTATTTCATCACACCGGATTGATGGATTTCCATCAACATTCCGCCGCAATTTTGCAACAGTTTGATGGTTTCTTCGATTCATGCGCATGACAAAATGTTAGAATGAAAAACGCACCCAAAGCTTTTGAATGGGCACTGTCTTATTACAGATACAAAAATATAATTATACTCGTTTTAAAGAGATAATTATATGAATTCATGAGAAGTTCTACTCAATGAGAGATCTGATCATATTATTGTTGAAAATGAATATTTGATTCATTGTAAATATGTAAGTAGGAAAGAGAGGTATGTTCCTAGTTCCTAAAATCAATAGCTATTTTATCCGTTGGTTGGATCAGAAACACAAATGTGGATTGGATTGGGATTGTTATAAAAAAAAGAGATTTCTGGTATTCCTCTCCCACACATATTGTGCTGCTAAAGTTTGGGAAGATTGAATTTTCGCATGTGAATATAGCTATATATATCTACTATTTCTATATATGGCGCATCGCCATGAAAGTGAAAGATGGAAAATTTGTAGTAGTAAGCCATATTGTCGTATTATTTTTTCCCTACGTCGGCATCAACGCCTATTGGTCGATTTCGTTACAAATAGAGACAGAAGTTGGTCCCGCTTTGAGGACAGCTGTACTTCATATATAAGTAATAGATATATAAATATAGCGATTTTCAATGCGCATGAAGATGGAGTGTTCGTGCACTCAGAATATATCTGTCTTTCTTTTCGACATGCAACAAAGAGAGAAATATATATATTATACTGAGTACGCACCAGTTTCACCAATGGAAATCGCTATCAGAAGGAGTATTCTAATTCTAACATTTCTACCTCTTTCTATTTCTATTCATTGAGAGAGAGAGCGCATATAAAAAGAATCACTGATCAGTTAAAATAATGAAATTCTCAATGAGGAAAGCATGATATTATTGAGAAAAATAAATATTTCTTGGAACCATTGATATTTATGTTTTTTTTTTCAAATCCAAAATGTTTACTTACCGAACCGGAAGTACCCTCCATTTCTAGCTTGGAATTTGACTAGCGCGTACCTTCTGTCAATGCAACAGCCAATGCCTACTTCACTTCCTTTTGCCGTTGCCGCTTTTTCGACACGACCGTCAGAGAAAAGAGGAAGGAAGCCGGCCATTATTTGCGATTTACAAGCGGCACTCACCTTTCTGTATTTGTTTTTGTGACGTTATTTTATCATTTCTGGAACACGATCAGAAATTTAAGTGTTGTGAAGTGCTATTTTTCTTGAAAACTAATCAAATTGCAAAATGGGAGATGAAAAGAAGGTGAGACATCAAAACCTAACCATAATGATGAAAGCGTTCAAGGTTTTTGTTCTTTAGCTTACTAAGCTTTTTTCTTGTAGTCCAATGAAGCCGAACATATCAACCTCAAAGTACTCGGACAAGATAATGCTGTTGTACAATTCAAAATTAAAAGGCATACTCCCCTCAGGAAGCTGATGACTGCATACTGTGAGCGTGCTGTAAGTGCATTATTTTCTATTATATTCCATAATTGTGAGTTTGAGGTGCTTCGTCGTGCTTGACCAGAATTGTTTCTATATGCAGGTCCTTAGAAAATGAAAACATAGTCTCACTTGGTGACTTTTCATGTCCTGATACTACTACAAAGAAGACATTTTGTTTGAATTTGAATAGTTTCGAACATTCAGCTTATATATCAGCCAAAATCTCATATTGTTTGTTAATTTATTTCAGTTTTTGTATAGTTGAGTATTTATGTTGTTTTCAATTGCTCTGACTTTGATTAGATCTTGTAATATAGATCAATGACACACCTTGTAGGCATTGACATTTCTTGAGAGACATAAAAGTACTATCCATACATTTCATAGTTTGTTTGTATTGATACTGAGATCTTCATAACATCACATAGCATTTTGAAATATTTATAAGTACCTAGCAAACCTATAATACAAGTGGTTTCTGGTATTTTCATATCAAAGTACATAGTGAGTCCACCAGTCTATATTTTTATTATAATGCTAAGTAGCTAGGTGCCCCCTGAATTTTTTATTAACAGCAATTTCTGATACTTGACATGAATTTGGATGTAAATGGGCTAGATACCTATTTATATGAAGTTTGCTGTAACTTTCTGTCTACTTAATGGATCCTGAGGAAAAATCCTTAGATAAGGTTTTGATTGCCTTTATTTTAATCCAGAATAGTTATTATTCAAATCATAAACCCTCTAGCTCCATTTAACATGAGTAGGTATTTTGAATCATCTAGCTTTCTATCTATCCTATAGATAGAGCAATAAAAGCCTACAATGAGGTACCTGAGACTATAAAGAATATTGTTAGTTGGGGTACATATAAAACCACACTCAGAAAATGGTGTTTGGCCAAAATGCTAAATTAATATACCTATATACATATATCTTTACAAAATGCTAATTAATATCTCATCGATTATTGATTATGAATTGTTACCACATGTTTTCTTTATTATATGATCCCAAGACCAGCTAATCCAAGCCAATTGGGGACCAATGCATTTCACAAATGATTCATGATGTGTACTATTATCATTATCAATAGTATTATCTATGTTAGTATTATTATTATAAATTATAAATTATAATAATTTCTCAAAAAAAAACTGTTGAAATTGAAAAAAAATAGTCTAATGCTACAGCATTAATGCATCACATGTTGCTTAATGTTCTGGTACATTTTTTGGACAAATTCTAGAGGTAGTACCTCAGGTAGTACCTAGTAGTGAAAATTAATGTTATGGTATTCAAAACTTTTTTTGAGACACTTCAATTAATTTTGTAGAATAGCCATTATGAAAGTTATTGAAGTTATATTGACTATTTTGTTACTTCAGGAGAAAATTTATATTGTGGTCCTTGCAAGAACAATATCGCATGAGGACAATATACAAGGTGATTCAGGTTTCAGAGCACAAACTGAAATGGGAGGCAAATCTCATCATTTCAATCAGAAAAGTTCATATATACATCAGTTCGATCTCGTTCAGTAGCGGAGCTACAGGGGGTCAAAGTTTAATTATTTTTTTCTATTAATTGAAAAATCTCACTTACTTTTCAATATATCATTTTAAAATTTGATGTGGTCCATACCATTTGAAATATCATCATTTCAAGCCATTTTAAGATTTTTAAAATCTACAGGGTGATACGGTTTTGGGGGTAGAGGCTTCTTTATCCCCCCCAAACTTTTTCGTAGTACGCCTCTGGCATCTTCTTGTGATCAAATTGTGTGGATCGTTCAATTCAGAGGCTTTTTTGCACTTAAATTTTTTTCGAGAAACAAACTGTTTTTGAGATGATTGAGCATATAAGGTCTGAAACATGTTAATTTTGCCTATGTTTCGCTTGAATTTCATTTAAGTGAAAAAAAAACTCGACTTTCTACCCTCCGTATTCCCGTAACTGCTCCAGATTGGATTAGTGATTGCGATTTGAGTGAGTACATTTCATTGCATTCTCAACGAATTTTCTCAAAGAATGAAATTTTAGCGAAACATAGGCAAAACCAACATGTTTTAGAACATATATGCTCATTTATCTCAAAAACGGTTCGTTTTCTCGAAAAGAATTAGGAAGCTAAAAAGCCTCTAAATTGAACGATCCAAACAATACGACGAAAAAGTTTGGGGGGATAAAGAAGCCTCTACCCACGAAAACCTTTCACCCTGTAGATTTTGGAAATCTTCAAATAGCTTGAGATGATGATCTTCTAGGAAGTATTGACCACACCAAGTTTCAAAATGAAATCTCATGAAGTAAGCAAGAGATTTCAATTAATAGGACAAGATTATTGAACTTTGACCCCCTGTAGCTCCGCTTGTGGACGAGATCGGACTAATGTTTATATGAACTTATCCGATTGAAATGATGAGATCTATCACCCATTACAGTTTGTGCCTCAAAACCTAAATCACCCTGTATATCTACCCCTGGATCTCTTTCAGCAGGTTTATCTAAGTAATAGAAGAAAATATTAAATCTAACTGTATTAAAATTTAAAAAAAAAGTTTAGTAGTCAAGTATTTAAGAGTACTAGGATTTTGAAATTAATAGTGAATATATATTTTAGGGTATCAGCACACAAGTAGTTAGATTCAGATTTGATGGAAACCCCATAAATGACACAGACACTCCAACATCCTTAGACATGGAAGAAGGTGACACTATCGAAGTTTACCAACAACAAACTGGTGGATTTTGTTTAAACTAATTTAAAAATGTACACAAACTTAATGTTAATCTCTGTCTTAATATTAAACTTCGATTTAAAGTTAAAGTAGTTTTATGTAAAATAGGCTCTTAAGTTAATTGTAATTCCTAATGATGAATAGAAAACCACATCTATGGTCCATCAGAAAATTTTATGTTCATATTTGGTCTGATTTTGTATTTTAAAATTAGTGAATACAAATCTTTTTCATAATAGATTCTTTATTCATTTTTTCTTCTTCCTCAATACTGTGACATTATGTTTTGTAAACTTGTAGTTGAAAACTGAATCTCCCTCAGATTGAAAATGTAAGTTATAGAATATTACAGCAGCAAGCCCACAGATCAATGATATTATCAAGATGTATTCTGGCCTATTTGTGAATGGAACACCACAGGTGGTATACCACAAGGATCCAAGTGATGGGTGTTTCTTATCTGGTAAGCAACTCCAATCAAAATACTGCTCATCATAATCTGTAGGGCACAAGTATTTTCTTTTTCTTAGCAACTGCAACAAATAGAGGATTAGTTTTTTTTTGACATACTGTTTTGATTCATTCATGGTAATCATCCATATTTTTCTCATTATTCCTATTTTCTAGATATCCTCATTTTGGGAGAAATTTGGGTACTCTTGATAGTAATTTGCATATCTTTAGTTGTAAAAAGTACATACTTATGCTACTATCTGATATGGATATTTTTATACAGTGTGTCCTACTTACCATGCTCACCATGAGTATCTGTTTAACGGTGAGAGATATGTGGTCAGTCAAATGACACCAAATGTGAAGTTTGTCAAGGCCAACTATAATGTGAAAAAATATTTTGATAAAATCTATTCCTTTTTGTTTTTTATGCAAAAACAGATTTTGATCATTTTCATGTCTCCTCCATAACTTCTTTATTTATGAAAATATTCAAATAGGAATTTCTCATTTTCATGGCAGTTTTTCAAAGTGATTTCGAAGAAAATATGAAATTTCTACCAACTCTTCTAGAATTTGAGATATCAGCACCAACTTTAGTTTTTCAAATGTAGGTCATAGCTCACTATGACTTAGTTACAAATAACTTTTTTTTTCTCTTACCGATGATATGTTGCAGTAATAGTTTTGTGTTGATAACAACGGAGTTATCTTCATTTATACAAAAACAAAAAATTATTGGGAAGCCGCCATCTTGAATTTATACATTTTAACAAAAAAAATCATGATCTCCGACCTCAAAAACCCTCACTTTCCAATTTTGAATGGAATCGGACCAAATCTTGTCCGCCATCTTGGAGCAGCCATTTTTTTGGATTTCATCAAAAATTCCATAATGTATTGTCACCGGATTTACGAACATTTACGATTTGATTGTACAGGGTGAGTCATTAGTGTGGCAAAGTGAGATAACGGCTTTACAGTTTGAGATAGATAGACAAAAGTTCCAGAGATGATCTAGGATCATGAGCAGCACATATCCAAATTATTTCGCTTTATACAGGGTAACTCAGAAATGCGTGGCGTATTAAAGTTATACTTTTTCTTATGGGACACCCTGTATTTAATTGCCTTTTCGCATTCACCTTTGTGAGCTGATTTCATCAATGCATCACACTTGGGGTCTAGCGAGAATGATTACAGAGATATAGGGTGTTCAAAATCGAGATTTTTCAACTTTGGGATTTTTTTGCGTCAAAACTACTATTCATTATTGGTCAAAACGGCTTTCATATCCCTATCCCAACTTTTGATTTACTATCTACTGACATTTAATTGGAACAAATACAGGGTGGTTCAAGATTCAGCATTCTGATCACTCTTGTATTTGTTCCAATTAAATATCAGTAGATAGTGAATCAAAAGTTGGGATAGGGATATGAAAGCCGTTTTGACCAATAATGAATAGTTTCGACGCAAAAAAATCCTAAAGTTGAAAAATCTCGATGTTGAACACCCTATATCTCTGTAATCATTCTCGCTAGACCCCAAGTGTGATGCATTGATGAAATCAGCTCACAAAGGTGAATGCGAAAAGGCAATTAAATACAGGGTGTCCCATAAGAAAAAGTATAACTTTAATACGCCACGCATTTCTGAGTTACCCTGTATAAAGCGAAATAATTTGGATATGTGCTGCTCATGATCCTAGATCATCTCTGAAATTTTTATTCATCTATCTCAAATAGTAAAACAGTTATCTCACTTTGCATTATGGAATTTTTGTTGAAATTAAAAAAAAATGTCTGCTCCAAGATGGCGGACAAGATTTGGTTCGATTCCATTCAAAATTGGTAAGTGGGGGCTTTTGAGGTCGGAGATCATGATTTTTTTGTTAAAATTTGTAAATTCAAGATGGCGGCTTCCAAATAATTTTTTGTTTTTGTATAAATGACGATAACTCTGTTGTTATCAACACAAAACTATTACTGCAACATATCATCTGTAAGAGAAAAAAAAGTTATTTGTGACTAAGTCATAGTGAGCTATGACCTACATTCGAAAAACTAAAGTTGGTGTTGATATCTCAAATTCTAGAAGAGTTGGTAGAAATTTCATATTTTCTTCGAAATCACTTTGAAAAACTGCCATGAAAATGTGAAATTCCTATTTGAATATTCTCATAAATAAAGAAGTTACTGAGGAGACATGGAAATGATCAAAATCTATTTTTTGCGTATGAAACAAAAACGAATAGTTTTTATCAAAATATGTTTTCACATTATAGTTGGCCTTGACAAACTCCACATTCGGTGTCATTTAACCAACCTCGTATCTCTCACTGTTAAAAAGATACCCATGGTGAGCATGATAAGTGGGACACACTGTATTTCTACGGACAGTAATATTTCAAATTGGGAATACCAATGTCCAAAAAAGATTATTGACATCAGTTTCCCCCAATTTTTTTCAAGTTTTACAGAAAGTATACTCACCATTCCTAATGCACTCTGTACATAAGTGTATTCATCACAGGGTCCTAACTTTTCTCTGATGCCCGTTGATATTTCATTTTCCGGGTTGAAGAAAATAGTGATTCCAAGAAAGGTGAAAAAATGTAAAATTAAGTGGGCAAGAAGTACCCATGTGGTCCAATGGGTCTCATGTGATAATTCTTTCGTAACTTTATCTGATTTTGGTTTTCTATCACCAACCCAAATTATAAGTAGGAATATTGCAAATATTGTGAAAAATGTCACTTCACTGTGAATTTGGTAGATGTCATGTAAAGGATGATATATTGCTATGAACATCAGGATTCCTCCAGGTGCGCCTAACAGTCCTGCTAAAATGGCACAAAGAACTTCTCTTGACTTCCTGAAATATGAGTTTTTTGTTATACAGGGTGTCTGCAAAAATGCAAAAATGGAGGTCAAGTCAAACATTTTTAATAGTATATTATGTAACTAGTGTTATAAACGTCTTTTTACTAAAGTTAGTAACGAGTATTTTAAGCACGAGCGGAGCAGAGTGGAGCGAGTGTTTGAAAAACGAGTGTCGAGAAGAGTTTATAAACCCGTTACATACTATGCTTTTTCTACGAACTCCGAAAATTACATTAATTAACAAACCTGCTATTCCTGCTGACCGACAAAATAATTCGAAAGGAATGGGAATTGAGGACATAATACATGCCACTGCATGCAACCAGCGAGACACGTATAAGTGATATTGGTTGTAGATGTGTCCAGTCAGTCCATTGCTTACTAACCTTCGTTTCACGTTTATTGTCATGCTTAGCGCCGAATAAATAAATTGTTCTCAAAGATGGATGCTTCATTTTTACACTCCTTGGAGATATGCAATTACCAAAACATTCTCTTCCATATCACTTTCGTCTACATCTCGCATACATTTTCATTGAAGAATTCTGATACAAACGAAAATTGTTCGAATAATTCTAATACAAAATTCGAAAATGACAGTTGACATTTCCTACAATTGTCAGGCCAGACATGTCTCAAATTACTGAAGCTGTGTTAAATGAACTGTGTTGCCATGGTGATGTATTTAAGAAATCGTGTTGCCATGGTAACGTGTTTAATATTTTGAATAAATCACAGATCGTCAATCCGTGATTAATCGATCATATAGCGTGATTAGCGTGGTACATAACCATACGCTAAATGCCATTTTAGTTATGTGAGTAGAAAAACTAATTATAATTATTATGAAAAACATTATATCATTTTTAATTTACTATGGGCCATTTCTTGATAGTTTTCAGTGATTTATATCACCGAGCATTTATTGTGGTGATGCTATGAAAGTTGAGAGCATAGATCATACAGGAGGGTTGAGAGTTTTTCGACGATTTCTAAATGAATTTATAGTCTTCGCGTCTAGGTTGAAAGATATTAGTAGGTATAATAGTTCAACAGCCGGCTGCAAATTTCGACCGTCATCAAAATGATTGAAAACGGCACTTTCCTGTGCGGTAATTTGCACTCAATTTCGCGATTTGATAACGAGATAAAAATTATGCCATCCGATACCAATTGCATGGTACACGGCACAGCGATTCATTTCATAATCCCGGACATACTTCCGTCATGTGATAACGAGTTGAAACAAAAAGCAAATGAAATGAGATAATGTGCCCTTTGCGAATATACAAACTGAGCTAAAACTTAGTGGCCGCTTCGTCTAAAGATAATATCCGATGGACCAGTGTAAAACTCAACATGTGGATTTAGAATACCTTTGTAGTGCGAGCTTCGGCTATAATCTCGTACTTCTTTGAAACATGAGGTTCTTTATATAAAATCGCTACAGGGTGTTGCCTGAAACTGTGAAAAATTTCGGAATTTTCAAATGACCAAAAACTTTTTTTTCGACTTCGACAGCAAAGGTTCATATTTTAACAGAGGCAAAATTTTGGGGTGGGACGAAATTAGTGTTGCGTAGTTTATATCGTTATCAGATGAGGCTCTGCAACGAAATAGCGCGTAACAATAAAACAGCGCGTGACAAAACAGCGCGTGACAAAACAGCGCGAACAAAACAGCGCGTTACAAAACAGCGCTGTAACAAAACAGCGCGTAACAAAACAGCGCGTTACAAAACAGCGCTGTAACAAAACAGCGCGTAACAAAATAGCGCTGTAACAAAACAGCGCTGTAACAAAATAGCGCTCTACAAATTTTGGGAAAGATGAAACAAACAACCAACAATTTCAGCGTTCGGAAATGTACTTTTTACTGCATTCATTGATGCTAATTCAAAATCTGATAATACAGAAGAAGGGCTCAAAAGCGGCTCCAAATAAACTAATCGGGAGAATATCCTCTTATAGTTGTCTTCTTTTTTATTACGCATGAGGCAATAAATTACTGGAACAGCTTTGTTCAAACGGAAATGACCGCTACTTCAGAACGCGCTATATTGTTACAGCGCTGTTTAGTTACAGCGCTGTTTAGTTACAGCGCTGTTTAGTTACAGCGCTATTTTGTTACGCGCTGTTTTGTTACAGCGCTGTTTTGTAACGCGCTGTTTTGTTCGCGCTGTTTTGTCACGCGCTGTTTTGTTACAGCGCTGTTTTGTAACGCGCTGTTTTGTTCGCGCTGTTTTGTCACGCGCTGTTTTGTTACAGCGCTGTTTTGTAACGCGCTGTTTTGTTCGCGCTGTTTTGTCACGCGCTGTTTTGTTACGCGCTATTTCGTTGCAGAGCCATCAGATGACGGTCGAAATTTGCAGGCGGCTCTCCTACTACAAAAATGATTTTATTCAGGACTTCTGGGTAAGCCATCTGCATAATTATACCAGGTGATTAATAGGTACCTCTTATCTGCTATCCATTTTCCATCGCTCGTGCATAGCTTATCTTTGAAGAAATGAAACCAAAAGGTAAAACTGGCAGCAAAAGTGGCATGGAAATAGTAGGAATTCCAGGGAACCCAGTAATGTCGATCGAAAATATTCGGGTCCGTGTCATGCCAAGTCCAGTGCAAGAATCTCACGGAAACAATGTCGTACGGAATATCTATCAAAACTACTAGTAAACCAACTGCAAAGGGTTCAGACCATTTCGGCAATCGCATTTTTGCCACTCCGATGGAACTTTGATAAAGAAAACATGGATCTGTAAAATATCAAATCATTACCATATAAATACTTGATCATGGCCCTGTATTCAAAATCATTCCTTCCTGAAGATGATCTTAATGTTAATCTTACAGAAATGGGCAAAAATGAAGTATTTTTCATGGGCATTCAGAATATATTACTTGACCCAGACAGCACCAGATATTCAATGAATATTCATAGAATATTCTTTTTGGATATTGCGATATTCATGAACATGCCAGGGATATACATGTCATCTATGGAATATTCCCTGAATGTGCTGGTGGGGAAAATTTTATATATTCCCGGAATATTACACAAGGGATATTCCCTATATATTCAGAATGTACCTATAATATTCTAGGGATATTCCTTGATACATATTCATAATTAAAAAAAGCTGACCCAAGATGGGCTCGAACTCGGGACTTTCAGATCAACGCCTTAACCACTAGGCCAGTAATCGAGTTGAATAATACTGTACATAACAATTCATTGAATGGGGAAGACCACTGATTTTTTAAAACGACATTATCGTGAACTCTATACTGAAAAACTACCAGTGAATTGATTTTGAATTTTTTCATTCATGCTAAGACGATGAAAAAAATAAATTAGTATATGTCCATTTCAAAACACACAATTCCTGCGCCATTTGGAATTTCATCAATTCATTGGTGTGACTGGTGCGACGTCTTAGTCCCAACACGCCTATTGTCCTTGAACTGACCAATTACACTGTAACACTGCAGAATGACGAGGTATCAGAGAGATAGCTACAGTTCGGGACTAATACGTCACGACTCCACCATCATATTTGGCTGTTTGAAATATCGAATGAAATATGCTGATTTCAAAACGATATAGATTCGTTTCCCTTCAACTTCAACTCATAATATTGATTGTACATAAAATGTAAATCATGATTCGTCGATTGAAAGAGATTTGCACGGATTTCTTCCCTCAGTGGTCTTCCCCATTGCGTTGTTCAGAAGCGGATCATAAACACTTCCAGTTCCATATGGGCTCTTAACTTAACATGTACGATGATCTTTGAGTACTTTAATCACTACCTATCAAAATTGTGAGACGACTTTGTGTTTTTGATCCCTGGTAATATAACCACTTCACTTTGAAATACGATGGACTTCTACCACAGATTTCAAAATCAATGACTCACATCTATAAAATAGTGATTGGTTAATTTCCATACTTCACAATTTCATTGAAACACATGGGAATATTATTGAAATATTCCATGGATATACAGGAACAGAATATTCAGATGGGAATATTCCTGAAATATTCATACCTGAATATTCCCTGCACTATCCAACTGGAATACTCTAGCACCGTCATGGCTTACATTTCGGTGCTAAAATCGGGTAAATCCTGGAGTTGCCCGACTCTAGCACCTCAATGGCTCATCAGGTAAATCCTTTCCCGTGTTAACTTAATAGGCAATTGTTGGATTCGCTTGATTCTAGCACCAGAAGATGCGCAAGAAAAAATTCTATATGTAAAATACAATAACCCAATTTCGGCATAAAATGGAGTTACCCGGTTCTTGCACCGAGGTCTTCAATTATATCTCTTATGCTGTATACACTTACACAAAAAAATTATATGTAGAGGTAATCTTCGGCCTAAGAACATAATAGGTGTTTGGGAATGCCAGAAATTGTCCACGTCAGGGTGGACATAAGAAATACTTTCTACGATAAGACCGTGAAGCATAATAGAAAACCATAAGTATGGTAGGCGACCTCCTCGATAGAGTGCTACAACAAATGAAAAATGTGAAAGCATGATTAAAAAATCAGTTTGAGAAAGCTTGTTCTCCATGAGACTTGCTTATGAAGATGCTAACATACAGGGTGTTTCCGAAATTGAGGCGATCAATGAAATGAAAGATAGTTATTTATTATACAAGGAAAGAAGTAGTAGATTTTAGCTACAGGTTGTGTTGAGCTAAAATCTAATACGATTCCCGTGCACTATTTTCTTCTGAGACAGGAAAAAGGACCAATCAATATTGAGAAGATAGTATATAATATTAAAATCAGAACATTATCGACGTGAAATTTGAAGATTTTAACAGGAATCACACCTGCGTTGCAGGCATATCTTTATCATTTTTTTGAAGTCATCAAATATCTGTCAGTCTAATTCTGCGATTTAATTTTGATTTACCACAAAGTCGAATGGAAAATGGAAGATAAAAGGACTCGCAGTTCTTTTTCGGAGACAGTGTTATATTGGCATATTTTTCGGAACTATACAGCACAACAAAGCCATCAACAGTGTATATACAGGGTGATCAGTTGAGGGTAGCGAGCCCGAGCGGCCATATCTCATGAGATATTGGTCATATAAATTTGAGAAAAATAAAATCATGATAAAAGTCGCAAAGAAAAATTTCTGGAAATTATTTTCGAGTTTGTCAAACGTCCGCTAGAAGGCGTAACAACCCACACCAAGTAGAAAAATGGGATATTAATAGAATTTTGTCCAATGAAAGTATATCTATGATAACATTTTCATATTTACTGACCATTTTTCTATATTTTTCGTCTAAAACGTTTTGTTCTATCTATCAAAATGAAGCGGTGGGGGAAGTTCAATTGTTTTTCTAAACAAACCAAGATTTCTCCCGTATGTTTCGACCGATTTTACCAAACTGAGGCTCATATGAAAGAGCATAATTTGCCCTACAAAACGCTCATTTGGTTTTGAATTTTTAACTCTTGCTGCCGTCGCTAGATGGCGTTAACTGAAATGTTAGCAAATTTTTTACTTTTTTTTTTTTTGAAAAAAAAACAAATGTAATGGTATATTGATTTTATATGTTTCGAAAGAGGACAAATTCATCTATGATTCAATGAAAATAATTTATAATCTACCTTCTTTTGAACTGTTGATATTGACCAAAATATAATTTTATTACATTAAAAATTGGCACACCACTGTTTATTATCAAGATAAAAATCAGGTTTGTAATCTCTTATTAGTTGCTAACAAAAAAGACCTCTCGACGTTTTTTCGTTGGACAAACGATTTTGGATTGAAAAAATAAAATAGGTTTACATGGGGCGCCCATATCTATAATAATTTTGTGAACAGTATGTAAACCTATTTTATTTTTTCAATCCAAAAACGTTTGTCTTACGAAAGAAAGTAAAGAGGTTCTTTTTGTTAGCAACTAATAAGAGATTACAAATCTGATTGTTATTTTGATAAAAAACAGTGGCGTGCCATTTTTTAATGTAATAGAATTACCTATATTTAAAAAGTAGATGAGACATTATTTTCATTAAATTATAGAGAAATTTATCCTCTTTTGAAACATATACGAATTAATATACCATTACATTTGTTTTTATCTAAAAAAAAAAAACTCATAAATTTGCTAACATTTCAGTTTACGCCATCTAGCGACGGCAGCAAGAGTCAAAAATTCAAAACCAAATAAGCGTTTTGTAGGGCAAATTATGCTCTTTCGTATGAGCCTAAGTTTGCTAAAATCGGTCGAAATAAACGGCAGAAATCTGGTTTGTTTAGAAAAACAATTGAACTTCCCCCACCGCTTTATTTTGATAGATAGAACAAAACGTTTTGGACAAAAAATGTAGGGAAATGGTCAGTAAATATGAAAATGATATCATCGATATACTTTCATTAGACAAAATTCTATTAATATCCCATTTTTCTACTTGGTGTTGGTTGTTGCGCCTTCTAGCGGACGTTTGACAAACTCGAAAATAATTTCCAGAAATTTCTCTTAGCGACTTTTATCATGATTTCTTTTTCTCAAATCTATACGACCAATATCTTATGAGACCCAACCCAAGCATTTTGCATTTGAAGAGATCGCATGCAAGCACCGGACGTGTCAATGGCTTTTGCAATGTTGCCGGACGTTCAATAATAGTTGAACGATGTAGTTATGGTGGAAGCGGAAATTTCTTGAAACATTTTCAAAACGATATTTTCTTGTGAGCTATCGTGTTAATATGCCTCATAGAACGCCCCATTTTATTCATCACACCAATTTCGGAAACATCCTGTATAGTTGGTGGAACACCTGTTCACTCTGTGTCCAGACGTTTTAAAAATCGGTACCTATATAGGTACCTATTCCATCAGATTGCCGATGTAAAACTCACCATGTGTTATTGTAAAAAGAGTTCCTACCAAGTAAGCAAACTGGGAAATAATGTAAGTTGGCTGGTTTTTTAGGTGGATTCTGATATCGGATACATGGATAAACCAATCAATAAACTGAAAAAAATAATAGATAGTTATTTATTATACAAGGGAAAAAAGTAGTAGATTTTAGCTCCAGGTTGTGTTGTCTCCCGACGCGTAAGAGTGAGACAAAAAACCGTGAGCTAAAATCTAATATTTTTCCCGTGTATAATACACTTTTTCTGTGACAGAAGAAAGGACGAATCAATATTGGGAAGATATTACATTGTTTTGAGATCTGAAAATTATCGACGTGAAATTTCAAGTTTTTAACAGTAAGGACACCTGCGTTGTAGGCATCTTTATCATTCTTTTGAAGTAATCAAATATCTGTTGTCACTTCTGTCAGTCTAATTCTGTGACTTGATTTCAAAAAATTGCGAATTTAGTGGTTATATTGTTTAGTAATATACGTGACCGCGAAGTCGAATGGAAGATAAAGGAGTTGTTAAAGGTGCAATTATTGAAAAAAAATCGAGTTCGACGCCTATGGATTAATATCGGACAAAAATTTAATACCATTTTTTTGCCACATAAAACTCTATCAATATACCAAATTTCAGCAGAATCGCATATGCCGTTTTAAATTTATATGGGAAAAACGATTTGAAAATTGTAACTTCATGGCCCTCTGGAGCCCAAACTATGCAACTTTGTACTGAGGTAATTTTACTTAAATCGACTTATTTTGGTCTAAGGAATATGTGTTATGTTTTTGTAAAGACCTTTTACAGACACCCTGTATATTGTTTGACGCATCTTTCAAATAGACGGGCAATGTCAACTTGCCTATACTAAATTTTGTGAATAATCGGTAGAGAACTCATCATGTATAGAACTGATGGTAATCTTTTCAAGCACGTAATTTTTCATCAAAATTAGAAAAAATAATGTACGTATTTATAGGAAACGCGTCATAGAGTTACATAAATATCTATTTTATAATTCATATTTTGTAAATATTTATATTGTATTTTCCATTCAATGAAGAATATTTATTCACAAGTCATGCTATACCTACTTACATTGCTGAATGACAATTCTGATAATTCTGTACCAGGAACAAGTAAATCTGAGTTCATGATTTTATAATATGCTTATCAAAAGCAGATTCTCCATCACCTGCTATCAAGAAACAACAATTGATGGGTATACCTACTAAATCGAATGCATGAATTGAAAATTAGATAATTCATTCTTATCTGCATGCAGTAGCGGCGTTAGGGTAGGGCGAACGCCCAGGGCGCCAAATAAAAATGGGCGCCGCTTTATATACCTTCTCCTTTAGAGAAAAAGTTGTTATGTTTCACAACATTCTCTGGGATATACTACATCAATTTCAGCTAATGGAAGATTTGAACAGTTGATTGTGTAGGTTATTACCTATTCGAAGGTATTTTTTGTACAATATAAAACTTACACAACTTACATCACAGAGAGACACGCAGTTCATTAAACTGTGACAGAGATATCGCAGAAGGATGCTATTTTGTCCCACTCAAAGTTTTATCCATGCGACGTCGGTGCGATTGAGTCCTCTCTACGATATAACAGCGATATATTTTTTGCAATGTAATCGCGATATGTTATTTATGATGAAAAAGCGATGTGTTTTTGCGGTAAAACTTCGATGTCATGCGAGATGACACCGCAGCAAAATGAAAAAAAGTTTCCCCGTATACTTGATGTGACAATATATAGGTACACCACTGACTTCTGATGACTTTTAATATTGATCATGTGTTGTTGTGACTGGTTGATGGTCCCTGGGGTCTCCTGTTCAATCAATCGTCTTTTCAGCGGCGCTATCTATCAGAATGAGATCAGTTACTCGTATTTGAAAAATTATATAGTGTGTGTCAGCGAGATGTAACCAAACCAGGAATAGTTTGATAACAATATGTAACTAATATGTTTGCGAATTTAGCTTCAGTATCGTTGAATAATAATATATTCATCGATTCATCCATTAATTGTTTTTTACCGAACAAGAATCTAATCAAACTTTGACAACTTTGTCAATCGAAATTGAAAAGACTGAAAACATCGACTTTGATAACTTAATAATAATAAAAGAGTTTGCCGATAGAAATGCTAGAAAAGTGAAATTTTATCAGTTTTTTGAATAAATCATTGTTATTTTTTAATAAATTGTTATTTCATTGGTTATTCTACCATATTCTGTTTTTTTCTCGATCAGAATGAAATAAACAGACTCCAAAGGATGCAGAATCGTGCTATGCGAATATAATCTTACAATGTTCGAGGATATAACACCGTTAGCAAATATGTTGCAAACCGCCTACACAACTTTTGTTCTTCGATGCTATATAGGTCATGTGCTAGGTAATAGCTGTGTGGGTGCTAAAAGAATATTGCTGGACGATGCCGGCACTGTGCATGTTTACAAAGTTCAAGTGACTGCGCGATATGATTACATTTAAGTAGTTATAGATTAATTTATTACATACTTATTATATCGATTATTAATAAGTTTTCTCAAAGTAATAAAAATTTAAACATTGAAGAAAAATGATGATGAATAATTGAAGTATAGGTAGGAGACCAAGTCATCTTTAGGTATATGTGTAGCTATACATTATTTGGATGCATTTTAAAAACAGCAATTAATACGTACCATTCCAAAAATAAGAAGTTCACATTTTTGTACTCTCGATCAAAATACATCCCTTAATTATGAATTATGGTTATGAAAACTGATATGAGAGTATTTGGGGCAAGTCCGAATCGATTTTGCCATTATCAAAATTTTTGAAAAAAATTTCTCATCCCTTTTCTTCAATTTTGCTGGAGTATTTGTGATCGCAGAGTAGGCTAAGAAATTATTGTGTTTGATATTTTTTTTTGCTTGACTATTCAGATAATCTGGAGCAAATTGTAACCATCACTGTATTTTATATCGCATATTTACTTCATTTACTATATATTCGTTGAAGACATTTATATATTCTTGGTTCACTTGAATTGACGTTAACATCTGACGAAATGGGAAATCAATTTTTCATTCAAGTCTCATTTGACTCTGAAAATAACAAGTTGAAATCATTTTAAATTATGAAGTTCAAAAATCCTACATGAGCAGCCATCATATTATCAGCACTTTCAGCGGCAACAACTGGCGTGATCCTTTCGTAAAACCTCAACCGTGTCGTCAACGTCATTGTTGCCACATATCACAAAACAATAATGGACCACAAATGACAAAACCTAACTGACAGTTAACTTCATGTCATGATGTCACACATCGTGGATGTCACGTACTTATTAACTTTACGTCATTTTGTTGTACAGAGGGGGGGTGCCATGTGTACCGTAACTTCCACGTAGAAATTGTTTGCGAGACGAGAATTTATTGTGAAAGTTGGTTCTTTTAGGTTGTTGGCAAGGAAATTTGAACTAATTTTGAGTTGGCTCATCAGCCATCATAAGAGAATTGAAGAGTGCTAGTATAAGTTTATTTTCTAGGACTAGGAGTATTGAAATATCCATTTATTAATTGAAAAATCATCAAAAATTTTCAAAATGAAGAAATTATTATTATTCGCCCTACTTGTATTACCGGCAGTGATCTTCACCTTCGATAATGGTAAGACATCTTTTTTTATTTAATATAGTCTGAAAGCTTGTATGACCTAACTATTTTTTTTTCATTGAAAATCCTGTGATTATGTAAATCCAATGAACATATCATGAACCATTGGCATATGTTACAGGAAAAGACACAAATCACATAATTACTCATTCTTCTGCAGGTAACAAATTGATGGCATATGCTGAGGAAGATCCTCTTGAAGATGAAGCTGAAGTTGAAGGGGAAGCAGAAATTGAGGAAGTTGGTGGCACTGAGGAGGAAGAAGATGAAGGATCACTGGCATCTCCAAATGCTGATACAACATTATTGTTTGTCCGACCAGTGTCCACTGCATCTCAATTAGGTGAATATCAAGTTTAAATCTAAAAGCATTCAATCAATGGTGTACAGCTGTGATTTTGAATAAGAAATTTGTTTTGTTGTTTTATGATTTTTCAAGTAATTTCCTACAACCATTACTTTTTGAAATCTAAATTCAGTTTGAAACTAGGTTTGAAATACATTAAATCACAAAAATTGATAATCATTTTAATATGTGCAATACATTAGAGGAACCTCTTCTCAATTGTTTCTTACTTGAATATATCCATATTATTTAATTGTAAACTTAATGAGGTAACACCTTTCATATGCATTGTGTTGGCTGGTATTTGATAATTTATTTCAATAGTAATTTCCTGAGAAGCTAACAACTGGAAGAGATGAAACCATATGCGATTTCTAAAAATTCTGTTGAAACTGAATTAGTATATTATGGAAATTTGAAAACAGTACAGGCATTTAAAAGTGATTTTTATATTGCATTTGAATAGTTATTTACCTAACAAGTGCCAAAAATAGTACTTTTCCACAAGAGTTAGGTACAATGTTTTTCCTATGCCTCTATGCCTGTTTTTGTCCATATTATTTATGAAAAAAATGGTTTTTAATAACCAAAATTTTATAATAATGTTACAAATTTATGCAATACAGAATAGTTACATAGAACATTATTTAGTTAGTCCTAAATTTCCTCATTTTCAACAATACAAAAATCATGTGGAAAAGTAACTTAACAGCACTAGTGCAGTGATAGTTTTGTTTCACTAGGCAGCAAAGTAGTAGTCAGTCAATCTACAATTGCTGCCAATTGTTATAAAACCAATTTTGTGTAATTTTTTATTGAAAACTACATGATTTTGTATTCACCCAATGTCAAGTGTCAATTTTGATTACCAATTTCATTCAAAATATTTGGATTGGAATGTTGCATAGCAACAAACTTTTCCTGCCTAAACAGAGAAAGTACACCTATCATTCTTGTTAAGTGTCATCAAAAAGCCACTTTCTATGCTGCTTGGAGGAAAAATAAGAATTCGTGCAGAAAAGTAAAGATCGTGAGGAAAAGGAAAATCGTACGGCAATGTCTCGAGAAAAGTACAACTCTTAAAACGAAAAATCTTGCGGAAAAGATACTTTTCCGCATGCTTGTTGGAAAAGCCACTTTACACACGTGTTAGGTACACTATTTTTCCCTGTTTTCCACACTCATTTTAGAGTTGAAAGTGATTTCCTCGCTAGTGTGGAAAAGTGACTCTTTCAACACTAAAATGATTACCAAAAAAGGGCTTCTTCACATGCTAGAAAAAAGAATTATTATTGGTTTATTTCATCCATATGATTACTCTAAATGGCATTGTCAATACACAATCATTGAAATAAATTGAAAGTAAAAAAAACTTTTTAATAAAATGCTTTTATTTAAACGCTCTAAGAAGAAGAAAATAAAATTTTTCGTAATAATTTTAACTATCAACTTATAACCTCATTATACACAATTTATATGAACATAAAAGTTTGTCGCGCGATTAACTTGTGTGAATGAACTAGTACTTATTTAATTATGTAAAATCTGCTGAGATAAAATTTTTAAAATTACAATTTAATTAAATATTGATCATCACAACAAGCTTTCATGATCATATAAATTGTGTATAATGAGGTTATAAGTTGATAGTTAAAATTATTAGGAAAAATTTTATTTTCTTTTTTTTAGAGCGTTTAAATAAAAGCTTTTTATTAAAAAGTTTTTTTTCACTTTCAATTTATTTTTTAATTTTTAGTTATCGCTAGCTGGCTTTTTCGATTTATTCTCAACGAGCCTTTTCGTTTGATACCCATATTGTAGAAGTATATTGAAAATGACCATTCCGCCATCTTGGATGGTCCGCCATATTGAATTTAAAATGACGTCACATCATTTTTCGAGTTACTTTCAACGAACCTTTTCATTTGATACCCATATTGTAGAAGTATATTAAAAATAGCTATTCCGCCATCTTGGATGGTCCGCCATATTGGATTTAGAATAACGTCACATTATTTTTCGAATTACTCTCAACGAGCCCTTTCATTTGATACCCTTATTGAAGAAGTAGATTAAAAATGACCATTCTGCTATCTTGGTGGTCCGCCATATTCGATTTAGAATGACGTCACATCATTTTTCGATTTACTCTCAACAAGCCTTTTCATTTGATACCCATATTGTAGAAGTATATTGAAAATGACCATTCCGCCATCTTGGATGGTCCGCCATATTGGATTTAGAATGACGTCACATCATTTTTCGAGTAACTCTCAACGAGCCTTTTCATTTGATACCCTTATTTTAAAAGTATATCAAAAATAGCTATTCCGCCATAACGTGACACACCTTATCGTGCATTGTCATCCAAACTGAACGTGTATACAAAATTTCAGCTAAATCGGTTGAAGATTTTTACTTCAAAATTGAGTTCAAAGATTCCACCCGAACCCGAACATACATACATACATCCATACAAACATACAATGCAAGTTAAATAATAGTATATTATGTAACAAGGGTTATAAACGTCCTTTTAGTAACGAGTATTTTAAGCACGAGCGGAGCAGAGCGGAGCGAGTGTTTAATAAACGCGAGTGTCTAGAAGAGTTTATAAGCGCGTTACATACTATGATTTTTCTACGAACTCCGAAAATTACATTAACATACCTGCAATTCCTGCTAGCCTACAAAATAATTCGAAAGGAATGGGAATTGAGAACATAACACATGCAACTGCATGCAACCAGCGAGACACGTATAAGTGATATTGTTTGTAGATGTGTCCACTCTATTGCTTACTAACCTTTGTTTCACGTTTATTGTCATGCTCAGCGCAAAATAAATAAATTGTTCTCAAAGATGGATGCTTAATTTTTACACTTCTTGGAGATATGCAAGTACCAGAACATTCTCTTCGATTTCACTACTGTCTACTTTTCGCATATATTTTTAGAAGAATTCTGATACAAACGAATATTGTTTGAATGATTCTGATACAAAATTTGAAAATAACACTTGACAGTTGATACAATCGACAGGCCAGACATACTAACATACTACTCACATAACTAAAATGGCATTTATAGTACGGATATGTACCACGCTAAATGATCGATTGATTACAGATTGTCGATCTGTGATTTATTAAAAATATCAAACAAGTTACCATGGCAACACGATTTCTTTAACACATTACCATGGCAACACGATTTCTTTAACACATTACCATGGCAACACGATTTCTTAAACACATTACCATGGCAACACGATTTCTTAAACACATTACCATGGCAACACAGTTCATTAAACACAGCTTCAATAATTTGAGACATGTCTGGCCTGTCGATTGTATTAACTGTCAACTGTTATTTTGAAATTCTGTTTCAGAATCATTCAAACAATATTCGTTTGTATCAGAATTCTTCATTAAAAATATAATATGCGAAATGTAGACGAGAGTGAAATCGAATCTTCTGGTACTTGCATATGTCCAAGAAGTGGAAAAATGAAACATCCATCTTTGAGAATAATTATTCATTCAATCTGCGCTAAGCATGACAATTAATAAACATGAAACAAAGGTTAGTAAGCAATGGACTGGACAAATCTACAACCAATATCACTTATACGTGTCTCGCTGGTTGCATGCAGTTGCATGTATCATGTTCTCAATTCCCATTCCTTTCAAATTATTTTGTAGGTTAGCAGGAATAGCAGGTATTTCAATGTAATTTTCGGAATCCGTTGAAAAATCATAGTATGTAACGCGTTTATAAACTCTTCTAGACACTCGTTTATTAAACACTCGCTCCGCTCGTGCTTAAAATATTCGTTACTAAAAGGACGTTTATAACACTTGTTACATAATATACTATTAAAATAAAAAGGGCTTCTTCACATGCTAGTAAAAAGAATTATTATTGATTTATTTCATCCATATGATTACTCTGAATGGCATTTTAAGTAACTACACAATCATTGAAAAAATAATTCACATTATCATCGATATATTTTCAGAAATTCCCGCCGGTTTGCCAGTAGAATTCTTGGTGGGATTCCGCAACAAGGGCGACCAGGACTTCACGGTAGAAAGTTTGGAGGCTTCCTTCAGATACCCCATGGACTTCAACTTCTTCATCCAGAACTTCTCTGCCATCGGTTACAACAAAATCGTGGCGCCCGAACAAGAGGCCACCTTCAGTTACAGCTTTCTACCCTCTGAGGCTTTCGCCGGAAGACCCTTCGGTCTGCACATCGACCTGGCCTACAGGGATGCCTTCGGAAACTCCTTCCATGATGCTGTCTTCAATGAGACTGTACAAATTGTGGAAGTTGAAGAAGGTGAGAATTTTTGCTATGATTGAAATTGTATTTATTGTTGTTGTCTTCAGTTAATTGACAGGCAAATTGCATAGGTATGTGATTGAAGATGTTTGGTAAGTGGTAAGTTGTGTATAGCCCTGTATACAGAGTGTTCTTGAAGATGGGGTATTTTTTTCTAGAGGATGTAGAAATCATTGAAATATACATATCTACCAAATATTGCTTCAATAAAAGTTGTAATAAAATGGAGATATTAGCAATTGAACATTCCATACATTTTTTGGATTTTGGAGCATTTTTGAAAATTTGATATTTATACATTACTAGCTGACCCGGCAAACGTTGTTTTGCCATGACATCATTTCTAGAAAAAATGTTTTTACATAAATATTTATCAAAGAACTTTCATTATTTTATTCATACTTCTTTTTACTTGGCCATCTTGAATTTCCAAATTTTGACAAAAGAATCATTATCTCCGACCCCGAAAACCACCCGATACCGATTTTGAATAGAGTCTGACCATAATTACAAAACTCGTCCGCCATATTGGATCCGCCATTTTGAATTTCCCCATTTTGACAAATGATTCATATCTCCGACCTCTGAAACCCCCAGAAACCAATTTTGAATAGAATCTGACCATAATTACAAAACTCGTCCGCCATATTGGATCCGCCATTTTGAATTTCCTAATTCTGACGAACGAATCATAATCTCCGACCCCGAAAACCCTCAGATACCAATTTTGAATATAATTGGATCATAATTTCAAAACTCGTCCGCCATATTGTATCCGCCATTTTGAATTTCCTAATTTTGATAAAAAATCTTAATCTCCGACCTCGAAAACCCCCAGATACCAATTTTGAATGGAATCTGACCATAATTACAAAACTCGTCCGCCATATTGGATCCGCCATCTTGAATTTCCGAAATTTGACGAAAGAATCATAATCTCCGACCCCGAAAAACCCCAAATACCAATTTTGAATTAAATCGGATAACAATACTCGTCCGCCATATTGGACCCGCCATCTTGAATTTTCTATTTAAAAAATAGATTACGACCGATCCTCCTACCTACCGAATACGCACAAACAATTTCATACGAATCGGTCGAGCCGTTTCGGAGGAGTTCGACCACACTAACACGGTGGTCCGGACAGGAGAATTTTATATATTAGATATTATATTATTTTGAAGAGGAAAAAATGAGGAATTCAATGAGCTTTTAAAATACAGGTTGTTCCATCTGAAAAATCATAAGTTTGAGTCGTGTCTTCAAAACCAAACCCAGAAAAAAAATTTGAGTGGGCCACTGGATTCTGCATAAAATTCTCTATAGGAAAAGATTTTAATTTGACATGAGAAACTTTGTAGATATAGAGGAGGTTGAAAAAGTATGGATTTTCAAAATCGCCCTGTATCTCGTGAACGGAAACAGTTATGCAAAATCTGATTAGGTCATCTTGAGTTTCACAAAAAAGTGGCACAGGACCGCGAAAACTGCAAGCTTCTATCTCCAAAGATAACTGAAATATCACACAAAAGCATCAAAAACTGGAAATACTGTACTCTGAAATAGATTTCAGTTCATTTTCAATATTTCACTAAATCGCAATCGTTCAAAACACTCATTTTTCAGGAATTTATAGAGCCCCTAACCATTAACCTAACATACCGAAATTCGCGAAGCGACACGACAAACACAAACACGTGCTATTCGGGCGTATTCGGGCATTTGCAATGCGCGCGTGGGTTGCGCATTGTGAAGGAGTCTAGCCTCCTATAGATGTTGCCAAGTTGAATATTTTACGCGTGATTTGCAGACTTCAACGTGTGATGCGTGGGCAAGCACTGTTGCCCATTCAAAAATATTTACCTAAAAACAGGAAATAAAATCAAAATCCATGTATTTTGGTGTCCTTTTAATGACAAAATATTGATAATATCGGTTTAAGGAGAATCTCTGAGGAGGCTCAGCCTCCGTTGCCTCCTCTGAGGAGCCGCCACTGATAAACGCTGGGATAAACCTGAGTTTTTCTCCTTTTTTTTCAGGTTTAGATGGAGAGACGTTCTTCCTGTACGTGTTCCTGGCAGCCGGAGTGGTCTTGCTGTTGGTGATCGGTCAGCAAACTCTTCTTTCGGTCGGCAAGAAACGCACCGGAGGCGGCGGCGGCAGCAGCGGAGGCGGCAAAAAGTCCGCCGCCGTCGAGACCGGAACCAGCAACCCGAACAACGTGGATTACGATTGGTTGCCGGCACAAACACTCGCCTCATTAAGTGAGTTGAACTACTATTTATTTTTAATCCGGTTCTGGCCTGTTTTGTTTTCAAATAGTCAAATGAGTTTCTAAATACCATTTTTCATTTTAGCCCTTCTTATTCGATATACAGGGTGTCAAAGTTGAAAATTAAAAACTGTTTTTTTCTAATTACTCGCGTAATCAATAAGATATTAATCTCAAAATAGGTACATTACTTCAGCACAAAGAGTTACATCGTGTGAGGAAAACCAAACAGAAAATAACTGTCAAATATTCAAAATACTGGGGGTCAAGTACACACTTACCCCCATATTTTTTTTGTACGTGCGCTAATGACTTCCTATCTATTTTTCTTCATGTGTTCAATCATTTTTGAGTATTTTTTGATTTTTGTAAAATTCCGATAAAATTATTTGTTTTTAAGATAATTCGAAAAGTACTGGTTATTGTTTGATGCCTTGCGGCTTACGGTAATCTCATAATGTTCACATACTCCTATTTATTTCGTCGAAATTGGAAGAGGGCGTATCTTATTACGTACGGAAAGGTGAATATGGAAATACCGGGTGCTCAGAGCGAATGTATTAAAATAATTTTTACACTTTTTAAATTTTTTTTTTTGTAAAAATTATTTTAGTACATTTGCTCCGAGCACCCGGTATTTCCATATTTACCTTTTCGTACGTAAAAAGATACGCCCTCTTTCAATTTCGACGAAATAAATAGGAGTATGTGAACATTATGAGATTACCTAAGCCGCATAGGCATCAAACAATAACCAGTACTTTTCGAATTATCTTAAAAACAAATGATTCAATCGAAATTTTACAGGAAACAAAAAATACTCAAAAATGATTGAACACATGAAGGAAAATAGATAGGAAGTCATTAGCGCACGTACAAAAAAAATATGGGGGTAAGTGTGTACTTGACCCCCAGTATCTTGAATATTTGACAGTTATTTTCTGTTTGGTTTTCCTCACGCGATGTAACTCTTTGTGCTGAAGTAATGTACCTATTTTGAGATTAATATCTTATCAAATACGCGAGTAATTAAAAAAAAACAGTTTTTAATTTTCAACTTTGACACCCTGTATATCGAATATGAAGGGCTAAAATGAAAAATGGTATTTAGAAACTCATATTATTTTTGTTCAAGGAATATATGGTTAATGGATTGACCTCCTTTTAGCGGACACCCTGTATAGAAAAACTAAAATATTTGTTTACTGATAGAGTGGTACTTAAATGATGAAGACAAAAAGATGAAAGTTATCAATTCTCGACAGCTAATGGAAATGCACTCATTGTTGATCTTATTTGTTTTAGATAAGGACAAATTGCAAAAATCACCCAAGGCGAAGCAACAGCAGAGTCCCAAGCAGCAGCTCAGCCCCAGGCAACGTAAAGTAAAACGCTCAACTGGTTCGGAATAGTGAGAGTAAATGACTGATTCTATTTTAGAATTTTTCACTTCATACATTTCAACTTTTCATTCGTGTACACTCGTGTTTATTGTTTGTACACACATAATAAACATTGGATGAAAAATGTGACCTTCATCAGACATGGATATTTACTTGCAGGAGGACATTTTGAGACAAATATTTATAATTTAGTAATTATTGTGTTGTGAGTTTTGATAATTTATTTTTGTCAAGTAGAATTATTGATACTGTATATAAAATAGATTTTCCTCATGATCATTGTGCAAAGTAAAATTCAAAAATATTGGTAATACTTTTAGTCAAAATTCAATTCCACCTCGGACGCCGGTTTTTCGAGAAATTGCATTTTTCATTGTTTTTTTTTAATAAACTCTTTTCCGAAATCTGCTATGTATTTTTATTTGTCAAAAGTGGTGTCTTTTATCGGCATACGACTATATAGTAAATTCGATTTCAAGTAAACTGCTCAACAATTGAAACGGAACGATGCATAATTTCACTCTTATTAAAAGCTTCGTAATTTCTGAATGACCCAACAGATTTTCATTTCGTTTTCAGTTCCTAAATGATAATTTTATAGGGTTTCGAGAGATTATAATTGGTCGATTAGAAAATTTGTAACTGGAAGACTATAGGGTGATGAATGATGGTGTGAAAAATAGCCCCAATTTGAAATGTCTTCCGTTAGCGGAAAAAAAATTTTCAAGACTTATGATAACCATATACTCTGTTGGTAGAAAGGTTTTCTTGAAATCATTTCGTTATTTTTCGAAAAGTAACTATTGGTAAAGAGATACGATATTTTTTCCTTAACATTGTGGTGTTTCTTTCATTATGGTATCAAAAATATCGAAGTTTTCGTATCGAAATGCATCAGAAATATTCAAATGCTGCAACATCAGATTTTCCATCGACTTGTCGTGGAGTTTTGGAGTTGAAAAGTACGTCAAATAATGAAATTATGTATGTAATGACTGCCACCCTCAGAAATTACGCTCAAAGCTCGACCTGGTGTGAATTGAATGAATCTGATTATCTTCAAATTTTGTAATGGTATTCCTACAATTATTATATCAAAGCCAATATCAAAATGTGACACGGAAGAGGTACCTATATAGTCATATATCTATTTAAGAAATAATTGATGATGTTGGTCTCAAGCCAAGGAGCCCAGATTTCATTCTGTAATGCTCAAAATTATTGTTGTAATCAATGATCTTAAACAAAAATGTGTTTCACAAAAAAATGTGAAGGTATCCTCCCCCAAAAGGTACACTTCTGGGTACGCCACTGACAAGGACAACTTCTTCGACCCTTACAGCATAAAATGTCATATTTTTCAAGTGACATTAGTGACAAACAAAAATCCTCCAGATATATTGGAAAATTCTCCATGCTCCCAATTTTTTTCAAAATTTTTCGGATTTTGATGGCTTTTTGTTGTGCTATAGTTCCGAGAAATGAGTCAATAATACCGTCTCCAAGAAAGAACTGCAAGTCCTTAATTTTATCTTCCATTCGACTTCGCGGTTACGTATATTACTGAACAACCACTAAATTCGCAATTTTTTGAAATCGAATCACAGAATTAGACTGACAGAAATGACATCAGATATTTGATTACTTCAAAAGAATGACAAAGATGCCTACAACGCAGGTGTCCCTACTGTTAAAGTCTTAAAATTTCACGTCGATAAGTTTCAGATTTCAAAATAATGTAATATTGATTCAATATTGATTCGTCCTTTCTTCTGTCACAGAAAAAAATAGTGTATTATACACGGGAAAAACATTAGATTTTAGCTCACGGTTTTTTGTCTCCTTCCGCTACGCGTCGGGAGACAACACAACCTGGAGCTAAAATCTACTAGTTTTTTCCCTTGTATAGGTAATAAATAACTATTTCTGTAGCTCTATTTTTAGAGATTTGTTCCTGGATGGGTTCTTGTGACCTATTCTTGTATGAAATCTTTCATCACTTTTATACATAGTGTTTGGCAATAAAAATGTATAGATATTATTATTACGTGAATTAGAAGAGTGGTCTTTTATCGGCATACGAGGGGGGGACATATATATCCCCCCCGTAGGTACTCCACTTAGTGAAGAAAGGTCAGTTTGTTGAATTGTCAATCATTGTTAAATGGTATTGGTAATTTGGTCCATCAAACGCAATCGTTTCATAAAATAATGTTTTTATTAAAAATAACTAAAATCTGAACATACAATTATTACGGCTTCAAAGTATCAATTTTACATGGCGTGACTGTGAATTTTTTCTTTCCGCAAAACAACTGCTTGCTCGCCTTCCTCTTCCCAGATTCGTTGCTCAATCCGGAACCGTTGAAACTCTTGGACGAAGTCTCGTCGATCGTGTTCAACTGGTCCTCTTCTTGCACGAATATTTGGGATAAGCGCCGATGGCGTTCATTTCGAACGGTACTGGAACTGGTACTGCTGGTAGTACTATGAGTGGAACCGTACGTCGAAGTTGGCTCTTTGAGCAGTCTCTCGTAGAGCCCGCGGAGTTTCTTGAACTCCTCGTTGGAATTCATGCTGGGCGACCAAGTGTAACCGGTGTTCTTTTTCGTCACTTTCGATGGCTTGTTTGACAGATCGGTCGAATGGAATAACTGATCGCCGTAATTGCGTCTTTGATAGGCCGCCAACTCCTGAGTCCATTTCGATATCAAGCAATCGCCTTCTCCGTGCTGGAGCGTCTTGTTATAGTCTCTTGCTATTTTGATGTCGTGTTTCCAGAAGTTTCTGCGGTGGTAGTCTTTGGACGGAACATGAGCCACTTCTTTGACCTGTCGAAAAATAGTACCTACTCATATTATTTTATTGAGATCATAGGTCCCAGCGAGCACAAACATCCCTGGGATGTTTTGAAAATGTTGGCATGAAGATGTTATTTTGAGACGTAATATGCACTGACTGTAATAGACTCAGTATTTCTATTACTTCCAAAAATAAATGATTTTCCCAATTTTCTGACTTTTATATCTTTCTTTATTTTATGTCACTTTTTCTAAACAACTCAACGCCTCCTTCTTCAATTCCAAATTATATACAAAGTATATCAAACTAATTCATTAAAACAATCTACAACATTCTCCCCCCAAAATTCAGAATATTTCAGAATTTCCCAAAATATCAACTGTTCTTGAAATTTATAAGAATCTCTTCGTCGCTCCTTTCTCTTCATTCTTCTTCTTTGTTAACTCCAGGTAACTTACAGATCTTTACCACTGGTCGTCTGAGTGTACCATTTTTCAATTTCACATCTGCTACCCTCACATTTCCATCTTTTCCTGTGTACACTCTCTGAATTACTCCCAAAGGCCAATTATTTCTTTGCGTTGTATCATCAACGACAATAACTACATCTCCAACTTTGATGTTTTCAACTTTCCTGTGCCACTTGCCAACTTTATTAAGTGTAGGAAGGTACTCTTTAACCCATCTTCTCCAGAATATGTTCGCTAGGGCTTGTGATAGTTTCCATTGATTTCTCAAATGATGGATTTGATCTTCTCGAAACTTCCCTGGTAGTGGTGCTGCTCCATCGGATGAACTCAAGAGGAAATGGTTCGGTGTTAGGCTCTCTGGATCATCTGGGTCGGCAGAAACATAGGTCAATGGTCTACTGTTTACTATATTTTCAGCCTCCACAACTAATGTTTGCAGGACCTCCTCTTTTGGACTTCTTTCCTTGAGAGTAACTTTTAGTACGGTTTTTACAGATTTGACTAAACGTTCCCAGCTCCCCCCCATATGTGGACTGGCTGCTGGTATATATCGCCAAATGATATTCTTAGAGGTTAAAAATATGGAAAGTTGGTCTCTATTGAGCTCCACCAACGCGTTTTTCAGTTCCTTATCTGCTGCATGGAGATTTGTGCCATTGTCTGAGTGAATTTCCTGAGGACAACCTCTTCTTCCAATAAATCTTCTAATCGCCATCACAGCAGAATCTGTATTCAAAGAGCTAGCTATTTCCAGATGTATGGCTCTTACACTCAAGCATGTAAACAGAACAATATACCGCTTTTCGTGACGTCTTCCAATGGTAACGGATATAGGTCCGAAATAATCCATCCCAGTAATAGTAAATGGTCGTACGAAACTCTTCAGTCGATAGTCTGGAAGCTGACCCATCTCTGGGACTAATGGTTTTGCTATTATTTTTTTACAGTAAAAACAGTCATTTCTACACTTCCGAACAGCATTTCTTAATCGCAGAATCCAGAATTTTTGTCGAATCTCGTTCATCACCAATTCTTGTCCTTGGTGGCAAAGTTTCACATGGTAATCTGCAATCAACAATTTTGTGAAGGTGTTACCTGAGTCCAATATTACAGGGTGTTTCTGGAAATAATCTAAATCTTCTGAATTGTGTAGTCGGCCTTTTATTCGAAGAATTCCTTTTTCATCGAGCATTGGATGTAAAGTGTGAAGTCTACTTCTTCTGTCCACCACTCCGTCTCTTTTCAAATCCGAAATTTCTTCTGGAAAACATTTCTTCTGAACGTGTATCAACCAGGTGTACTCTGCTTCTTCAAATTCTTGCTTTTCTAAATCTATGGACGTCCTCTTTTGTGCTCTACAATTTTTCATGAATCTAATCATCCAGGCAGTTGTCCGAATCAATTTTCTATATTTTGAAAATCTTGTAATGTCAGGTAAATAGTCATCGACTTGTATTGTTAGTAACAATCTTTCTTTTCTGATTTCTAGTTCTTCCTCATCTATATCCACTTTTTCTTCAATTGGCCAGCTTTCTTTCGGAAACTGCAGGAACGTTGGTCCATCTAACCATCTTCTAGGACTCTTAGTTGTTTCTCTGGTACTCTCATCTGCAACGTTTTGTTCTCCTGGAACCCAGTGCCAATCGGATACATCAGTTAACTCGGTTATTTCACCAACTCTGTGTGAAACAAACGTTTTGTGTCGTTTCACTTCAGATCTGATCCAATGTAGCACAATTCTTGAGTCAGTCCATAGATGTATTGCAGATATTTGTACCTCTAGACTTTTCTTTATAGTGTTCACTAATCTGCTCAACATTACTGCTCCCTGAAGTTCCAGCCGTGGTACAGTTATTGGCTTCAATGGTGCCACTCGTGTCTTAGCACTGACGAAAGATACATGAACATTCTTCAGATCAATACCAAAGCGTAAGTATACGACTGCAGAAAAGGCTTGTTCGCTGCTGTCACAAAAGCCATGCAGTTCCACAAAAGAGCTCTGGAATAAGTTGGGTCCATAACAACGTGAAAGACTAGTTGTCTCGATCATGTTCAACTCTCCCATCAGATGAAACCATTTTGTCTCCATTTCAGATGTGATTGTATCGTCCCATCCAATACCTGAACGCCAGATCTGCTGCAGAAAAATCTTGAATTTTACAATCATCGGTGATAATAGTCCTAGTGGGTCAAAGAATGACATTGCTAATTTCAATACTTCTCTCTTAGTAGGAATTTTGGTACAGTTTATCACGTCTGGATTTACTTTATGACAATTTAGAAAGAACGTGAAATTGTCAGTTTCTGGGTTCCACCATAGTCCCAGGACTCTTTCTACATGGTGTTGACTGAATGAATCCAAGTTTTTTTTGTGTTTTGGAGCGCAAGTTTTCGGGAATTGATTTCAAAACATCTTTCGAGTTAGAGATCCAGTTGCAAATTTCGAAACCACCTCTTCTGTGTACCTCAATAACCTGAGATATCAGCTCTGTCGCTTCTTCCACCGTATCAGTAGATTCTAAATAATCATCTACGTAGTGTTTATCGATGATTGCAGTGGCTGCTCTTGGAAATTCGGACGAATGGTGAGTGGCGTTTCTATTTTTCACATATTGGGCCATACAGGGTGATGATGTAGCTCCAAAAGTCATTGCCTTCATCTCGTAAACATCTGGATTTCGTAATCTGTCCATGCCTCTCCAGAAGAAACGTTGCGCTGGACAATCTTCATCCCGTATCCACACCTGGTGGAACATTTCTCTGATATCTCCACAGAATGCTATCTTCTTCTGTCTGAACCTCCATAAAATTGAAGTTAAATTGGTCAGCAGGTCTGGACCTTGAAGAAGTAAGTCATTCAGGCTGATACCATGAGATCTTGCTGCAGCATCAAAAACTAATCTCAGTTTCTCAGGTTTCTTGGGATTGACAACACCAAAGTGAGGTAAGTACCATATCCTATCATTATTTTGTTCAATCTCTTCAGGTTTTAATTTCCTAATATAATTTTTCTGTAGATATTCACTGATTTTTGCACAGTACCGCTTGGCATAGTCTGAATTTTTGTCCATTTTTCTTTCGATGCATCTTAATCGGTTCATTGCCATATTCTTGCTGTCTGGTAGGATTGCTTTATCATTTTTCCATAAGAGGCCAATTTCAAAGTGAGTACCAACTTGTTTTATAGTATTTTCCATTATCGTGAGAGCTCTCTCGTCTTCTTTTGATTTTCCATTCTCCTCGGCATGTCGAACACCAAAATTTTCCGTTTTGAAAGAATCCTTGACAAGGTTATGGATTTCGTCGTCAACTTCTTCTTGAGATTTGCAACATAAATGAAAAATTAGGGATCTGTCTAGTTTTCTTGGCTGTTCACTCTTTCCGTGGATAACCCAACCCAGTAATGTCTTGGATACAAATGGGGTATTCCAAGTACCATGATAGAACTTCCTTGCTATTGTCAAAGCACATTGGTCTTGTCCGAGTAAAATCATTGGTTGTGCATCTTTAAAGGAAGATACTGTTGCTTGCTTCAAATAGGGGTAAGACTTCGACAAATTTTCGACATCAATGGTTTGTCTTGGTAAACATAAATCTCTAACTGTTCTTGCTCCAGCTATTTTGAATGTTTTCGAAGTTTCTTCAGTCCCAGAGATGTAAAATGATACTCTTCGTGAATCATCCTCACTTCGACTAACCTCGTTTAACCACTGGTAACAAAAAGGCTCGACAGGTCCGTGTAGTTGAAGATCTTCAGCGATTCTTGCATCTATTAAAGTTGTTGTTGCTGCCTCATCGAATAATGCGAAAGTCAAGATTTGCTTATCATTATTTTGTATCTTCACAGGAGCAATACGTAGAAGAATTCTATCTTCGTGCTGTTGAATATGGTGAATCACTTCTAATTGATGATTTTCTGTTGAACTTGATACCATCGATGGTCCTGGCTCGACATCGGTGTTGATAGCTCGCCCAGGATTATGTAGAATTTTGTGATGGAATTTGTCACAACCTGGTATCCCACATTTCTGTTTTCTTCTACATTTGAATATATTATGTGCTGGTTTCAGACACGAAAAGCAAAGTTTATGTGACGTTATATAGACCCATCTGTCGTCAACTGTCATCTTCTTGAATACATCACAATCTTCTACGGGGTGATACATTTTTTGGCATGGACATATCGATTTCTTCTCTTCATGGAATTTCCTGGTGGAAAATACATTCTCCCGCTTCTTTCTTCCCTCGAAATGATCAGATTCATTTTGCTTTTTTTCCAGACTATTTACATTCGTGCACGTTGAAGCAGCTAAGGCAATGTTTCTGTACCATACCGAAAAATCTTTCAATGATAAATTATTTCCTGTCATGGAAGCCTTCGCCCATTCTAATCGTAAAAATGGAGGTAGCTTCACAATAACTTCATTCAGCAACTGAGGATTATTCATGTGACCAGTATTATTGAATAGTTCCATGGTCGTGACTAAGTTCTCAATGATATTCGAAAAGGGTAAATAGGTCTCGAATCTTCCTTCTCTGGGTGGAGGAGCTTTCCGCACTTTTTCAACTAACATGGAAATAATGAACTCCGGACGGCCAAATGTTACTTCTAGTGTTTCTATGACTTTCGAAACATTAGATGATGAAATCAGAAGTGAATTCACAGCTTCTTTAGCTCTACCACGAAGGCACTTTTGTATACGTAACATATTCTCTTCGTCACATATATTATAAATTCTTGTGCTTCTCTTGAATTGTTCATAAAAAAGTGTCCATTCCTCAGGATTGCCTTCAAATATTGGTAGGCTCATATGCTTTCCAAGTCCTGGAATACGATTACTGTTGTCACAATTGCTTTTCATGATCTGGCAAATTTTGTCTATATGATCTGTCGTCATTTGAATAATCGGTTCTTTTGTACTTGAAGACGACGATTTTCCTGGATTTTTCTGTACTGCAATCGTTTGTCCATCGAGATAGTTCATCTCTCGAGAAGATATCATCACAGGATCCTCGTATATGGAAGGACACTGATCAATCCATTGTGCCACATATGTTCCATCGGCTTGTCTTGGTGGTTGTTTATTTATTACAGACTGGTGACAAATATCTATCACACTCTGCCTGGAACAGTCTGTATGTCGACTACTGATTCGAGATCGTCGCTCGTCCTGATCTAGAATCTCAGCTTCACGATAGGCTTTTTCTAATTCGATTAATTTCAATTTCTCTTGCAAGGCTTCATTCAACAAAACCTGCTTGGCTTTTTCGGCTTCCAACGTAACTTTCATACGTTGAAGATCGACACTTGCCTTAGAAGTATTTGAACACTTAGTACGTGTAGAATGTCTAGATGATGTATTCGTCCTATTTGGAATAGAATGTCGGGAAACAGATGAGCTGTTGTCGCCCATGACTTGAGCTTCGGAGATGATTCTACCATCAGGGATGTCACCTTCTGGTTTTTTGGCATTGTCATCCATATTATGTCTAGGTTCTCCAAAGTTTTTGGGCCACAAATAGTTCTCGTCAAGATTTCTATTTATTCCAGCTGTTTCTCTTTTCCTGGAGGAGTCGGTCATAAGTCAACTTTAGTCGATTCGTCGAAACTGCTGTCCACAGTGCTAGTTCGTCTTTTGAACGCGAAGGACCAAATGTAATAGACTCAGTATTTCTATTACTTCCAAAAATAAATGATTTTCCCAATTTTCTGACTTTTATATCTTTCTTTATTTTATGTCACTTTTTCTAAACAACTCAACGCCTCCTTCTTCAATTCCAAATTATATACAAAGTATATCAAACTAATTCATTAAAACAATCTACAACACTGACCAAAGAGGTCTTTGAAGGATATTGAAGTATTTTTTTGTTCTTCTGTGGCATTTCTTTGTTTGCCTACTGAGAGGTATCCCTGGGATGTTTTGGGATGTTTTAGAAATGTAGGCATGAGGATGTTTTTTTGAGGCGTAATATGCACTTCCCAAAGAGGTCTTAGAAGGATATTGAAAGTATTGTTTTTGTTCTTTTGTGCCCTTTCTTTGTTTGCCCCACCACAACGTCTCATGCTTACGTCACAATACGATGAATTTTGATTTGTTTTCGATTTTGTTCTTCTTGTTCTCGCAATTGGCATTCGCGTTTGCAGCGTGTCACGCTTACATCATGCTGCTAACGTACAGAAAGGAATTTGGTGAAGTTTATTGTGTTAGAAGACTTAATTATTTTGTAATAATGAACATCAGATGCAAGATGTGTTGTTCGGTGCCTCAGTGTAATCAATATATAAAAGTACGAATTTATCAATACACAGCTTCTCCGCAGTTGCAAAATTATGCATTGTGGAGAACATTTCGAAAATTGGGAAACATATTTCCAATTATATGTCTGTGTGTAGTAAGCACTACTCAGAAACCGATTAAGAAGGTAATTTCATATCAAGAAAATATTTTAATGTTCAATCGATTTTTAATGCATTTTTTCATTCAAGGGAATCCTAATGCAAAAGTTCATTTTGAAAAAAGGCTTCAGAGAAAAGTACCTCGAAAATGTTTTTTTTACAGCGATTTAATGTGCGCAAGACGCGTTAAAAATGTTCTGTTGTGTCCATGAAAAGGCTTTAAAAAGAGCTATAGGGAGAAGGTAGTTTTGTGACATATCAAGGACATCTCGATAATTGCCGCCTGATGCGGCGGACATATTGGCTGTTCTATAATTGTTCTATTCATGTGTGAACAGAACATCGCAGTGGAGGTTCAATGTCTCGAAATCTCGTACTTTTAACATCTCTGAGATGTTTTTGTGCTCGCTGGGGTTGCAGTTGATTGCAATAAGTCAAAAGCAGACCGAGTCATTCTTTCATCAGAAAATGGCATCAAAATATTTGATATCTATAATTAGTAATTTCTGATTTACTTGAGTATGTCAGCGACAGCAGCTATCCTATACAGGGTGTCCCAGAATAAGGTTCGTTTACTCCGGGAGGTGAAATGTTCCTATCAACAGGTGTCTGAAAATGATTTCTAAGGGCGCTAGAGCCCTCCGAAGGTTGGTCTTCAAATGTAGTTTTCTTCAATTATCTTTGTTATCATTGATCCTAGAAGCACGAAATTTTGCACCTATTAGAGTGATTTGATCTTAGAAATCGTTTCGTGGTACGGGAAACGTGATTCAATATACAGGAATGTACGAAACTCGTAATAGATGCTATAAGAATGCCTCAAATCTTTTTGTTCTGAGATTTATCTCACTTCTATTACCATGCAGCATATAATTTCTCAAACACTTTTACATGAAGAAGGTATTCCTGTTGGAATGCCGTAAAACGAAACGTTTTCAAGTAAAAGGGTAATTATTCATTTTGATGTCCATGTCCATGATATTTTCTCAACATATCAACATCATAATTGACTCTAATGGAGCAAAAGTAGGTAACTGAAGATGTAATATTATAATTATCAAGTACTAATTTATCTTAAGGATACACGCTCAACATCATTGTGAATTTTTTTGGACATCAAAATGATGATGATGATACGAATTTCCAACAAGAATACCTTTTTCATATAGGAGTGTTTGAGGGATCATATTCTGGTAGTAGAATTGAGATAAATCCTGGAACAAAAAAAGGAGCATATTTATATAGCATCGGTTACGAGTTTCGCACATCCCTGTATATTGGATCATGTTTTTCGTACCATAACGTGCTTCTAGGATCAATGATAATAAAGATGGATTTGAAAACCAACCTTATCAAAGAGCTTTAGTGCTCTGCTGAGGAATCCTTTTCGGACACCTGTTGATAAATATGAATTTTCTCATTTTCATCTGCAGAATTACCTCCAGGAGTATACGAACGTTATTCTACGACACCCTGTATATCAGCTGTCAGCTGATTTATTTTTAGTTCCTAGAAATTTAACTCCTAGGCACCGAAAGTGTCGCATGGCAACATACATTTTAACTATTTCATTGTGTCAGTAAAGTGAAACGCCAGTTTAAACTAATTTTGGGATGAATTTTGCTGAAAATTTAAAAGGTTGATAATTTTCCAGTGCAATTTGACATAAAAAATCATTCTATTGAGTTTTATTTGGAGATATATTGAAAGGCAGGTACCTACTGAACTGAATACCGCACAGGAATAATTATTTCTCAATAATTATTTGTCGGTGCCTATAGCTTATTATACTGGGTGTATTGATAACTTGTATTTTTACCAGAGACTTATTATCAAAAATTGTTTTAAGTGAATAAATACAAAAAAATCGTTATGTCATGAATGTGATACGAATTTTGCTCTCGAGTTTTTCTAGAAACAGTCGGTTTTAGTTGGAACAGTTTTTGATGAATTCACCTTGAAAATTAGGATGGCAGCAGCATAAATACAGATGATATTCGCAAATGTCAAACAAATATTAATGGCACCTAAGGCGAGCAGTTCGGCAATGGGATTCTTCGAATAATAGTTGTAGAGTGTAAGATTTCGTAGGTCCATACGATCTCCTTTCAGGTAATATACCGACGCCATGGACCAGAACAATCCCTTAAAATCAAATCACAGTCAACACTTTTCCTCTTTAGAGCCATAGAGAAATTATATTTGATCCCAGAAAGCGCGCATTTGTTGTGAAAATTTCACACCAAACATTTTCGATCAATTTAAAGCCTCTATTTCGTATCGTTACCATAGCAACTAAACAAATTTCTTGGAAATTTTTTCGTCCTCCTTGGGGGACAGAGCATGAAATTACACTGGAAATTTTTTGACGTTTATAGGTTAAATGACATTTACATTCAACTTAAGATTATTTCGAGTTCATTCTATAAGTCAATAAATAATAGTATATTCTTCAACGAGCGTATAATAATAGCTATTATACGCGAGTAGAAGACTATACTTTCTCTACGACTATACGATAGTCAGAAATTTAATGTAATCTAATTATTATTTATGAAAATAATATACTTGATGTATAAATTTTAATGATATGATAATACAATTGACAGGAATCTTTGATATTCAACGAACTCAATGATGAAACAACACAATAATTATTAGGTCAGTAAATTATGTTTCTCGTACTTAGTGACTAAACTTTTAGTGATATTCTCATAATTCGTGAAATTTTACTGTTGGTGTTGCATTTAAATCAACACTGACATTTTTATTCATATTGCTAGTTGATGTTTTTTGTGTGAAGGAACTGTTATTTGATGATGATGAACATTGTTCGATTCATTGAAGAATTCGAATCTGCCGTTTTTTTTTATTCAACATGGAATCTTCTAGAAATCCTTCTGCCACCGATGTGCTCTTCCAGCCACCATGTCTTTTCAATGCTGTTATACCTCCACCTGCATTGACAAGCAAAGCAATGTCCGGTGTACATCTCGGGATTTGGTAGCTTCAAAAATGTAACTATTTGTTTTCCCATTGCTGCAAACTTATTAATTCCAATTTTCTAAAGAGTACATTTTCCTTTTTGGTAATTCATGAAAAAATTGGAAATCCCAACATTTGCTGCTCGTATATCAATGTACTTTTTACAAAATTGATAAAATTTCCCGGTTACAGTGAACCTTCTTACAATTTTTGTTTTGGTCTCAGGAATAGTTATCATCCATGGAGATCCAAGATCTTGAATATCTTCAATATTCATAGAGTACATGTCTATGGAACGGCAAGCCTCTATTATATCCTCCAGATATCAAAGTTAAAACTTAAAAGACTCTATGAGTCAATCTGATATTCGCGAAAGTCAAGCCGTGACGTGACCCGTAAAATGAAGCAGAGCCTTCTTGAGAAATTTGTTTTGTAGATTTGCTGGTTTTTCATTAGTCTAACCTTTTCAGTTGCTGTGGATCCTGAAAATTCTGAATCTGTGATTGGTCGAGTGCCGTTGAATAATGAGTTGGGATCCACGGTGTCTTGGAATCATCTTCATTCATCAATTACTAACCTATATGTAATCAATGTAGAATACGATAGTCGTAGAGAAATGATTTTTATCAACAGTTAACCATGTAATATTGTGTAGGTATACTTTCAAATTCGAAATTTACAAAAACACATGTTGTTAGGTACCTACTATATATATACGTTAGTTACCACGTACAAGTTGCCTCTACAACTTCTGTGGTCATTTATTGTAATCATTGTTGAACCATTTTATGATTATTATTTTTGAAAATAGACATTCATTCATTCATTCAGTTCTTACATTTCAGCACAAACAGCCATCATTTTCAACTAAATCATTTATGTGCTGTTGAAATTCCTTTTAGCTTTAAATTGATCTAAAATGTTTCGTGTGGAATTTTCTTACCGAATACCACATTTAGCTTCAATTGATATCCGGGAATTTCTTCTCGGACACGAATATTTGAGAAATTTCAAAATAACCCTGTTCTCGAAAAACTTTCCGAAAATAATTGAAGCAATCGTGATATTAGTGAAAATATTGCAAATGGACAAGAACGACAAAGTATTATCAGTTGAATACATATTATTTGCTTCTGGACCTTTTATAATAATTACAAATAATGAAGCTAGTGGATATACTTGGTTACTTACTGCATTTACTGCTGGTGGGGTAATTGAGGTAGAAATAGCCACCCCTACTAATGAAGCGATATTATCGCTCAAAATTCCTAGGGCGACAACAGCTCCTGATAATAAAGCTATCAAACATCCTACCCATAAAGATCGAAGTTCGCCCCTAAAAAATTCGTTCAAATAGTAATAATATGAAATAGTGTTTAGCATTGGAAGAAGAGGCGAGTGGACTAAATTTTTTTATTTCTCGAATGGCTCGAATAGAATCGATCACTCAAATACCATTGAATTTCATATTTTTCGAGAAGTTTTTGATAACTTGATTATAATTGGTGACTTGGCAACCTTGCTTCATCAGTGGGAATGGAAGATTATCTGTCCAATGACGATACAGCATAAAAACTATGACGTCACCATTTATTCGACGTATCGCCAAATGGCGGCCATGACGGCACGTTTGAAATGAGCTCTGAAATTCAACAAAAGCGTGAGGAGTGTTGCAAAAATTAATTTAGGTCTGTAAACAGTGGAGTAATTGAATGCCAATGATATAATTCATCATCATCAGTCCACTCGCCCATTGAAGGCCACTTTTATATAGGACTTCTAATGCACATTTTTTTAATAAAAACCAAGTCATCTGAGGTAAATTATCCCTATCTTTATTTTATTGAGTTATAAACAACGTCATGATCTCATAACATCGGTGTTAATAACTCGATATACAGGGTGTTTCAAAAAACCTAACATCCTTGCTAGGGTAGGTAGAACATTGCAAAATAAGTTGGGTTTGCTCAGTGAAAAAATTTCGTAACGGCATCTGTTTTCATGATACAAAAGGTGTTGAAAAAATTCTTGAAATCTGTGATTCATTTTTAAATCAATGAGTTTTGCATCAGAAATGTATTGTTGTTTTCGCTTTTCAATAAATAGGTGATACTTTTTCATAATACTCACTCTAATATAACATAGCTTTATACCAGCAACAGTTACCACTTCATCATTTTCAAATCGAAATATTCCGAAAACGGAACACGGTATCGAGTTTCAACAAGAGTACCTTTTTGGTGTGAAATTGAAAGATGTTCAGGTTCACATCAAATTTGGATTGAAAAATCTAACCTCAAAAAAGTTATGTTCAAAACTACTCGCTACGAACCGTGTAACTAGCGCCCTCTATGAGAGTCAGATATGAAAACAAATGCATGCGATGTGTCAGATTCCAAGAAACATCCATACAAAATTTCATCATAATGGTGCCAGTAGTTTCAACATACTCGTAAAAAATGTGTAAAAAAATATTTTTTCAACACCTTGTATCTCGAAAACGGATGGCGTTACGATATTTTTTTAGGGAGCAAACTTATTTTGCGATGTTCTACCCACCCCAGCAAGGGGGTTAGGTTTTTTTGAAACACCCTGTATAACAGAGCACAGTGATGACTTCAAATTTTTGTCTGTCTGTCGGCCATCACATTTCCTCAGAAATCTTCATAAAAAAGTAGTAAAGTTTTTGAAGAAACTAACATTATTGCTAATGATAATTTATCAATTATATTTGTTAATATCCTAATTATTGAGAAGTTCTGATCGAACTGAGATATGATTTTAGAGTCAGAGTAGGTATACCTACCTAGATATCATTTCGTAGGTGGGCCAAGTTTGGTTGCCGTATTTGTCTGTGAAGGTGCATATCATGGAACCGCAACAGAAACCTACGAGTGTTGCTATTGCCATTCCGATTAACTCGTTGCGAATCCCGATTTTCGTCAACGTTTTATGCCTGATGACGGATCCGAAAGTGCCAGCCATCACGGGACCCTGAAACCAGGGCATAGAATTTGCACTTATCCACAATGGATATATAAAATTGACAATTTCACCAATTTATCAAATTCGATACAAGATACGCAGGGACGAATGGTGTGAGAAAAATATAGTCATTTTATATATAATATATATGTATATTGTCACCGAAATTATGAACACCTGTCAAATTTCAAGTTAATCGAAGTTATGGAATTTTTGTCGAAATTGAAAAAAATGGCTGCTCCAAGATGGCGGACAAGATTTGGTCCGATTCCATTCAAAATTGGTAAGTGAGGGTTTTTGAGGTCGGAGATCATGATTTTTTTGTTAAAATTTATAAATTCAAGATGGCGGCTTTCAAATAATTTTTTGTTCGTGTATAAATGACGATAACTCCGTTGTTATCAGCACAAAACTATTACTGCTACATATCATCTGGAAGAGAAAAAAAAGTTATTTGTAACTAAGTCATAGTGAGCTATGACCTACATTTGAAAATCTAAAGTTGGTGCTGATATCTCAAATTCTAGAAGAGTTGGTATAAATTTCATATTTTTTTCGAAATCACTTTGAAAAACTGCCACAAGAATGTGAAATTCCTATTTGAATATTTTCATAAATAAAGAAGTTACGGAGGAGACATGAATATGATCAAAATCTGTTTTTTGCATATAAAACAAAAACGAATAGATTTTATCAAAATGTTTTTTCACATTATAGTTGGCCCTGACAAACTCCACATTTGGTGTCATTTAACCGACCTCGTATCTCTCACCGTTAAAAAGATACCCATGGTGAGCATGGTAAGTGGGACACACTGTATATAACATTTCATGCTGGGTTTATAGATTCAACTAAACTATATAAGAATTAAACTACCAACTATGAACATAATAAGTTGAATACAAGGAAACATCTATGAAGGTTTATATATACATTTACATCTGTCATTTAAGTCAAGTATTTTAAGAATTACAAAGTTTTGGCCAACTTCCTACTTATATAACAACTAAGAATTGGGAAATTCTGGAGACAGAACATGAAGATTGGATTTGTTATTGTTCAAGTCGAGTTTGCTGGTATTGAATTGGAATATTTTTTATGGATTCTTGAGTTGTGGAGACTAAATTCACTTTTTAACATCATTTTGATCCTCAATCAAAATACATTCCACATTTAATTCTCAATTAATAACAGATATACAGGGTGATTCAGGTTTTGAGGCACAAACTGTAATGGGAGAAACATCTCATCATTTCAATCGGATAAGTTCATATAAACATTAGTCCGATCTCTTCCAGTAGTGGAGCTACAGGGGGTCAAAGTTCAATAATGTTGTTCTATTAATTGAAATATCTCGCTTACTTCTTGAGATTTCATTTTGAAATTTGGTGTGGTCAATACTTTCTAGAAGATCATCATTTCAAACTATTTGAAGATTCTCAAAGTCTACAGTGTGATAGGTTTTTGTGGGTAGAGGCTTCTTTATCACCCTCAAACTTTTTCGTCGTACGCCTCTGGCATCTTTCACTGATCAAATTGTGTGGATCGTTCAATTTAGAGACTTTTTTTGCTTTCTAATTCTTTTCGAGAAAACGAACAGTTTTTGAGATAAATGAGCATATACGTTCTAAGACATGTTAATTTTGCTATGTTTCGCTTAAATTTTATTCTTTGACAAAATTCGTTGAGAATACTACGAAAAAGTTTGGCGGGGATAAAGAAGCCTCTACCCCCAAAACCGTATCACCCTGTAGATTTAGAAAATCTTTAAATGGCTTGAAATGATGAAATTCTAAATAGTATCGACCACACCAAATTTTAAAATGATATCTTGAAAAGTAAGCGAGATATTTCAATTAATAGAAAAAAATAATTGAACTTTGACTCCTTGTAGCTCCGCTACTGAACGAGATCGAACTGATGTATATATGAACTTTTCTGATTAAAATGATGAGATCTACCTCCCATTTCAGTTTGTGCTCTAAAACCTGAATCACCCTGTAATTGTTGATTCCTATAATTGTGAGTTCAACTGAATCTATAAACCCAGCATCATTAATATACCTAGTAACTTGTAACTTCGATCAAAGTAAAAATCTATCCCTGATGTGTAAAATATTCACACTCACCATCATTGGGCACATGACCATACTTGATAAAAGATATACATTACTATTTTCGACTAATCCGATAGCACACATCGTTCTGAAATAAAATAAATATATCACAGTGACCTGTGTTTTGAATAGTTTTGATGAAGTCAGTATATTACTTTCAGGAGGTGAGCAAAAAAAATAGGAGATGTTAGTCTGTTGTTTCTTCGAATAATATAATATCATTGACTTACGTTGAAATCAGTATCAGAAACACGAAATCGAAAGTTAATGCTGCATGTGATTTGACATTTTCTACTACTTGGGCTACTGTGAGTCTCGCTCTAACAGAGGTGATAAATTGATGCCACCCGGTATTCTTATGAGTGTGGTCGCTGCAAATAGTAAATATTATGATAGTCATATACAAAATATATTATTCAGATGGTGGCTGAATGTCTTACTAGAGACTAATATACCACAATAAAATAGTGAGTACACGGAAAAAAAGTTATGTTGCACCAACAAAATAATTTTGGTCATTTTTTGTTTGTTAAATTAAACACAATTTTGCGGAATCAACAAAATATATATTCATTCCAAATGAGCAACCTATTCAAAGAGACAAAAAAATTGTTCGAAATATTTGCTTACTTGAACAAAAGTTTCATCTCATTCAACAACGTTTATAGTTGACATAAAACAAATTTTGTTGATCCAACTATTATCTCATTGTTCAATCAATCATATGAATTTTGTCTATTCGATAAAACAAAATTAATTTTGACAAATATTCAACTAAATACAACATCATATTTTGTTGAGTCAACAATCATTTCATTGTGCAACCAATCAAAGGTTTTTTTCTATTCGACAAAATTGAATTGATTATGACAACATTATATTTTGTTGATTCACCACATCATCATCAAGAAATAAGTTGTTATTTCGAACAAATCAGTTTGTTGAACAGAACCCACAAGAACATTATATCAAACAAATATTTTGTTGGATGATTATCTAGTTGCATTTTTGCCACCAGGTGGCGTATCTTCCAACCTTCCTACGCTCGCCTCGATTGGGGTGTACATATACCTACCTAAAACATCCGTTTATATAATTATATTAGGCTGTCCTAGAATTTCTTATGATGCTTATACAAGCTAATAGTCTTGAATCAACTAAGGAAATTGATCTCTAATTCCTCTTAGTTTCGAAATTCAGTTATTGGATTTCTTTTTTATTATTCAGCAAGATATTTCGTCAATTCTAAATACAATTTTGATGATCGAAGAATATATTTTGTTATTTTAACATATCCACTCTCTGAAAATCTGTAAATTTTGTCACTTGAATGAAATGATATAATCATTTAAATCAACAGAATCGCTCGTAAGAGCAGGATATTGTATTACAGGAACAAAATAGTCTTTGTTTATTCAACCAGTTCCTGCTGTTGATTTGAATCATTAATGAGTTAATTCAAATGCATTTTGAATTGAGAACTGACAAAAAACATTTGTTGCGGTGACAAAATATTTTGTCGTGGATATTTGACACTCAGATTTTGTTGAATTTACAAAAAATTTGTAGTTTCAAACAAAAATTTTTATCTGTGTAATACCATACTAATACTAACTCTTCTGTATGGTCTTCCATGAGCTTGGAACCTTCATTACCGTGATACTGAATTGTACATGGGATAACACTGACGATCGAATTCCATTTTTGACCGATCTCATTTTCTTTGAGAATCTCCAAAATTTCTTCGCATCTATCACTCGACTCCACTGAAAATATTACTTGTAAATAATTGTCTTGATCCCTCTTACACCACGTCGAGTTTGTGATGTTCAATTCGGATAGAACAATTTGTAGAACCTGAGATGAAAAAAAATGCCTGTATTAATATGTAGTATATCTATACAGAATGTATCGAAATGAGCCTGCCATAGTAAAGTAAAGTAAAGTAAATTCATTTCATCACGTTAACTACAAAAATTCATAAATAGTGACTAGTCAGATACAAAGTAAGAGAACATTACAAGTACGTCATAACATTACAATGACAGGAATAGAATGTCAACAAATTTTATTCTCAGATGTCATTTTGTTATAGTTTTACTCGGTTTTAGTTGTATTATAGAGAGATGGAAATTGTGTATATCATGAAGAATGGCTGTAAGTATAAGTGGACATCATGGTTACTGATGAGGATTCAGAAATCCGAAATGGTTTCATTGCAATAAAATCATATAACCTGTGTGAGAGATAATATTTCCCATATCACTGATATAAATGATTATTTTTGTAAGTTTTCAAGCTCATCAAGATCAGAGTTTATGCCAGTACACTTTTGCTATACATTCCAATTTTCATTCCAATGCTGAATATATTGGTAAGTTATATTTCTATATCATTATAGATCATATTATTCATCCGATTTGACAAAGAAGGATTTTATTTTTTATTTTTCATGTTCTCCTTTTGAATGTTCATCAGATATAATTCAATGTTCGACGTGGCAAATAGCCAGGAAAGTAGTTGTTTTCTGTTGAATATTCAGAATGATGTGTGCATATACATATTTTTGTTTGAAGGAGAATGCAGATTCTCAATTTCATAAGTTTTTTTCATTTTATTTTCAAACTCTTATCGTGTGTGTTCAATAGATATTATTCAATGTTCGTCGTGGCATATAGCCAGGAAAGTAGTTGTTTTCTATTGAATAAACTGAAAAAGAGTAGATATTCTCATCACATAGAGAATCCGAATTCTCAATGTATTGCTTCATATAAATAAATATCCATTTTTGTATGTCCATAATTTATCTGAGAATATTCCTTTTCAATTACAATTACATCCAATTACATTACCTCTACATTACATTACAATTTCATCTAAAATAGCCAGAACTAACGTATTAAAAGATTAATGACTCGAAAAAAACAAACATGCAGAAAACATTTTGGGTAGTTATACCTTTCCCAAAGTGACCCGGCCTATACTTGCGGCCAAAATTTTTGACCCCTTCCTATTTTGCATGAAATCTTCTGAGTATGTGAAGAGTTTCATCATTTTGCTTCAACTGGTTTCGGAGATATTAAATGAAAACCATCTTCAGGGACTCACCTTTAAGTGGCTGTTGCAGCTATATATAAAGCAGTTTTAGACCCAAGTTTATAAAAACTTTTTTTCTAATTCCTGATCGAAGTATCTGCTGTTGATGTATGGCAGGCCAATTTCGGGTTTATGATTTGATAATTGGCAACGTTTTGCAAAAGATTTTTTGAAATTTTTACCTGTGTCTTCCGTACGGGGCTTGAACTTACAATCTTTTGGAGAAAAAAATGGTACCCCACTGATTTGTCTAAAAACCTATATACAGTGTGTCCACCTTAAGGACTTACCACCCCTGCAAAATTGTTATTATCTGACCGATTTCAAAATTTTTTTGTTGGATAGGTATTTGAAATGTCCATCCAGCAAGATAGTGATTTCACTCATGAACTGTAATCGGTGCCAACTGCGACCAACTTTATTGACCCATATTTGAGAAAGTACTATATTAGGGATTTTTTCTTCACAAAAAACAATGATGTATTCTGAATCACGATCACTTGAAAAACACCTTTACTGATTTTTATCATCATAAAACACAGGGTGTCCGAAAAAAACGAATTATGTTTTTTCTTTAATAGAATCGATGAATTGAATTGAATTGATTATTATTGAGGATCACTTTGAACATATCTGTACCGATTTTCGTCATTCAAAAATACGATGTGTATGAGAAAACAATTAAAAAGAAAAAGTAGGCAATATTTTTTCATCAACTAAAAAAACATATTATTTTGAATTTTCGAACACCCTGTGTTTAATGATGATGAAAATTGGTACAGGTATGTTCTGAGTGATCCTTATTCATATTTTTATTTTGAGTGAATAATTATTATCAGGATGAGAAATATTGCTTACCTATCCTTTTTAATTTTTTTCTCAGACACATTGTATATTCAAATGAAGAAAATTGGTACAGGTATATTTGAAATAATCCTCAATGATAATTCGTGATTATTTCTTTCTAGAAAAACTACAGAACTACATTTGCTGATCACCTATTTGAAGAAAATGATGATTCGTTTTTTCGGACACCCTGTATTTTATGATGATGAAAATCGGTACAGGTATATTTCAAGTGGTACTGATTCAGATTCCATCATCAAGTCCCGTGGAAAAAAATCCCTAATAGTACTTTCTGGAATATGGGTCATTGAAATTTGTCGTAGTTGGCCATGACGACGTCCAAGAATTAGATCACTCTCTCGTTGGATGGGCATTTCAAATACCTATCCAACAAAAAAAGTTTTTTTGAAAGAAATCCTCATTCATTTTGTACCTAGCTAATTCGGCTCCCTTATGTGTCAAACAATAAAAACCATAGGAGGTTTCTTCTTCAGTTCATTGAGATTGTTTTCGATGGTATTTTGTTAAAATTCAGTAGACAAACACCCACTATAGGTTTTGACTGATCGATAATCGATTTTATACGTCTTCATTTTGTACCTAGCTAATTCGGTTCCCTTACGTTTCAAACAATAAAAACCATGGAATGTTTCTTCTTCAGTTCCTTGAGATTGTTTTCGATGGTATTTTGTTAAAATTCAGTAGACACACACCCACTATAATATGTTTTGACTGATCGATAATCGATATGTGAACTCTAATATCGCGGAGCCCTAATCTATATTATTTTTGCATATAAAATAGAGACATTGATGCATGTATTCATGAAGTAAAAATGAATTATTTTGAACTCACTTTTTCCATTGACAGATTTTCCTTGATTTTGAAATCTTTCCCGTTCGTTGTTTTGCAGCCCCATGAGTTCTCGTTTTCAAAATCATTTTCAACGTTGAGATATTCATAATTTGAATACTGTCGTTGGATTACTCTAGGGTGTTCATTTATCGTAACTTTTTTTCTCAACTGTGTTTGTACAGATCTCTCAAAAGTTTCAGTGGGAACACAAATGATAAACACAACACCAGACATCTTATTCAAATGGATGACATTGGTAAACTATAATAAACCGAAAATCACTGAATACCCACACTTTTCACAGAGAGATTGGGATCCCTTTTTTTTGCTGGTCGAATTGAAAAAACAGTGTATAATCCGCTTACTAAAAATGGTATACCAGGTGTCCTAAATTATCGTATACATGCAATATTTCGCTTATTTGACAAGATAATTGAAAAATTCAAGTTCTGTATTGAATGACATTGAAGTACCTCCCTAATGACATATAAAATAGTTATTTGTTTTGTTGTGTACTAGGCAGAAAAGTACAAGATTTAATGCGAGGCCCTACAACTCGTTATCCAAGAAAATAATACACATTATTTTCAGAATGTGCATCAGAATAGGCAAATGCCTATATGGCTCGTACCACAAAAGTCTGATGCATCGGGAAAACAAATGTGGAGAGTGGTGATTGATTATCGTAAGCTCAACGAAAAAACTGTCGATGATGAGTACCCTCTCCCCAACATAACTGACCTTCTTGATAAACTGGGAAAATGTCAGTATTTTACGACCCTTGATCTGGCCAGTGGCTTTCACCAGATCGAGATGGATGACAAGGACGTAGAAAAAACAGCTTTTAGTACGGAAAACGGGCATTATGCATATCTGCGCATGCCCTTTGGGCTCAAAAACGCGCCAGCCACTTTTCAAAGAATGATGGACAACATTTAAATGTCGAGTGAACGTCACTTAGATGGGTAAAAAGAGACGTCAGTTTCATGACGTTGCAGGGACGTCCTGTCGACGTCCATTTTTCCCAGACCCCTCTCTAAACCATGGATACTGATATGTGAAACAGAAGTATGACTCATGAAAGCAAATCAACATGCAAGTTTTATTGGAATTATCAATATACCCGAAAAGTAGGAGAAATCTTTTTTCTGAAAAACTTTGGGACACTGTATATCTCGGAAACCAACAAGCTATGTATAAATACAACTTATTGTTAAGGTATGCCTATATTATTGGAACCGTTTACTCTTATGACGTAGCAGTGACGTATCTATGACGTCTAAAAATCACGTCGGTGTAACGTACCAATTTGGTGAGCTTCGTCATCCAGAATTTTTTTCAATAATTTGCTATTTAAATTATTTTTGGGTGACAAAGAATGCATCAATATACATTATTCAACAAAGTGAAGCCGGATTTAACAACATCCTTTTCATTGCAATCAAACTATTATTTGTTTGCTTACATCTCGCCGACTCAACAATAATGCATAATCAATATTATATAATATCATCAGAGGTCAGTGGTGTTTATCACACCATGTTAAAGGATTCTTTTTTACGTATCATCGCCATTTTCACGTCATTATGACGTCAGTCGGACGTCACAGTTTGGTGAGTGAATGACGTCAATACGACGTGAGTAATATGACGTCATTGGGCTGTGACTTATTCACGTCATTATCACGTCATGTGACGTCAACTACTGACGTCACCTTGGTGATTCAAATGACGTGAAAATGACGTCACTGGAACGTCATCTGGTTGCCTGGGACTCACGTGGTCGTGGAATCCAAAACGAAAAGTGTCTGGTGTACTTGGACGATATAACCTTTTTCTCGGCATCGTTACAAGAACACCTAGAGAGGCTGAGATGTGTTTTTCAAAGGTTACGAGATTCAAGATACAACTTGACAATTCCGAGTTTTCATGAAAACAAGTAGCATACTTGGGTCAAGTTGTTACCCCTGGTATTGCAAGAAATGAATAATTGCAAAAATTGCAAGCAAAAATTGCAAAAATTGCAAAAATTGCCAAAATTGCAAAAATATTGCAAAAATTGCAAAAATTGCAAAAATTGCAAAAATTGCAAAAATTGCAGAAATTGCAAAAATTGCAAAAATTGCAGAAATTGCAAAAATTGCAAATATTGGAACATTCGGAAATTGCAAAAATGCTGAAATTACAGAAATCCCAAGAATTGCAAACAATGCGAAGATTGCAAAAAATTGCAGAAATTGGCAAATAATGCAATAATTGCAAATATCACTAGATCTAGTAATCTATCCGAAGTTATGTTACTAGATCTGGTAACATTTCCAGTGGTTGGGTTTGAAGTTTTCTTAGTAGATCTGGTAACATATCCGGTGGTTGGGTTTGATGATATGTCACTAGATCTAGTAACCTATTCGAAGATATGTTACTAGATCTGGTAACCTATCCAAAGTTGTTTTAGGTTAGGTACGTTGGATTAGGTAAGTAGCATGTTTAATGGCGGATCGGAATGGGAGTGCGATACGTGAGTAGAGGACCTTGAGGTCCATCTTTGATGAAAAATCTGAGTGCTTTTACCGTGCCGTTTTGAAAATATGGACTTTGGTTTTTTTTCGAAAATAAAAAAAGTTGAGTTCATGATTGCATATGATAGAGAAATAGAAAATGATAGATACGGGTTCGAGCGTTTCGACATTGTTTTAAATTTTATATTTTTTTTTTTGGATTGCAAAAAGAAGCAATAAAAACATCGAGATTTTCATGTCATATTATAGAGACTCAAATAATATTCGACACGTGTACGAGCGTTTTTAGACATTTCTGATTTTCATCAATTTTTTTGAATTTTTGTTGGAGAAAAATATTTTTTTTTCATTTCATTTCTGGACGAATCTCGCGAAAATGTTCATTTTCCCACCTAAGACTTCCATGCGATATAGTCACCGAGCCTTCAGACGGCCGAAACTGCCAGAAAACGGCAGAAACCATCGCAAATTATAGCTTCTTTTGTGGAAAATGACCCGCTGAATCGGATGAGACCATAATCAGCCCTGTAGGACAGATAGTTTTTGAGATATCGGCGCTCAAAGTCAGCTTTTCGCTTTTGTTGCCAATAGGAGCAATCCGGTAGTCTTCTACGTCTACATTTTTCAGTATTTTTCGATTCTAACCACAGATTCGTTCATTTTGATATCGAATCAGTCTATGTGAATTATTTCAGATTTTTAATAGGCCAAATAAAAATTTTCATTTTCCCACCTAAGACTTCCATACGATATAGTCACCGAGCCATCTTCGGACGACCGGAAGTGCCAGAAAACGGCAGAAATTCACGCGAACTTTCGCTCTTTCAATAGAAAATGACCTGCTGAATCGAATGAGACCATAATCAGCCCCGTTGGACAGATAGTTTTGGAGATATCGGCGCTCAAAGTCAGCTTTTCGCTTTTTTCGCCAATAGGAGCATTCCGGTAGACGAGTACGTCTCCATTTTTTCTAATTTCCTGATTCCCACCACAGATTCGTTCATTTCGATATCAAATTAGTCTATGTGAATTTTTTTAGATTTTCAATAGGCCAAATAAAAATTTCCATTTCCCCACCTGAGACTTCAGTACGATATAGGCACCGAGCTATCTTCGGACGGCCGAAAGAGCCAGATAACGGCGGAAATTCACGGGAATTATTGCTTTTCCAATAGAAAATGACACGCTGAATCGAATGAGACCATGATCAGCCCGATAGGACAGATAGTTTTCGAGATATCGGCGCTCAAAGGCAGCCTTTCGATTCCATTAACAATAGGTGCACTCCGGTAGGCTACCACGTCTCAATTTCCTGAAATTTACGAATTTACACCACAGATTCGTTCATTACGACATCGAATTAGTCTATATGAATTTCTTCAGATTTTCAATAGGCCAAATAAAAATTTTCATTTTCCCACCTGAGACTTCAGTACGATATAGTCACCGAGCTATCTTCGGACGGCCGAGAGTGCCAGAAAACGGGGAAAATTCACGCGAATCATTGCTTTTCCACTAGAAAATGACACGCTGAATCGAATGAGACCATGATCAGCCCGATAGGACAGATAGTTTTTGAGATATCGGCGCTCAAAGGCAGCCTTCCGATTCCATTGCCAATAGGTGCACTCCGGTAGGCTACTACGTCTCTATTTTCTGAAATTCACGAATTTCCACCACCTATTCGTTCATTTCGACATCGAATCAGTCTATGTGAATTTTTTCTTATTTTTAATAGGCCAAATGAAAATTTCCATTTCCCCACCTGAGATTTCAGTACGATATAGTCACCGAGCTATCTTCGAACAGCCCAAAGTGCCAGAAAACAGCGGAAATTCACGCGAATAATTGCTTCCCCAGTAGAAAATGCCACGCTGAACCGAATGAGACCATGATCAGCCCGATTGAACAGACAGTTTACGAGATATCGGCGCTCAAAGGCAGCCTTCTGATTTTATTGCCAATAGTTGCACTCCGGTTTCGACCACAGATACGTTTATTTTAGACATCGCATCAGTCTATGTGAATTTTTTTAGAACCCTATATTTGTAAATGAAAAGAATAAAGAATTGAAGTTTTTCATGGTTAACTCAAGTTAATAACTCCAAAAAATGTTTCAAAAACTGTCAAACTTCAAAACTAATCAAAACATGAAATACAATCACAAAAAAAATTAAGGTTCTTTCAAAGTTCTTTCCTTTCTCAGCTCCTTTGCTTTTCAGGGACGTGTAAAAAATCAGCCAATGATGGCTAAATATTTAGAACCCGTCACAGTTTAGATATTTAGCCGTCATTGAATCAGCTGATATATCACAGTATTCACCCTAGAGGAAAAACAGTTGATTGTCAACGAATTATATGTCTTAGGTACGGTTGATGCCATAATGTAATAAGTAAGAAGAAGAGTTTTTATCATACAGCACCCTTCCTTACCGACTGGACCGTGTACGTCATTGTCATTACGCTTTTTTGTGCTGGTGCCACCACATTTTTTTCCTTGTTTGATTTTTTTGAAATATTTGATCTTTTTAATTTTATATTGTTATTTTCCTCTTTTAGATAAATGGGGAAGCATAACAAAAGCGATCGAACTGATCCGAGGGACCGAAAGCGAAAGCATTCGCGATCGCGATCCCCTCCTAGAATGGAGCATCTCTCTAAGGAATTGGTTGCTCTGAAAGCCCAAATAGAGCGGAATACCGCTCGCTCCGTTCGCAGTAATCAATCAGCTGCTAGTTATAGCCAAGCCTCCTCCTATAGTCTGGAGAGTCCAGAAAGTTCAAATGAATTTTCCCAAGGTGGCACACCACCTTCCTCTCCGATTAGTGGAACACCACCATCACCTATGGAATGTGAAATACCACAAAATGTGTGGTATATTGTAGTACACCCTATATTGAAGTTGTATTTTCATATATGTAATCAAGTTATGTTACTGTCAGATTATTGATTTTGGTAATTGTTTTCTTCTTATGAAATATAATTTATATCTTCAAGTGAAGTAATTTAATTTCCTCTTCGACTCTCTATCCACGGGATACAACATAAATTGGCGACGAAGGTGTTGAACGAATTCACGATGGGTGATAAAGTTACTGTGGTTAATGGGGCCATTTGCAATATTACTGGATTTTCAGAGATTGGAATTGAGACATTGAAAAAGTGTAGTTGTCATTGATCTATAATTTGATTTTACTATACAAAATAGTTCCAATTTATAACATGGTCCTATCCTTTACTTCAAAGATATTTTCTAATTTCCTTAGTTTCAATGGTATCAAGCATTTGACTTCTCCTGTTTACCACCCTGCCAGCAATGGGCAAGCTGAAAATACAGTTAAAAGTTTTAAATTGGGTTTATCGAAAGCTTTGAGAGATAAAAATAACAAAGCTGTATCTTTTCAGACTTTGATTAATAGATATTTGTTCAGTTATAGAAATTCCGTGCATATTACTACTGGTAGAACTCCATCTCAGATTATTTTCAAAAATAAACCGAAAACTAGATTAGATCTCTTGAAATATAATCCTCAGAGTAGAGAAAAGGGTTGGATGCATCATAATGGTAAACGAGATACCAGATTTTTTGTTGGTGAAACAGTTTTTTGCAGGGATTATAGAAAACCATACTGTAAGACCTGGACGAAGTGCATTATTGATGAGATTTTAGGGGAAAATATGTATATGTGCAAGGTAATCGACGAGGATTTGGTTTGGAAACGACATTTAGACCAAATCATCAATTCTGGAAATCAGATAATGAATGATACTGAATTGAATACATCTAGCTTACCAAATGTCTCGTCGGCTTCAGATTCACCACATTCAGAGGCATCGAATGTAGAAACATCACACTCAGGCTCGTCACATTCAGAGGCATCACATACAGAAACCTTACACTCAGAGATACCACACGCAGAAACACCAAACATAGAAACTAGTGCAGATTTTCCGAATTTAATTGATGAATCAAGTCGAGCACTTCCTCCAAGTCCAAACAGAACATCTTCTTCAGCAGAAGGAATAGAAAACAATCAATATCAACTAAGGAACAGAGTTGCATTGAAACGGCCTGTTCGATTCTTATGATCAGGGGTATTGTGGTATATTGTAGTACACCCTATATTGAAGTTGTATTTTCATATATCGTCGGCGATCTGACAATACCTGCTAAGTAACATTTTTTTCAAATATTGGTATTTCATGCAGTTATAGCTTTCAATATTCATTGCGCACAATCTGAAATGAACTGCTACCTCCAGATGAATCCTTTGTTTACTTCATTCAAGGGAAACAATATCTGCTATCGACTTGACCTGTTACTTGATTATGTTTTGTTCATCTCCTGTAAAAAAACCTGCTCTGCACTATATTGCACTTAGCAGGTATTGTCAGTTCGCCGACGATATGTAATCAAGTTATGTTACTGTCAGATTATTGATTTTGGTAATTGTTTTCTTCTTATGAAATATAATTTATATCTTCAAGTGAAGTAATTTAATTTCCTCTTCGACTCTCTATCCACGGGATACAACAAAATGTTGTCATCATCGATAAAGATATCAAGCTAGATGATGACATCCTAGAAGCATTGGAGGAAGACCTTCATAAGGATACCAAGAAGACATATGAACTACACTCAGTAGTCCAAAAGAGATGGAAAACCATACTCACAGAAGGGCTTTATGAAGGAGAAAAAGAAAGGCTAATGGAGCTACATTTGCCTCAAACAAATTTAACATTGTTGAGGGCCCCAGATATAAACCCTGAAATTCTGAAGGCTATGCATTCAAATACACATAAGAAAGACAAGTTACAACAGCTGAACCAGAGCCAGTTAGGAAAGGGCCTTGCTGCCCTAGGGGCTGGTATCAACATCCTCTTGAAGAAAGAGGATAAAGAAAACAAGAACACAGTTCTTGGCGGCCTTCTTAGTGAGTCAGGAAAATTGTTGACAGATGTTCACTACAATATGTAACTGACTAGGAGAGCCCTCATTACACCTATGTTGAGTAAAACTGTCAAAGAGCTGACTAGTGCAGCACCTATTTAGGAGCTGTTATTTGGATCAAACCTGGGTGAGCATATAAAAACAGCAAAAGCTGTTGAGAGATCAGTTATAGATCTCAAACCAAAAACAGATATGTATTCAAGAAGCCTAGTAATCAACTACCAAGTACAAGCTCATCAGGTAGTGGTACATATAAAAGAGGTGATTCTTTAGACTGGAGGGGCCTGTCTGGATACAGGAGAGATCACAGACAGAAGGGGTAATATCTCCAAACCAAAAAACATCATCAGCCTCCCACTTGGAAGTAGATAGAAAGGTAAGTTTTTTTCTCTTTGCAGGTAGTTTGAGGTTTTCCAAAAATCAATGGAAGTCCATCCTATCACCACATCCAGAAATCCTGAAATGGATATCTGGTAACAAGATTCCTTTTGTTAAAAAGCCAAAGGCTTTGTTACACAGTGGGAATCATTCTGAAAATGAATGCAGGGAATTGATGTTAGAAGTAAATCACCTTCTTGATTTGGGAGCAGCTTGTTGAATGCAAGGAAGCAGTATCCCAGTTTGTCTCACCATGTTTTTTGATAAAAAAATCCAATGGTAAGGCAAGGTTCATCCTTAACCTAAAAGAACTCAATCCACTCCATTTTAAAATGGACAGTAGAACAGTCATGAAGCTGATTAAGAGAAACAACTATATGGCAACCTTTGATCTCTAGGATGCTTATTTACATATACCAGTCCATGAAAAGTTTAGGAAATATTTACATTTCAAAAGTAAATGATACCTTATATGAATTCACTTGTATGGTATGGAGACTCCTTACACTTCCTTGTACTTTTATATTTTGCTGTCTAATCCACATAAAACTGAACCTAGTAGACTTCAAATGACATTGGGATATCCACTCATATTCAACTAGGAATAGAGATAATTTTGTATAATGGCATCTTCTGAAGAAATTTGCCAGGAGCATGTACAAAAGTCAATGAATTTATTGATTTCTTCAGGTTTCACAATGAATTTTGAAAAATGGATAGTCAAATTCGAACCTAATAAGTATTTACTCTCCTCCCCTTTCAGGAAAACACATCCACTGCATGCTACCCTTTTCCTGGTGGCAGGCAAATTGTCCGGCAAGCTTTTTTAAGAAAAGGCCATTCAGAGGAAACAATCCACACCTTGATGCAGTCTATATCTGAATCAACAATGAGACAGTAAAATTCCTCTTGTAGGCATGGTGGTCATTCTGTCTGAAGCAGATCCTTTTAAAGCAAAAATATCCACTATATTGCTAGGGGTAAATCTCCTTGGAAGTCTGGTGTACACTCCGTTGGAAGTCTTTGGAATTCTTTGGAACTCTTTGAATGTTTTTGGATGTCTTTGGAAGTCTTTGGATGTCTTTTGGAAGTCTTTGGATGTCTTTGCAAGTCTTTGGAAGTCTTTGGTCATTGGAAGTCTGGTGAACACATTCTTCCTGGAGAGTTACCACTCGCTATATTGGCATTCATGCAATATGAGTTGGGTCGTTCTAGGGCAAAATATGGAACCTTCAACCAGCATAGGTCAGCACACTATCTAATTCCTCAAAAGGAAATTGGAAAACATGCCCTTATAAGGAGATTTCTCAAGGGTGTTTTGAGATTGTGACCTCCAATACCTAAATATGACATCACATGGGAGCCTCAAAAAGTGTTGGATCATTTATCTTCATTGGGTACTAATGAGAGTTTATCCTTTTTAGAATTGTCGGGAAAATTGGCAGTTCTATTAGCTGTAGCTACAGGCCAAAGAATACAAATTCTACATGTCAGGATGGAAAACATAACCTTTCAGAAAGAAGCAGCATATATATATATATCCCGGATAGAATTAAGACTACTAGTTTGAAGGGTTTTCAACCATACATAGAGTTACCATTTTTTGAGGGTAGTTCAGTATGTGTGACCTCAACTCTATTCACCTATATCAAAAGATCCATACCAATGAAGCTAGCAAAGCCACTTTCGAATTTCACCATGAGACACATCTCATAATTTTAGGCTCATTTTAGGCTAATTTATTACCCCATTCCCGAATTTTTTGCTCCTCCCTATCATAGAAAAATCTGTGGCTTTGCTAGCTATTCGGCCGAACTCAGCAAAGCCATTTTTGAAAAACAATATTTTTTGAATATCTGATATAGTGAGAATGTAGTGCTCATTTTAGGCTAATTTATTACCCTATTCCCAATCTTCTTGCTCCTCTCTATCATAGAAAAATCTGTGGCTTTGCTAGCTTATAGGCTAAACTCAGCAGAGCCATTTTTGAAAACATTTATTATTTTTCACCGATTTGATATATTGAGATTAAAGGGCTAATTTAAGGCTAATTAATTACCTAATTTTCGTATTTTTTGCTCAACGTTTCAAACAGAAAAACTACAGGACAATTTGTCGAAATATGCGTCATTCACTTTACATTATGTTTTTCTATCAAAAGCATATTTTTTCATTAGGCAAAGTGTTCCTACTGATTGTAAGCTTGATAACTATCACATTTTGGAATTTTTTGCTACATATTTTTTAAAAGAAACCTGTAGCTTTGCTGGCTTCGGGCAAACTCAGCAGAGCCAATTTTTAAAATAATATATTTTTCACTGATTTGATATATCCATATTGAAGAGCTAATTTTAGGCTAATTAATTACCCTATTTTCGAATTTTTCGCTCGATGTTTCAAACTAAAAAATACCAAAACGATTCGTCGAAATACGCGTTTATTCACTGATACATCATGCATATTTATCAAAAGCATATTTTATGACGATTTTTCAAGACAAAGTGTTAGTATTGATTATGAGCTCAATATCTATTGCATTTTGGAATTTTTCGCTGCATATTTTTTAAAATAAACCTGTGGCTTTGCTGGATTCGGACGAACTCAGCAGAGCCGTTTTTGAAAATATTATATTTTTCACCGATTTGATATATCGGTATTGAAAGGCTAATTTTAGGCTAATTAATTACCCTATTTTAGAATTTTTTGCTCAACGTTTCAAACAGAAAAAATACGAGACAATTTGTTGAAATACACATCATTTACTGTACATTATGTATTTCTATCAAAAGCATATTTTATGACGATTTTTCAAGACAAAGTGTTGGTATTGATTATGAGCTCAATAACTATCGGACTATCGCATTTTGAATTTTTTTTTCTGCATATTTTTTAAAAGAAACCTGTGGCTCTGCTAGCTTCAAGTCTATGCTTCAAGCGAACTCAGCATACTAGAGAAGCCAGCAAAGCGACAGGTTTCTTTTAAAAAATATGTAGCAAAAAATTCCAAAATGTAATAGTTATCAAGCTTACAATCAATAAAAACACTTTGCCTCAAGCTTTTTATCATGCAATAACTAAAATATTCATTATTCTAGATTTTGAGATTTTCTCACCTCGTTTCCATTATATGTATAAACTGAAAATATGAGTATTATTTCAATATACGTATAGTGAGGGCAAACCAGATGGTTTATTATTGCCCAAACATGTTGAGAAATTGCAGAAACATATATATTTTTTTAAATTTTCCACGATGATTTCATGAACATGATGTCTTCCATAAGGACCTATAACTTTTTTCGAATAAACAATTACTTAAAAAATATTTTTATAGTAATCATGTGCGAGAAATTGATTATTTTTTCAAGTTTAGATTAGCAGGTTATATGGACAAAAAAATAATTCGTTACGAAAATATTTGTATTACTATAATTATCGAAAAATTCTTAATGATTGTTTGTGTATAAAATGGATAATACCTATTGAAAAAACACATAGTACCTATACAGGGTGATTCATTGGGATCATTCTTCGTAGCTGAGATACAGGGCGATTTATCAATTTTCTATTTTTTTTCAATTAATCATAACTTATGAACCACCCTATACATTTTTGTGATATTTGGTGGACATGTTCTTTGTCCAGAGATGTGTCGATTGACATAATGAGATGAAGTCTCATTCCAGGTCCGGCCTTAAAAAAATTAATAAGTAGGTTTTGAGTCGAAACAACACCCTGTATATCAATATTTTGAACTTTCATTCACAAATTTGAAAAGAGCAGGAAAAAATAAGTCAGGCTGAATGTATTTTGTGTTTCCGCATACAACTTTTATACCTATTAACTTGAGTCAAATCTAGATGTTTCGATAAGGAGGTGGCACAAAATTGAAAAAAAAAAAAATTATCGTCCCAAAATGGTACTTTTCCATTTTCAAACCATGAAATCATCAACTATTTCCCACTCTCCTGATTTTTGGATCCCAACCTGATTGGAAAACGAGAGGACAGGTCCATATTTGGGACACATTATTATTATCAATAACTAACTATAAACACCTTGTATGTGCAAGAAAATTGTCGTAACATTTGTTTATTGCCATACATTCGAATCAACAATAATTATCATGGAAATAAAGAACAATGCTCATTCCGAAAAGAGTCATAACTTTGTTCTCAACAGAAATAGCTTCGAACATAACAGTAAATCAAAAAAGTAGGATTGTTGTAATTTTCAAGTTGGCTGATGTCAGAGTTCAATTTTGACGTTAGTTGATGACTAAAGAGTGTGTACCTATGTATTGTGTTGTTACGTTATTCGTTGATAAATAGTTAACACTTACTCAAAATGCCACATAAATTCAATAATAATGAATATGCAGACATGTTGTATGTCTATGGATACAGTGACGGTAATGGGAAAGCTGCCCAATTAACTGGACCCATATCTTACCACATTTAATAACAGGAGAAATGAATTTGGAGTTCCTGCAAAATACTTTGGCCGTATTGCTTTATGATGCAGGAGTTGATGTTGGAGGCATGTACTTTCAACATGATGGGGCTTGCCCTCATTTCAGGGTGATAGTAAGAGAGTTCTTAAATAACAACTTCCCGAATCATTGGATAGGCAGAGGAAGACCTCACAACTTGCCTGCAATGTGCCCAGATTTTAATCCATTCGATTACCATGTTTGGAGTTATTTAAAATCGAAAGTTTATTCAACTGAGGTTAACACTAGAGGAGACCTCCTAAGGAGAATTGAGGACGCATGCAACGTGCTGAGAAATGAGCCAGCTATGATAAGGATGTCAACTATCAATTTCAAATCTAACTTTAAGAGCACGGAAATGTATTGAGCGAAATGGAGGCCACTTCGAACAACTGTTATAAGTTATGCTGTTAAATTTTCTTTGTATCTTATTGTTTTTGTTTAACTCGATACAATTTGTTGCAACGACATTTTTGTTCGAAATAAATTATGCTTTTTCCGGAATGGGCATTGTTCTTTATTTCCATAATAATTGTTGTTTCAAATGTAGGGCAATAAACAAATGTTATGACAATCTTCTTGCACATACAAGGTGTTTATAGTTAGCCATTGATAATAATAATTTGTCCCAAATACGGACTTGTCCTCTCGTTTTCCAATTAGGTTGGGATCCGAAAATTTGGAGAGTGAGAAATAGTTGATGATTTCATGGTTTGAAAATGAAAAAAAAACCATTTGGGGACGACAATTAATTTTTTTTTCATTTTTGTGCCACCTCATTATCGAAACATCTAGATTTGACTCAAGTTAATAGGTATAAAAGTTGTATGCGGAAACACAAAATACATTCAGCCTGACTCATTTTTCCCTGCTGTTTTCAAATTTGTGAATGAAAGTCCAGAATATTGATATACAGGGTGTTGTTTCGACTCAAAACCTACTTATTAATTTTTTTAAGGCCGGACCTGGAATGAGACACATCTCTGGACAAAGAACATGTCCACCAAATATCACAAAAATGTATAGGGTGGTTCATAAGTTATGATTAATTGAAAAAAATTAGAAAATTGATAAATCACCCTGTATCTCAGCTACGAAGAATGATAGACCCATTAAATATTAATTATTTAGAAGCACCTCGGTGTCCTCCGTCTACCCTTACTCTATGCGCATTTCCCAATGAATCACCCTGTATAATACCATCGCGAAAATTGATCTCAGAAGTTTCGCATGCATAAGCTAAAACATTGCGGAAAGACCACCATCGATCGCCAATGGCGTTTTCTAATTATTCGTGTTATATCGGTCAAAATAATCGACGTATTGAATTACCTATATAGATCATAATATTATCATACCAATAGAATTATGAAACCATGCAACCTTAGCCCCAAGTTTAAATTTGAATAGTTTATAATTTTCGGCTATTTTTACACAGAGCCCAATGCATTGATTGCTATAGACGTTGATTGATATATTACGCTTACGCTGGGAAGATGCCCAACCTGTGTTATTTGCGAGTCGATGCCCCGCTCATCCCCTCGTCTATCGTTTAGCCACTGTGAGGTAGCGACTCCACTAGGCACACAGAACATGCCTGAACTAATTGTACAGATTACTACACTTTTGTACAGAATTACAGATCCCATCCCACCGCGTGCTATCGCTCCAGAAATTTTTGTTTATCCTTGTCTTCTACGATGAGACCCGACCCGCCCGACCGGTTTCGATAAAAAAATGTTTGCTACGGTCGGTGAATCCCATGGACAGTATTGATTTTTTCCTCGGTTCCTTGCGGAAGAGAGAAGAACATATTATGATCTCTCACTCAGTTGGGTTCCTACTCCGTGGCGTTTTTTTTAAATTCCCTTGTGAATAACTTGTCATACTTTGCCTAGACCGTAGACCAATATAATTTGTATATCTGGAAAAACATCTCACGCCTTTTTCGTTGATTATTTTTTTCACTCAATTTGTATCCATTTTAAAGTTTTGTAATAATAAGACATTACAAAATATTGATAAATAATCAATCTGAATTTGATAATTTCTTAGAGTCTCATCAGTAGATAGAAAATAAAGTCAGATATCTTTGAATCTTTGATTGTTAATGGTTCACTATAAAAATGAAATAAAATACATCTGTAATAGGCATAATATACAGAGTGAGTCATAACTATTGGAATTTATATAGAATTCATTTATTTATTGGATTACAATTACAAGAGTTGATGCTGCAAGCTGAACCATTTTTAACAGTATCTAGTTGTTGAAAAATATGAATTCTTTTTTGGTATATTTGAAGAGATAAAAACAAAATCAACAGAAAACAGCTACATTTCCAGTCTATATGCCATCATGATATATAATCATGAAATCGGCGTTGATATTTTGTGATACCAGTAACTTTTTCTGAGCAGAATCGATTTTGCCGCTCCAGAACAACGAAGTACAGACTACGGAACGCTCAGAATCTCCGCCCTAACAACACAGGGATGTTCTAGGTACGTACCCTTTTTGTCACACGGTACAAGGACATAATGGGGTATCCAGGGGATGTCCCGCAGTGGTTGTCCAGTGGACATCCGGCCCCGTACATCCATAGGTTATCCAATTCGTGTCTAGGGAATATCTGATATCTAATCACATCAGATAGTCATTGACTTTCATGAAAATATTGAGTTGAATTTTTATGAAAATGTTTGGTTTTTTTCCGGTAAATAATTGTATTGAAGATAAAGAAAATTGTCTCAGAACTTCTCAAGAAATTACCATTTTTCGCAAACAGAAATCGTAAATGCATATATAATGGCCCTCATTTTTAAACATCCACGAATGATAATAATTATACCCAAATCCTAACCTAAGTTGTATTTATTCAGATTTCTGCAGTTTGGTCCTGTTTAAAAATCTGTTTGGTACATAAATCTCCAGAAGGCATATTAGCCAATGGAGTAAGGTGCGTGCCTGATGAGCTAAAGGTCCCGGGTTCAAGCCCTACTCGACCTAAATTTTTTCTTTTGTTGAAGGGATGTCCCTAGAATATCCTTGGGACCTCCTAGGGATATCCTTTCTTCGTACTTGGTATACATCCCAGGGACGTACCAGACGGAAATCCCTTGGATGCTTTTTTTGTCAGCCAGCTGATGTCCCTGGGAAGTCCCTAGTATGTACTCTGTCCCGACAAAGGATATCTCTGGGATGTCCTTGTATAAATTTAGGGACGTCCCTGGGAAGTCCCTAGGAGGATGTACTTGTGTTGTTAGGGCGACAAACGACGGCTTGGCAGCCCTATCGCCGACAAACGCACCGAGTCGGCCGCCCCACAAAAATCAAAGTAAATTATTGGCACTCCAAGTTTCGGCAATACATAGGTCGGATCATATACCAGCATAGAATACTTTGGATTGATAGCGGTATAGAATTGTCACGCAATGTTCCGCGTTTTTTATGTGATAAATATCAGTAATTTCAATTAATGATTAAAATTTCAAAAATTGTACATAACTCTGACAAGAAAATGATTTGCGACAGTAAATAATCGTTTGATTTAGTAATTCGACATAATGAAATATGAAATTCCACTCAAACAGACCCATTTAAATTCAGTTCTAGGGTAAAATACACTAAGGTGACAACACTGGTCCGGGTTCGTGAATTTCAATCAAATTTATGAGCAGCTTATATATTGATATCCGCTGACCAGTTTATTCCACAATCGCCAAAAATGGAAGCATTTATTGTTGAGACATTAAATTTTGTGATTCACTCCAATTCGATTTCTATAAACTTTTTTCATGATCTCACGTCCGTGATGCGCTCGTTAGAAGCATATCCAGTACAACTATTACTAACAAATTCGAATTTACCGCCATATTAGTTAGAATCGTCATCGTCGCCATCTGCATTCCAATAGATTCTCTTCGTAAGTGGCGCACCTGCCCGTCAAATTACGAAGTATTGCTCCGACATCGTTCGACACTATCGCCGCCACTATGTGAGATTTCGAACTATGGTACGCCATCTAGTTGTGAGATTTTTTTGGACCTCGTTTTGCCCCATAAGGTTGGGCATCTTCCCAGCGTAAGCGTAATATATCAATCAACGATTTTAGTGAACATTTATCAGCCACTCGACTGGCCAAATGCGTTGGATGCTAGTAAACGGAAACGTTTAAAGCTGAAAGTTGCATGCTAGTCGAGTGGCGGCGGGGGGGTCCTGGTGCTGGGGCTCCCCTGTTTGATTTTGACTACAATGACCTTGAGAATAATTACCCAAAAATGAAAATAAAAACATCTTTTCTGGAATTTCCATCATATTTCTGATAGCCATGATGACGGCGACACGTATCATATTGAAAAACTGAGGATTTATGTAATTATTTATATTGAATATAAAGTTTAACCAAGTTCATCTAATTTTCTACATAATATCTTCAACAAACCGACAAACTGAAAAAATTACTATTTATCTCCCTCTACATCCTACATCAACTTGGAAAAATTATCTCAATTATTTTTCAAAATAATTATTCTACTCTTATTCAATAATTCCCATAATGGTATTTTTCCCCAGTAGGTACATATTTTAGCAATTTGTTTCACTATGAAGATATACATAACTTCAAATAAATTAAAAAAAGTCTGGACTCAATGCGATTTCGAACCTAGTCCCGCTCTGTCAGAGTTTCTTCATAGCTTGAATATCGAATATGGGTCAAAATCGTTTGAACGCTATTTCGGAGCTGACTGCTGATGACCGCGCCCCTTGTAACAAAATAACCCTAAACAAATTAGGCAATCCAAACCACGTGACATTTTAGCTGACAAGATGGCGTCTGGTTGGAGTGGTTGGCAAATAACATACATCACTTGTAATTAAATTGTATTTTGCCGAATCACCCTATTCTGGTAGTTTTATGTGTCAGGTGTTTGAGGGAGGTCAGAGGTAAACATGAATATTTAATTGTTTTTTCGGCTATTTTTCTCAACTAACCAGTAAATTTTCATTCCTGAAATGCATACAACCATAATTTGTTTGTAGATATCTGACGAAGCTGATGTTGATCAAGGATTTGAAGCCCTCCACATCTGAAACTGCTGACTGATTAGACTACCTCAGAATTATACTCTCCTACTATTTATAGTGACCCACAGTTTCTACCCTCATGAGCAAATGAAAACATTCAAAACCCTTGTTGTTCACAAGTATTTTTCAGCAACTTTTGTCCAGGAAGTAGACAGGAAGATGAATGATTTTCATGTCATAGATGGAAAGGTAACTTTTTACTTTTATACCTAAATACCTTTCATGATAGGAACATTTTGAATGATGAAATTATGTTATTCATATATTTTTAAATATATTTCCTGCCTCATATTCATGTATATCTTATGCAATTTTTTTTAGGTAAAATATTCACAATCAGATTCTGTGCTAATAAGTAACTTGAGGCTTGGGCAAGTAAATAAGGAACAGTTTCATGTACTGATGTATGTGCTTTGTAACTTTTTACTCTTATAGGAAAAATTTACTGTCATGATTTAGAGATTTCAGGTTATTTTGAATTTTAAAAAAACTAGTTCAGGTGGAAACTTAGATGGACGCGCCATCTACATTTCGTTTCCGAAACCTTCTTGAAAAATCTTTCCCTTTTTTCAAACAGGGAAGTGTGCGCATCTTGTTCTGTGGGTGGCTAATCTCTGCTAGGAGTTAAATCAATTTTCATTAAAATCTGTAACACAAATTTCTCAATGTTTACATTTTTTAATCATCGCCTGCTTTCTTCAACAAACGAGTTTGATTTCGAAAATTACTTCAACTCCTAGATTGAGCTTTCGTCCTTACGATTATCCAAACCCATTGTCGTGAATCGTCGGTCTTAACCAGAGATTAGCCACCCACAGAACAAGAAGCGCACTTCCCTGTTGAAAATTGGAAAGATTTTTCAAGAAGGTTTTGGAAACGAAATGTATACGGCGCGTCCATCTACGTTTCCACCTGAACTTTTTTTTTTAAATTCAAAATAACCTGAAATCTCTAAATCATGACAAAAGAAAATTTCTTTCATTTCTATTTACTACAGTAGTGCGGACTGCGGATCGATAAAATGAACTCCACCCACGTCAAATAAAACAAATATATTTCCCAAGGTTGGTAGAAATGATGATTATTTCTACCAACCTTGTATACTTCCGGATGTTGTTGCCATCTATTAGATTCAGTTGAAACTATGATTCGTCACGTGCACATCTTGTTCTGTGAGTGGCTAATCTCTGACTCCTAGATACACTGAATATCCTGCCCAAATTCTGCCTTCCAAAATCACACCGTTCCAAAGAAAACGAGAAAAAACCCAAAATTAATAAAATGGCGTCGATAATTGGTGGCAACCTACATAAATTGTGTTTGAATTCAGGCCTATTCAGAGGTACATTAGTTCAGCTTCTGTTTTATAGATGGCGGTGCAAAATTTCATTGGTTGGAAGCAGGTTGAAGTATTGATTTTTTGAAACTGACATACGTATTGAAGACGGCTGTGACGTATCAAATCCTCATTGGTGGATAGATTGACAGCCGTCGCGTAAATGTATGTTTACTCAATCACAAGTCACAACTCGATTCTACAAAATTAGGTGGACATTGTGAATCCACCTTAGAATAGTTTATTTACATGTATTGTCAATGAAATAATAGAAATTAATAATTTATTTTGACTTACTAATGAATCAGAAACATAAGCAGGACATGAGGATATTTTGTTTTTCTACAAACGTCAAAAAATGACAAGGTTCGCGCATTGATAGCAAATTGCGAAGTGACACTTTTTTTCAGTTTCCTACGTTACAATGATACCTTGCACCAAACAATGTGCGAAGTAAAACAGTGCGCGAAGTACCTACTTCGCGCATTGTTATGTAAAATATATGAGATATTTATATTTCAACTTAATGGTCCTTAATCGAGAAAACATCCACGAAATCATTTCTTTCTGAATGTTCAACAATAACTTCGTTTTATCTCTTGGAGCGCACGAAAGGAAATTCCTATTATGTTCGTGAAGCATCGTGCTCACCTGAGGAGGATAGGAGAGGCCTTTTAAGCCAGTTCAACACCATTTTTATATCAAGCTAAGCATATTTTTACTTTAAAACTATATTTTTTGACGTTTGTAGAAAAAATTTTGTTTGCAACTCGAGCGCGAAATACTTTGGTCATCTCGACTATTTTTTTAACTCGGCTCCAAAGTCGCATTTCGCGCTCTAGATACAAAAATAACTATTTTGTGAACGATAAATCATCATTTACCTATGTGCAATGTGAAATTTCTTTTTGTAATTTTAGGTTAGGAACAGATTTCAGGAGATCTTCCAAATGAACGTCTTCAATTCATCTTATTTTTCCATAAGCTGATTCTGCTAAGTATTACTGAAGGAAATGGAATGAATTTATAAATAATTTATAAGAAATTCCTTGAAATTATATCCTTAAGTATTGAAGGTAGGTTTGCACATATGAAATAAAAATAACCATGATTTTGAAAGATTTTAATCAAATTATGAGAATTACTCAATTAAGAAATGATCAATATTTTGACTACATCCATCACTTTTATCAGCTTCTTCTGGATATTGATTTTCTAGTCCCAGGCTTCCAATTTGGCAGATTTTATCTAATATATCATTTGTCATTATACCAATTTCATGAATTCATCCACTGATGGTTTTGAATTATGTAGGGATCATTCTGATGCCTACTCAGGTATCACATTTCTGATATTGTCTCAGGAAATCGGTAGCATCATGAAATTTGAGAAAAGTCGTATAACAAGAAAATTGAACATATATTCATTGTGGTTCTCACTAAAGGGTCTTGAGCCCTTGAAATCAATAAAAACTGTCCTGATCAATACATTCAATCTTTATTTGGTTTTGTTCTCCTTATGCATATTCCGCTGTCATTTCCATTTCAGATGCCCTTTAGAAAATCAGTAGAACAGTGAAAAGTAAAATCAGAAAGTGTAACATGAACATTGCACAGAACTACATAAATGCTGGTACTCACAAAAGGGTATTGCAGAGCCCTTGAAGTCAACTGTCCGACTCTGAGTCATATGATATATGCATTTCCCAGTCATATGATATAATATGCATTTCCAATTCAGTCTTACTTCTTGGGTAGGATTAAAAAATCTCAATGGTAAGTACTGCAGTCTTTGACTGCACATTTTATTCCTCCAGGTCTCCCCATTACAAAAATATATCATTTCTACCTCAGCAACCCTCCCTAACAAGACAGGGATGTCCTAGGAACGTCCCTTTTTTGTCCTGCGGTACAAGGACATGATTGGGGCATCCAGGGGATACATCCCTAGGTTATCCTTGTCCCTGGAATGTCTGATATCCATTCACATCAGAGTCATTGAATTTCATCAAAGTATGGAGTTGCATTTTTTGGAAAATGTTTGTTTTTCTTCCCGAAAATAATTGTAATGAAAATAAAGAATAAAGTTTCAGAACTTCTTGAGAAATTACCATTTTTCGCAAAGAGAAATCGTACATGCATCCTCATTTTTAAACACCCAAGAATGATATATATAATAATCATACCCAAATCCTAACAAAGTTGTATTTATTAAGGTTTCTGTAGTTAAGTCCTGTTTATAAATGTGTTTAGTACATACATCTTCAGGGGGCTTAATAGCCTGATAAGCTATAGGTCCTGGGTTCAATCCCTACTCGACCTAATTTTTTTTCTTTTGTCGGAGGGATGTCCCTGGGATATTCTTGGGACGTCCTAGGGATATCCTTTCTTCGTACTTGGTACATCCCAGGGACGTACCAGAAGGACATAACTTGGATGAGTTTTTTGGCGGTCAGTGGATGTCCCTGGGACATCCCTAGTATGTACGTTGTCCCGACAAAGGACATCCCTAGGATATACTGGTGTTGTTAGGGCTAGACACTAAAAAAATCAAATATACTTACACTTATATAGGTACCACAATTTTTTGAGGTTATGTAAAATGATAAAAAGAAACGAAAAATAATCTTAATTCCATTGAAACTTAGCTGAAAAATACAAGTCTATAACAATAATGATCGCTTTTGTGCTCTTTTCACAGTTGCTTCTAAGACATTGCTAAGCATTTCTGGGGTTATTTTATTGAATGCTTCGAAGACACTGCGATGTCTTCTTCATCATCAAAGTTATTTGCGTATACAAAGTTTGATATATTCCCTAAGATAAAATCCAGCTTTGTCAAATCAGGTGACCACGCTGGCCAAGGGACTGTAGAATGAGTACCAATCCATTTTTCTGGATAAAAACGCACGGACTTCTCTGGAATTATGTACCGGCGCGCCATCTTGTTGAAACTAACAGTTCTGAACTTCCGCAATCGGTATAAATCATCCAGAGCTTCCTCAAGATGATTCTCAAGCAAATTTCTATAACGTTCGGAAGTCTGTGTTTCATAGTAAATAGAAGGACCAATAATTCGTGTACCAAATATTGCAACTAAAGCCGAAACCTTGTTGATGTCTCACTGTAATATATAATTGTTCATTTTCTAGTAAACAATAATGTGTAATTTTTCTATCGAAGATACCATGATTAGTGACCAAGCTTTCATCAGTCCAGATGCATCTGCAAAATTTTTACATTTATTGGTATACCACTCACAGAATGTCCTGCGCCTTTCGTCATCGCTTGGTTTTAGCGCTTGACATATTCGGAATTTGTATGGATGGAATTTTTGTTTCCGCAAAATGAAATGGGTTGTTGATTGAAACCAGTTGATGAGGTATAAGTGTGTTGATTTCCTTCAAAATAAGTGGAACTGATGGCATTTTCCCTTGGGAATTTCGAAAAAACATTGATGATGGCTAAAAGTAGGTCGAAACACACACAAACCACCTTGTATAATACATGGTTGGATTAAGAATAAAAAAACCTTTCGGAATCTGTGAAAAAATTATCAGGACCGCATTTAAAAAACAAAAGTTGATGATGGTTCCACGAATACGAAACGTCGCATAGAAAAAATCAGTATCACCACGTTGGACGTCATCAAAAGTTGCTATAAAAAAGTATTCTCAGTTTTGCTGTATCTCTTATAATGGAGAAAAAAAAAATAGATATTCCAAAAATTCACCTTTTTCGATATAACTCAAAAACTTCTTCCTCATTTGAACGACTTCGTATCTCCTACCGTTTCCGAGATCCCCATGCTGTTCAACCTTATCTTGGACAGACTGTATACATACCGGGTGACACAGGAGACATGTAGCAGCCTGTAGTCTTTTTATTTGAAGAGATACAATTTTGAAATTCACAGGGGGAATATAATAAATGGCAGCGCACTTTACAAACCTAACGACAATTTTTTTTCGACTACCTGTTTGACCGGAAGTGCCCCCAACTTTTTTTTTAATATCACCCTGTACATTTCTTCATCTTTTTCGCCTTGAAATTCTCTATCCAACAATGTATCACAAAGTGGCATTTATTTCTTGATTCGCTGTTAAATTGCTTTTTTGCTTTTTCAAAAATTTTCAGAAATTTTTGCAATTTTCAGGAATTTTTGCAATTTTCAGGAAATTTTCAAAATTTCAGGAATATTTGCAAGTTCTGCAATATCTGAAATTCTCAGGAATTTTCTGAAATTTTTTGAAATTTTAACAATCTCCCGGAATTTTAGCGATTTTTGCAGTTTTCAGGATCTTTTGCAATTTTAAGAAATTTTTGCAATTTTCAGGCATTCTTGCGATTTTTGCAATTTTCAAGAATTTTTTGAAATTTTTACAATTTTTCGGAATTTTTGAAATTTTTGCAATTTTCAGAAATTTTTGTAATTTTCAGGAATTTTTGAAGCAGAAATGCTTCAGAAAATATGCAAATATACTAGGCATTCCAATTAAAAAAATTGATTGAGATGTTTCCAGATCTAGTAACCTAACCTAAGATATGTTACTAGATCTAGTAACCTAACCTAAGATATGTTACTAGATCTAGTAACCTAACCTAAGATATGTTACCAGATCTAGTAACCTAAGCATTGTAGTTGGGCGGGATGGTCTTGCGACTCTTGCGAGAATTCTCAACAGATTGGCCTTGAAGGAATATGGACGACCTCGATGTGTGGGGATTACGTCAATCATGTTGTTAGCTACTCAGAGAGATAGAGTGAGAGAGTGGTAGCCTTGAGTTTTGCGGAAATTTTTTGCAATTTTCAGAAATTTTCTTAATTCTCAGGAATATTTGCAATTTCTGCAATCTTCAGGCATTCTTGCGATTTTCAGGCATTTCTGCGTTTTACTATTTTCCGGAATTTTTGCAGGCATTTTCGCAATTTTCAGTGATTTCCGCAATCTTCAGGAATTTTTGCAATTCTCAGGACTTTTCCACTTTTCAGGATTTTTTGAAATTTTTGCAATTTTCAGGAATTTTTGCAGTTTCTGCCATTTTCAGGCATTTTTGCGATTTTCGCAATTTTCAGGAATTTCTTGAAATTTTTACAATTTTCAGGCATTTTTGCGTTTTTTGCTATTTTCAGCTATTTTTTTTTTGATTTTTACAATTTCCAGGAATTTTTGCGATTTTTACAATTTTCAGGTATTTTTGCGATTTTTGCTATTTTCAGTAATTTTGCAAATTCTGCTATTTTTGCAATTTTCATAGATTTCCGCAATCTTCAGGAATTTTTGCAATTTTCAGGAAATTTTCCAATTTTCAGGATTTTTTGCAATTTTCAGGAATTTTTGCGATTTTGGCAATTTTCAGGATTTTTTGCAATTTTCAGGAATTTTTGCGATTTTGGCAATTTTCAGGAATTTTTGCGATTTTTGCTATTTGCAGCTATTTTTTCAAATTTTTACAATTTTCAGGAATTTTTGCAATTTTCAGGAATTTTTGCAATTTTCAGGTATTTTTGCGATTTTTGCTATTTTCAGTCATTTTTGCAATTTTCAGGAATTTCTTGAAATTTT